>PVJD01000945.1:0-325368 GCA_004026545.1 Mormoops blainvillei | reverse complement strand
CTTGGGGGTGGGGGGATCACTGGAGGGAAGGGGGGAACTGGGCAGAGGGGGGCAAAGGGGGAAAAATTGGGACAACTGTAACACCATAATCAATAAAATATACTTTTAAAATATAAAAATTTTATAAACATGAATATTTATTAGTACATTTTTCATAGAGCAGCCCTCTGACAAAGGAAATAATTTTGTGACAACAACAATAAATAAAGTCTTTTGCTAGACAGATGCTAGAGTGGTTGGATATAAAGGGGAAAAGTGTGTAATAGCTTTGAATTGTATGTAATTAAACCTATTAAAGTTTAAAAATAGGATATTAAGCCTGGCTGGTGTGGCTCAGTGGAATGAGTATTGGCCTATGAACCGAAAGGTTGCCGGCTTGATTCCCAGTCAGAGCATGTTCCTGGGTTGTGAGCCAGGTCTCCAGTTGTGGGTATGTGCGAGGCAACCACACACTGATGTTTCTGTCCCCCTCTTTCTCCCTCCCTTCCCCTCTCTCTGAAAATAAATAAAATCTTTTTAAAAATAAAAATAAGATATTAGTGATGTCTGTAGTCATAATACTCAGACACTTATGGCACAATATATGGTGTGATGAAAGTTCTAGATTAAAGAAGACTCATTAAACTAACCAGTAATGAAGAGTTGACCCAGATTTTTTTATGTGTACATTTGGGGTGGGAGGAGCACCCAACTCACAAAAGTCATGTTGATTTGGTCACTCATGACCCAGGTTCATCCTGTGGGCAAGACGCATAGATATTGTTAAGACATAGTCTTCTCAAAGAGTTCACACTGTATTAAGTACATAAGTCTAAAACACAAATAAAGTTAAGAAAGTGAATGCATTAGAAAAGTACAAAGTACTATGTGGATTCACAGAAGGGAGACCACATCCCATTGGGAGAATTTAGAGAAGACTTTGTCTAAGCTGAGTCTTCACACCGTTCCTCCACAAAGAATGATGTGAGTGTTTAAACATGTATTTGAGGAAATCATAATAGTGAAGTCTATGATATAGTAGAAAAAGAATGGGGTTTAATCAGAGCTGAATTGAAACCCTGGCTCCCACCATTTTCTATCTGTGTGACTTTGGGCAAGTGAGGAATGTTTACGCCATCTGTAATGTAGTTGTGATGCTTAAATGAGTGAGCATAAGTAAGATTTCTGGCAAAACATATGGCACATAGTGGTTTAGTAAGTAGTCTTACCCCTCCTTTTCCCTACTTTATGCCAAAAATTAATGGAAGGAAGAACTGGTTGGTAGGCTAGAGTCAGAGCAAGTATGGTTTGGAACTCCAGGATAAGCTGTTTGAACTACATACAGTAAGCAGTATGGAAGTGACACCTAGAGCTAGATAAATCTGGTAGCATTGCCCTTGATAGGTGTATAGAGATGGGAGGGAAGGGCATGATAATTGGTTACCGGAGGCTATTGTAATTCAGGCAAGACATGTGGGTCTGAATTAGAGTTCAGTGAGGGTAGGAAAAAAGGGATGGAATGGGAGAGAGAATTTCCCAGGTAAAAATCAAGGGAATGGAAACTGATAGGCTATGTTAAGTTGAGAGAAGAGTCAGATACGGCTCAGGTTTTGAAATAGGACAACTGAAAAAATGGTGTTGACTTGCAAAAGTAGGGGAATTAGAAAGAATGGCTGGTTTTAGAAGGGAGAAAATAGGGACCTTGAATTTGTTGTTGTTGTTCTGTAATCCTAGTTCACTTGCAGAATACTTGGAGCAGCACTTCTGTTAGGATCCTTGTTAGGATCCTTAACAGCACAGATCCTTCAGACCTGCTATGTAGGGTTGGATCCTGGCTTCATCCATTGGGTTCCACTCCATCTCATTGTGCTCAGTTTCCTTATCTGCAAAAAGGGTAAAATAAAAGTAGCTGCCTTATAGAGTTGTGGCAAGGACTAAATAATTTAATATACATAAAGCACTTTAAAACAGTGGCTGGCAGGTATTAGTGTTTTGTGTCATGATGATATGGTGATGATGTTGGTATTGATGATATTGTCACCTTAATGTATTATTCTATGGCTGATTGATCCTTTTAGGGGTTAGAGTAGCTTGTGATTATGTTGCCTTCTGTATCCTTTAAATTTTATCATGAATATATTGAATATAACTTTCTTTTATCATTTTTTTATCTTATAGTAAAATTGGACATTTTTGGTGTACAATTCTATGAATTTTAACATATATATAGATTTGTCTAATTGCCACCGAAATGAGGATACAAAACATTTCTATAATCCCCCAAAACTCCCTTGTGCCAGTCCTTTATATTCACACTCTTCCCTTGCCCCCTAACCCCTAGCAACCACTGATCTGTTTTCCATCTCTCTGGTTTTGTCCTTTTGAATATATCATATAAATGGAATCATATAAATGTAATCTTTTGAGACTGGTTTCTTTCACTCAACATAATGCCCTTGAGATTCATCTAAGTTGTTTTTTGTATTAAGTTTGTTCCTTTTATTTGCTGAGTAGTATTCCATTGTATAAATGTACCACAGTTTGTTTATCCATTCACTTGTTGAAGATTATTTGGGTTCCCAGTTTTTGGCAGTTGTAGATAGAGCTGCTATAAATTGTCATGTACTGGTTTTTGTACAAATATAAGTTTAAAAAAATTTTTTAATCCTCAACTGAGGATATATTTATTGATTTTAGAGAGTGAGGAAGGGGGGAGAGAGAGAGAGAAGGAGAGAGAAACATCAATGTGAGAGAAAAACATCAATTGGTTGCCCCCTGTACACACCCTGTGTGTGCCCTCCAGCCAGGATCAAACCTGCAACCTAGGTATGCGCCCTGACCCACCAACTGAGCCACCTGGCCGGGGCATCAATTTATATGATAATAGAGAATATATCTATTCTGTTCCTTTGCTATGTGTCTATGCCAGTGATTTTTTTCAATTGGTGTGCCCAAAGAACTTTGAAAACATGTAATACCTGACTGTTTAATCAGGGACACTGACCTCTTTTCTTTTAGATTATAAAAAAAAAAAAAAGGCAACAGCTAACAGAACAGTATGCATCTGGCGTGAATGAATCAAAATTATACCTATTTTTCTGTCAGGTCAGCAAGAAAAAATTTTTTTTTGGTACCCCACAGAATTTTAGTAATTTGTTTGTGTCATGAAATTTAAAAAAGTTGAAAATCACTGGTCTGTCCATTTACCATTGTCATTTTAAACTAAGCTTTTTATTTTATTTAGTTTTTATTTTTTAAAAGATTTTATTTATTTATTTTTAGAGAGAGCGGAAGGGAGGGAGAAAGAGAGGGAAAGAAACATCAATGTGTGGTTGTCTTTTGTTCACCCCCAACTGGGGATCTGACCTACATCCCAGGCATGTACCCTGACTGAGAATCGAACCAGCAACCCTTTGGTTCACAGGCTGGCACTCAGTCCACTGAGCCACACCAGCCGGGGCTAAACTAAGCTTTTGATTTTAGAAAAAAAATTTTAATTTTTAAATCTGTTTTATTGATTATGTTATTAGAGTTGTCCCAATTTTTCCCCCTTTACCCTATCCACCCAAGACCCCCTGTCATCTAGCAATCCCCTCCCTTAGTTCATGTCCATGGGTCATGTATGCATATAATTTCTTTGGCTTCTCCATTTCCTTTACTATTCTTAACATCCCCCTGTCTATTTTATACCTACCAATTATGCTTTTTAATCCTCGCACCTTTTCCCCCATGTACTCCTTTCCCAATTCCAGCTGATAATCCTCCAAATGATCTCCATATCTATGATTCTGTTGCTATTCTGGTTGTTTGCTTAGTTTTGTTTTGTTTTGTTTTGTTTTGTTTTAGATTCAGTTATTGATAGTTATAAATTTGTTGCCTTTTAAATGTTAATGGTTTTGAATTTCTTCTTTTTCTTGAAGAAGTCCCTTTAATGTTTCACATAATAATGGCTTGGTGATGGTGAACTCAAGTTTTACCCTGTTTGGGAAGTACTTTATTTGCCTTCCACTCTAAATGATAGCTTTGCTGCATACAGTAATCTTGGTTGTAGGTCCTTGTTTTTCATCACTTCCTTCCTTTTTCAATACTTCCTGCCAGTCCCTTCCTACCTGCAAAGTTTCTTATGAGAAATCAGCTGAGAGTCTTATGGATACTCCTTTGTAGGTAACTCTCTGCTTTTCTCTCACTGCTTTTAAGATTCTCTCTTTATCTTTAACCTTTGGCATTTTAATAGTGATGTGCTTTGGTGTGTTCCTCTTTGGGTCCAACTTGTTTGGGACTCCTGTGTTGCTTTTTAACATTTCAGTTTTCAATTATGCTTCCTGGACTTATATGTCTATTTCCTTCACCAAATTGCGGAAGTTTTCTTTCATTATTTTTTCAAATAAGTTTTCAATTTCTTGCTCTTCCTCTTCTCCTTCTGGTATCCTTATGATTCAGATGTTGGCACATTTGGAGATGTCCCAGAGACTTCTTATACTCTCCTAGTATTCTTTTTTTTCAGTTTTTGTTTCTTCTTTCTGTTCTGGTTAAATGTTTGTTTCCTCCTTATCTACCAAATCATTGATTTGAATCCCAGCTTCCTTCCCTTCACTGTTGGTTCCTCGCAGATTTTTCTTTATTTCACTTAGTGTAACCTTTATTTCTTCCTTTATGCTTTTGTCATATTCAGTGAATTCCTCGTGCATCCTGATCACCAGTGTTTTGAACTCTGCATCTGATAGGTTGGTCATCTCTGTTTCATTTAGTTCTTTTTCTGGGTTTTGTTCTGTTCTTTCACTTAGGCCATATTTCTTTGTCTTCTCGATCTGACAACCTCCCTGTGTTTCTTTATGTGTATCAGGTGGAGATGCTTTGACTTCCTGTCTTAGTAGCATGTCCTATTTTCAAAAATGCATCTACGAAGTGTGTGGGGCAGAACCTTAGGTAATCGTTAGGGTGGGACAATCCGCTTCACTGCATTGTGACTCTGTGTGGGGGAGGTCGTGGAGAGGAGACTGTGCCACTGGCTGGCTTCTGGAGGCTTGCTTGGAACTTGTCCCATTTCCAGTCACTTCACTCACTTCCTGTATACAACTGGCACCCTTACAGCTATTGCCTTGGTGTTGAATCCCAAAGTGGGTGGGTGTGTGTACGTTTTAAGACTGTGCAGCCCCTTTAAGCAGAGTTTCCTGAAAATCCGGCCGTTTTATCTACTGCCCCAACACCCACTTTTACAGCCAGAAGTGATGGGGCTTTAGCTTTTCAGCATTGGAACTCTGGGCTCTGTAGTCTGCTCTGGGGCTGTGATCGCTTACTCCCAAGGTATCCCTCCCAATTTTTGTTTACCAAATGTGAATGTAGGACCACCTATGCCTGTTTTGCCACCACCTCTCTGCGCCACAATGCATCTTCTTGCCTCTCTGCCCCATCTCCCTGTCTCTGCCCTCCTGCCCATCTGGATGAATATGGCATCTTTAAATCCTTGGTTGTCAGACCTCCATACAGTTCAGTTTTCTGACAGTTCTGGGTGTTAATTGTTTTGAGATTTAGTTGTAATTCTTTTTCTTTAAATTACATTTTATTGAGTTTGCTATTATAGTTGTCCTGATTTTCCCCCCTTAACCCCTCCCCACCCAATGCCCCCTACTCTCTCAGGCAATCCTGCCATCACATTGTTCACATCCATGGGTCATGCGTATGAATTCTTTGGCTACTCTCATACTGTACTTTACATCCCCGTGGCTATTCTGTAACTATTTATTTGTACTTCTTAATCCTCTCACACCTTCACTCATTCTCCCCCTCCTCTGTCCCTCCTGGCAACTTTCTAGTAACTAACATCTTTTCTCTTGCTTTTAAGAGTCTGTGTCTTTAACCTTTGACCTTTTAATAATGATGTGTCTTGGAGTGGGCCTTTGCATCCATAATTGGGACTCTCTGTGCTTCCTTGACTTGCATTTCTATTTCCTTCACCAAATTAGGGAAGTTTTCTTTCACTATTTTTTCAGATAGATTTCCAATTTCTTACTCTTTCTCTTCTCTTTCTGGCATGCCTATGAGGCAAATGTTTGACCTCTTCAAGTTGTCCCAGAGTCTCTTTATACTATGTCATTTTTTTTATTCTTTTTTCTTCTTGTTGTTCTGATTGTTTTTTTGCTTTGTTATGTTCCAAATTATTGATGTGATTCTCAGCTTCATCCATTCTACCATTGTTTCCTGGTAAACTGTTCTTTATTTCAATTAGTGTGTCCTTTGTTCGTGATGGGGTCTTTTTTATGCTGCTGAGGTCCTCACTAAGTTTCTTGCACATCCTTATAAATAGTGTTTTGAACTCTGCATCTGATAGATGGCTTGACTCCATTTCATTTAGCTCTTTTTCTGGAGTTTTAATCTATTCTTTCACCTGGGCCATGTTTCTTTGTCTTCTCATTTTGGTAGCCCCCCTGTGTTTGTTTCTATGTATTAGGTAGAGCTCCTTTGGCTCCATGTCTTGGTAGCATGGCCTAATGTAGTAGGCGTCCTGTAGAGTCCAGTGGCACAGCCTCCCCTGTCACCCAAACTCGATACTCAAGGTGGGCCCTTTGTGTGGACTGAGTACATTCTCCTCTTGTAGTTGAGCCTCAGTTGCTGTTGGGAGATCAATGGGAGGGATTTACCCAGGCCAGTCAGCTGGAAGGACTGGCTTTGACCACTGACCACCAACCTCCGCCCTCTGTGGAGGATCAGCTGTGCAGGGGCAGGGTGGTGGTGCTCTGACATGGCTTGTTGCTGTCTACCAGGCGTGTTGACCCTGGGGTTTGCCAGGTGATGCCACCTGTGTTTTACCCTGCTTGAGCTACATAGCAATCTGAGATGGCTACTACTTGTGCTGGGCTTGGAGATTCCTGGGTGAAGCCAAGTTGTGACTCTCATCTGGCTGCTGCTAGGGCCCACTGAAGCCTGGTGGTGTTTGTTTGATAGGATTTAGGAGCAAAGACCAGCCATTCTTATTGAAAAGCAGCTTGGGTAGGCCCATAATTTGGGGTGGGGCAGGGTAGAGCCTCTGTGGATCTCCAAGGCGGGTCACACAGTGTTAGCTAGGTTGATGGAGTTTCAGATATGGCACCAGCCTACCGGCCCTGTGCGGGGAGGGCTCAGCAAAGGGACAATGGCCTCTGCCCACCCCAATGACAGACACTTCAGTCTCTCCCTGTGTACAACTGGTTGCCCTTCCAGCTGCCACATTGGTGCTGGAGCTCAGAGGGAGCAAGTCTGAGCAGGTGAGTCCATGAGTGGGTTCCCCAAGAAGAACTGCTCTGGGCTCCAGCAGCCGCCTCCACCAATCCAATGCCCACTGGTTTTTGCAGCCTGAAATTGTGGGAACTTATTTTCCTGGCACTGGAATACCTGGACTGGGGGCCTGGTATGGGTCTAGGACTCCTCACTCCTGAGATATCCCTCCTGAATTTTTATCCACGTGGCTGTGGGGCCTGCCTGTTCCACATTCACTCCCTCCTCCCTATCCAGATGGATGTGGCTTCTTCAATTCCGTAGTTGTCAGATTTCCATTCAGTTCAATTTCGTAGTTGTCAGACTTCCATTCAACCCAATTTCTAATGTTTCTGAGTGATGGTTGTTCGATATTTTAGTTGTAATTTTGATGTGGTTGTGCAAAGAGGTGAGCCGTGTCTGTCTACATTGCCATCTTGACTAGAAGGCTAGTTGTAATTGTTTTTGTGGTTGTGTGAGGGAGCAAAGCATGTCCACCTATTCTTCCATCTTGACCAGAAGTCAAGTTTTTAATTTCCTTTTAACTTTCCTAAGCTATTGTTAGTAGTGTTACTTTTTAACATTTGTTTTCAGTTATGCATATGTAATATATAGAAATATTACTGACTTTTGTGTGCTCACCTTGTCTTTTGTGACCTTACTAAACCCATTAGTTCTAGGTGTTTTTTGGGAATGTTTTACATAGACCATCCTGTCTGCTAATAGGGACAGATTTATTTTCTTTCCAATCTCTGTACCTTTTATTAATTTTTTTGTGCCATGTTGAACTGGAGAGAACTTAGACTTACTAAATTGTCACATTTATATATTGTATGTAGAGCTTTCTATAGTAGTTACCTTATTAACCTTTCAGTGCCTCTGGGTTTCATTGTGATAATCCCTGATATTCCAGATATTGGGGGGCCTGTGTCTTCTCCCTCTTTTTTTCTTTGCCAGGCTTGCCAGATTTTTATCAATTCTGTTGATCTTTTCAAAAACAGCTTTTGGTTTTGCTTTTGTCTATATTCTGTTTTTAATATTATTGATTTGTGCTCTTTATTATTTCCTTGTTTGCTTTAGGTGTATTTTGCTCTTTTTTTTACTAGTTTCTTAAGGTGAAAGCTTACGTTATTAATCTAAGACCTTTTTTATTAATATTTTTTAAAATCTGCACCCGAGGATATGTTTACTGATTTAGAGAGAGGAAGAGAGAGGGAGGGAGGGAGGAAGGGAGGGAAAGGGAGAGAAAGAGAGAGGGAGAGAAACATTAGTGTGAAAGAAACATCGATCAGGATTGCCTCCCATATGTAACCTGAATGGGGACTGAACCTACAATCTTTTGGTGTATAGGATGAAGCTCCAACTGACCAACTGAGCCATATGGCCAGGGCTGTCTTTCTTTTTTTTTTTTTTTTTGGTAGTATAAACACTTAATGCAGTATATTTCTTCCTAAACACTATTTTAGCTGTATCCCACAATGGGATACTTTCAGCCTTAAAAAGCAAAGAAATCCTGCAGTATGCTACAACATGAATGAACCTTGAGGACATTATGTTGAGTAAAGTAAGCCAGTCACAAAAAGATAAATACTGTATGATTCAACTTACATGAGGTATGAATAGTCAAAGTCATAAACACAGAAATTACAATAATAATTGGCAAGGGATGGAGGGAGGAGAGAATGGGAACTTCTTTAATAGGTATAGATTTTCAGTTTTACAAGATGAAAAGAGTTATACGGGATGATGGTGATGATGGTTGCACAAAAATGTCATTGTATTTAATATCACTGAACTGTGCATTTAAAAATAGTTAATATGGTAAATTTTATGTTTATCTCTGCTCTAACCTTTATTATTTCCTTCCTTCTGTTTTGAGTTTAGTTTCTTCTTCTTGTTGTTCCTTAAGTTGTAAAGTTTGGTTGTTGCTTTGAAATTTTTTTAAAAACATGTTTCTAGCTATAAATTCCCCCCTTAGCACTGCTTTCATTTAGTTTTGATATGTTTTGTTTTAGTTTTCATTTGTCTCTGAACATTTTCTAATTTTTCTTGTGATTTCTTCCTTGATGCAAGGAAGGTTGTTTAAAATTGTGTTAATTTCCACTTTTGTGAATTTTCCATTTCTCTTTTTGTTACTGGTATGTAATTTCATGTCAGTGTAGTAGAAGGTACTTGATATGATTATCTTTTTAAATCTATTGAGACTTAAATTTGTGGCCTAACATATGATCTATACTGGAAAATGTCCTGTGTGCACTTGAAAAGATTGTGTATTTTGTTGTTGGGTAGAGTATTCTCAATATGTCTGTTAGAGCTAGTTAATTCATTGTGTTAAGTCCTCTGGTTCCAGTCTTATCTTACATCTGGTTGTTCTATCCATTATTGTGACTGGGGTATTGAAATCTCCAGCTGTTACTGTAGAACTGCTGATTTCTCCCTTCAGTTCTGTTAGTTATTGCTTCACATATTTTCACGATCTGTCATTATATGTGTGTTTGTTATTGTTTTATCTTCTTACTGTATTGAATCTTTCCTCTTATGACATTTTTTAATTTAAAGTCATATTTTGACTGAGAGTAGTATAGTCATTTCCGCTCTCCTTTGGTTACTATTTGCATGGAATATTTTCTTAAATGAATACATTTTTTATTGTACTTTTTTTCCATTACCATTTAGTGCACTTATACTGACCTCCCCACCAGGAACCACACTGTTGTCCATGCCCATGAGTCCTTTTTCCTTTTTGCTCAGTCCCTCCATCCCATAACCCTTATCCCCAGAGCTTTCGTCCTGCTCTGTGAGTCTTTCTCTATGTTGCATGTTAGTTCAGTTTGTTCATTAGATTCCACACATGAGTGAAATCATATGGTATTTGTCTTTCTCTGACTGGCTTATTTCACTTAGCATAATGTTCTCCAGGTCCATTCATATTGCCACAAAAGGTTAAATTTTCTTTTTTATAGCTGAGTAGTATTCCATTGTGTAAATGTCCCTTAGTTGTTTTTCCACTCATCTACAGATGGACACGGGCTGCTTCCATATCTTGATGATTGTAAATAATGCTGCATTGAACATAGGGGTGCTTATATTCTTTCAAATTAGTGTTTTGCATTCCTTCCAATATATTCCCAGAAGTGGGATCGCTGGGTTGAAAGGTAGATCCATTTTAAATTTTTTGAGGTATCGCCATACTGCGTTCCACAGTGGCTGCACCAGTCTGCGTTCCCACCGATGGCGCAAAAGTTGAAGGCTTGCAACTTCCACGGGAAGACATGGATGGTATATTATGGTTAATTTTTGTCAATTTCAGCTCTTAGAGTACAGTAGCAACTTCCCCTTTCTCCACATCCTCACCAACACTTTTTTGTTGATTTATTGATGATGACCATCTGAACAAGTATGAGGATACCTATCTCATTGGGGTTTTATTTTGCATTTCTCTGATGATTAGTGACATTAGGCATCTTTTCATATATCTATTGGCCGCCTGTGTGTCCTCTTGGGAGAAGTGTCTGTTCAGCTCCTTTGCCCATTTTTTAATTGAGTTGTTTGGTTTTTTGGTGATGAGTGGGTTTATTTCTGGGCTATCTATTCTGTTCCATTGATCTGTGTGCCTACTTTTATGCCAGTACCATGCTGTTTTGATTACTTTGGCCTTATAATAAAGTTTGATATTAGGTAATGTGATTCCTCCAACTTTGTTCTTTCTCAGAATCTCTGTTGCTTTGTGGGGCCTTTTGTGATTCCATATAAATTTTTGAAATATTTGTTCTAGTTCTGTGAATTATGTCATTGGAAACTTGATAGGAATTGCATTGAATTTATAGATTGGTAGTAGGACATTTTAATGACATTAATTCTTCTTGTACATGAACATGGTATGTGCTTCCACATACTTGTATCTTTTTCAGTTTCTTTCTTCAGTGTCTTATAATTTTCCAAGTACAGGCTTCTTACACCTTTGGTCAATTTTATTCTTTTTGAAGCATTTGTGAATGGGATTGTTTTCTTAATTTCCCTGTTAATTTATTATTGGCATATAAAAGTGCAACTGATATCTGGATATTAATTTTGTATCTTGCTATTTTACTGAATTCATGTATCAGTTCTAGTAGTTTCTTGTTGGAATCTTGTTGGAATTTCTCCTGTACAATATCATGTCATCTGAAAATAAAGACAGTTTTACTTCCTCCTTTCCAATTTGGATGCCTTTTATTTCTTTGCTATTGCTAGGACTTCCGGTATTATTTTTCTCATCCTTTCCATTTCAACATGTGTATGTCTTTGGATCTCAAGTGAGTCTCTTGTAGACAGCATATACTTGGATCGTGTGTTTTTATTTATTCTGTTAATCAGTGTTTTGATTGGGGAATTTCATCCATTTATGTTTAAAGTAATTACTAATAAGGAAGGACTTATGTCATTGTGTTATTTGTTTTGTGTATGCCTTTTAAACTTTTTGACTCTTATTTCCTGCACTTTTGTCTTTTTTGAGTTTAGTTAGAATTTTTTGTAATGAAATGTTTAAATTCCTTTCTTATTTCCTTTGGTATATATTCTGTAGGTATTTTCTTTGTGGTGTTCATGGGGATTACATTTAACATCCTGAAGTTATAATATTCTAATTTGAATTTATACCAGCTTAACTTCAGCAACAGACAGAAAGTCTTGATTTTTTAATAGCTCCATCTCCACCCCTTTCAGTTATTGGTCTCACAAAATTACATCTTTTTATATAAACATAAACCAAAATTTTTTAAAAATATTTTAATTTAAATTTTATTTTTTACTTTTAAGTGTTTTCTTACATTATGTGTGAAACAAGATATGGTGTTACAAGCCAAAACTACAGTCAATAGTAGATCTTTCATTAATAATTTTTTAGAAATGTATTAGTTTCTTAAATCATGCAGTGAAAAAATATAGTTTAAGACTATTGTTATAATAATACTAGCTTTTGTAATTACGTATTTACTTTTATTGAGATCTTTATTTCTCCTTATGACTTTGAGTTAGTATCTAGTATCCTTTCTCTTTTTTAATTTATTTTTTATTGTATTTTTTCCATTACCATTAACCCCCTATGTCCCCCTCTCCCCCACAATCACCACACCGTTGCCCATGTCCATGAGCCCTTTTTCCTTTTTTCTCAATCCCTCCCCCCTCCTAACCGCTACCTCCAGAACAGTCAGCCTGCCATCTATAAGTCTGTCTCTATTTTGCTTGTTAGTTTAGTGTTCATTAGATTCCACACATGAGTGAAATCATATGGTGTTGGTCTTTGTCTGACTGGCTTACTTCACTTAGCATACTGTTCTCTTTAGAAACAGCATTCAGCAATCTGAGCACAGTGTTCTTTTTGCCCACCATGGCTCCTGCAGGTTGTGTGCAAGCTGCTTCAGGACACCTGCACAGCTGCCTGCCACATGGCTAGGGGTGTGGGATGGACAGTTGCTACTGTACTCTGGGAGCTGAAATTGACAAAAATTAACCATAATTTGCCATCCAAGTCTTCCCGTGGAAACTGCAAGCCTGCAAGCCGTCAACACTCGAGTTCCAAAATAGTTACACCAGGCAGATTCTGCCACTGCAGTTGTCATCTAGGTGGGAAGACGAATTCTTGGTGCTTTCTGCTTCACCTTCTTCCTAGAATTTTCAAAATAGATTTTAAAGGAGTTTCTTCACTCATATATGGATTTTTTTGTAGTCAGCTCCTTGTATCCATGGGATTCACATCTGCAGATTCAACTAGCCCTGAGTCAAAAGCAGCGTTTTCTCATTCTCAGCCATGGGTTCCCAACCATACGTTTCTAACTAGGAATCGAAAATACTGTTTTTGATCTGTGGTGGGTTGAATCCACAAATGCCGGAGGCCAACTGTAGAATTATATGTGGATTTTCACCTGCATTTAGGGGTGGTGCACCTAACCACCTCCTCTGCATTGTTCAAGGGTTACATGTATTTTGCTGAGGTAATTTATGTGACATTTAGCATAAGATCTTCAGAGTTACATGTTATATTTTGATTTATATAGTCTTTTTTACATATATTAGCATTGGTAAACTATAATTATTACTGAATTTTTTTTCTTTGATTTGTTTCTACGTGTGTTTTGTTGTTCATTTTTCAGTTTCAGATAACTCAACAATGGCAGTTGAGTGGGCTTTAAAAATGCCTGAAACTTAGTGGGCTGCATCTGCCTTCTGCTTTTGCCCTATTGTTTACAAAAGAATAAATGGGATGTTTGAGAAGACAGCTCTGTTAAAAGAAGAGTGTCACAAATGGCTTCAGAATCTATGAATGCAAAGCAAGCCAGGAGTCACTTCGCAAAGGGAAAAAGGCAACAGCACCAGCAAATAAAGAATAGATCTTCGGTTAGTGATGGTGATGGAGAAGACTCCTTTATTTTTGAAGCACATGAAGCTTGGAAAGATTTTCATGGGTCTCTTCTTCAGTTTTATGAAAATAGAGAACTCTGTGATGTCACACTAAAGGTGAGACTGTATTTTTTTCATACTTTTGTCATTCTCTTTAACAGGGGTGTCCAAACTTTTGTCATCTCTGGGCCACACTGAAAGGTAATGTGGGCCAAACTTTTGTCTTGGGCCACACATTAAATACATTGTGACACATAATCACACAAAAAAAATCTCATGTTTTAAGTAAATTTGCAATTTTGTGTTGGGCCACATTCATAGTCGTCCTGAGCCACACATGGCCTGCGGGCCACAGTTGGACACCCCTGCCTTAGAGTATTATAAAAAATGAGGGTTTCTGTTACCAGATAGGCAAATTTTCGGTGCTGTACTTATTGTTGTAATCATAATAATTTTAGTCTCAATCCTTTTTATTGAAGGGCAAGGGGCATAAGGGAGGGTAAATAAAGGGAGATTACCTTAAACGTTGATAGTCATTTCTTAGTTTAATTTCTGAGAGTTCTGGAATTTGAAAACAACAGTTATTATTGGTAAAATTAAATAAATTGCTGTTGAACAGATAAGCTTTTAACTTGTGAATTAAAAAACTTGATGCATTCATTTACTCTTGATTTTAGCTAAACGACAGGAATTCTTGGTTGTTTACTCAGTTGCGTGAGTGTTTTATTCATGTTCCTATCCTAGTAATTTAATATCTACTTCAGTACTATCCTCTGTTAAGTGAGATTGTTTATCTATACCTGACAGTGAAGTAGAGTCTGTTTAGACTTGGGTGAAAAGTCTTTAGTAAACTTTAATTTTGTAGGTTATGGGATCATGTCAGCCTGCTACAAAAGACAGCTTTAATAAATAGGAGAAGTGATCAGTAGTGTGGAAGAGCCCGTGTTCTAATCGTTTTTCATTATTTGTTTAATGAAATAATGAAAAACAATGAGTGTAGTTTTTATCTATCAGTGTAGTATTAAAACTTTTTAGTGATTCATATACATCCATGCAGCATTTTTCACATAAAATTTGCCACTTTGGGATCTCTTAGATTTTGCTTTCTGTTCCTCACCAGACAGGTTCTTTGAGCTCAGAGTTGTGGGGATTGAGGGTGTACTTGGAGAATCAGATCAGGGACACTCAGCAAAAGTCTGTAACTAAAAGCGTAAGCTTTGAGTTTCAGGCCCCGAAGGTCCAACAGTATAGTGTTCCACTGTGAATAAGTAATCTATATTCTTTTTACTTAAACTTTTAGTGTCCTTACATATTTCTAGGTCCTTAGATTTTGAGGAGAAAACTATTATATAATTCTGCTAGCTCTGTGTGAAATCTAGCTATGCATATATTTTAGTGAAAGAAGACATTGATCCATATGGTAAATTATGTTTTAATCTCATACAGTTGTTCTAATTTTTAACCTTAGTATGATATTCAGTGACATACACTAGCTTTGGCAAGAATAAAAAATGTGAAGCAGGTTATTCGAATTTCATCAATTATCAATTCAACATACCAGTATATGCATGAAAAATAATTAAATAAAATATTACTGATTTTATAAATTTTAAATTATATTTTAGAATAATTTTTACAAGGTACTGCATATTAACTTTGTTAAGTAAAAAGGAAAGATTTTTCAACCATTTTAGGGCAAGTGATAACTAAATGCATAACTTTTTTTATTGGGTAACATCAGTAATAGGTTGAAGTAAAAACTTCAGAAGAGTCTGTGGTGGAAGATGAAAAATACAGTTTGAAGTAGTGACAAAGGTCTTTTAGGAATGACGAACTTCGTTAATGTAAAGGGGCTATCATTTTTTCCTTCAACTGTAAAATTATGATGATTAGGTAATTGTGAGGAATAAGAGAATTGAGATGTGTGAAGTCCTTATGACAGTTCTTGGTACATAATAGTCAGTCAATACACACGGGCTATTAGGATCACCATGCACACTGTTGTTGTTCCAAGGGTATTACATCCTTCTGTTATGGTCTATGCTGTTCCCATTCATTAGAAAGGGTTACAGCTTAATGTTTTACCAGGTCTGTTATTGGACTGGTTTCTTTCACATTTCTTCAACTTTTCAGAATTTAAGTATCACAGAACAACTAAACCAAATAGAATTATGGATAGTTTATAATGCTTTATTCAACATAAACTTCACCTTTTATATTCGTATAACCTTGAAGATTTTTCTTTGATGTAAATTCATCTCCTTTCCTTTATTATGTTTTCTTTGAACATTATTGCTTTTAGGATGAACATTTTAGGAAAACAGTTATCATAATGTGTTTTATTGTTCATATGTAAGACTGTTAGCCTATTTTAAAGTTCCAAAGTAAGAACCTGTAGTATAAACAACAAATAAATTCTTTCAGCCAAATATTTACTAAGGTCTTACCATAGTACATGAAGAGTATAAATAAATTTGAATAATATACTGTACCAGCCAGAGATAGTCACATACACAGGTAGCTAGAATACAATCAGTGACTGTCATTTTTGTTATTTTTATGGAAGAATAGGAGAAGGATCTATTATGTCTGAGAGGTAAGAGGTGATTAGAGAAGCTTCACATAGGAGATTATATATTATCTTAAGGTCACTCCAGGGAGAGGCAAAACTTGTTTATATATTAAGTTTATTTATTAGGGAAAAATATTTTAAACTATATCAAGTGGCTGCTCTAAAATTTTATATTTTATATGGAGGAAGCCTCTTAAGGGCAACAGTTTGGTTGGGGAAAGGACAGGAAGAAATTTTCTTGGAGACATACAGCATATCACTCATAATGTTTAGTTTATATGTTATAAATCAACAAGAGGTACATTTACAAAAATGCTTTTATTCATGCTTTACGTAGTTTGAGGAAATGTCATTGTCCTTGTGAAAGATCATAGTTAGTTTTGCCTCAAGAGGTTAATTAAGAATTATCAGAGTAAGACAGCCCCTTACATTACCTCCTGATTCAATCACTCAATATGTTTTATTCACGTTATTTGGCTTACCTTTTTTGAAAGTGCATGTTTCTGTGATTTTTTAAAAATAAAACATTTATAGAATTCTAATACACATTTTTAAGGTTACACATGTTATTATTTTTTACTGTCAAGTAGAGTAAGTACTCTGAAAGATTGCAGAAGAAAAAACATGAACTACGTTATTATATTATACTTCCAAGAAGTAGAAATGTTAACATTATTACCCTTACAAATGTAACAGTTAACTCCTGATGGAAAAGCAGACATATTGTAATCTAGTAAAAGAGAAATGATAAAGGAGAAAGTAATCCTAAATTTAACACTTAGACATTCTGTGTTATGTCTAATAAAATGATAATCACTCTATTCAACTAGTAAATCAATATTTTGATTTTTTTCCCATGTTGCTTAGAAGAGGGGTATTTACAATAAAAAAGAACTGTAAAAAAAAAAAAATCTCAAAAGAGACCCCAACCCAAGCCGAAACCACCTAATCTAAGTTGTTCTCAAATTTGATACCCACAGTCTGTATGAGATAATAAATGTTAATTAGTTTTTAAAGGAAGGATATTTAACTCTTTACATTCCTAGATCCTTATTTATTTGACCTTCAAAATGCTATCTAAATTATTTCCAATGTGTGGATTTTTTAAATGAATGTAGTAAGATTAGTTAAGATTGTAGAACAGTGAATATGGCTAGACATTGTGATATGGTGATTCACTGCAAGCTGAGATTATCTTGAGTCTTAAACGTTTAACTCTTTCTTTTTCTTTTCTTGTTCTTTGTTTTTATTTAACTCAAAAGAGCCAGTAACAAAAACATTAAAAAATATTTCCAACCCTTGACTGTTCAGTTATTTTTGGCGGATGACATTTGATTTTTTAGTTCTTGCTTGTTTCCAATATGTGGTAACTTATCTATCATAAATATACCTCTAAAAGTTTGCAGCAGGCTTTAAACTTGTATATGTCTATCCTAATCAAATAACATGATTCAGTAATTAGGTTTGATTAATTATGCTTCTAAGTATGCTTCTCCCACACAGAAGCTCATTAAAATGAATAATCATAAATAGTCTAGCTATTAATTAGTTTTCAAAGAAATATCTTTATACAACACATACATACAGGTTGCAATATGTGTATATTCTTTACTACTCAAAAATGAATGTAAGATGTACAGTGGAGTCATATCATAAACACATTCAATTTACATTAATTCAAGATACGAGGTCAGCAGAAAGGAAACAGTAAGGAAAATAACAATAAATCCCATGACAATACCACCTATTCAATAAATAGACACCCTTGACAAAACTGAGTTGAGTGCTGTCACTGTGCTGTTCTCTCAGCCTCGGTCAGCTCACGGTCTGTCCCTTAAAGGGCATCTTGCACGGGTGTGGTTCTAGTGTTTAAAAGGTATGTGTTTTTTGATATAAAATAGCCCCAGAACAAACACCAATAACTTCAATTGTTCTTCAACAAAAGAAACAGTCATTTCTTCCAACACTGGAGGAAAAACTGGTCATGGTAGATGGACAGACTTCCAATATGGTGCCTTTCTAAAGGGTTTTCATGATGATCTTGATATCCCATTATATCTAATGTACTGACAGTAGAAGCTAAGCTCTGGGTATGATGCAACTCCACCGTAATGTAAATTTAAAATGCCTTGATTTAAAAAGTGCCCTAATATTGTCAGCATCATTTAATTTTCAATTTACCATATTTTGCCATGTATGATGTGCATCCACATTTTTGTGTGCATTATACACAGGATTATGTAGTCATTATACCCATGTATGATGCACATCCGTATTTTTCCCTCAAAAAATTTGGGCAAAATAGTGCTCATTATACATGGCAAAACATGGTAGTTCCGCCCTCACAGTAAGCAGTGTGTTTCTGTGATACTGTCCTGCACTTCAGAATGTATCCATCGCTGGCCGAGAAAAATCTCATAGCAAAAAGATTAGTGTCACAGTATCTGAATACAAAAGCTACCAAAGTTGATCAGTCTCAGTACGATTCAGAATGAGACTTTCAATTAGCAAACGGTGCCGGTGAAGCCAAGAGTCACTTTGTTTTGCAGCACTGGGTGCTCCTGGGGATCTGCTACAGCCTCCTTTTATTGCGTTTCTGAATTGGCAGCTACATTCTACTTCTTAAATGTTTGGCCTTAACCTCAGCACGCCCTGGTTCAGTCTATTTTTAAAAGCACCATTCTAATGGAAATGTCCCTGCCCTGAATTAAGCTAAGACTGGATTTTACCACTAGCTAGAGCTGTTATGTCATCGAGTTTAGGTTAATTTGGTAGATATCAGTTTCCTTGACTACAACTCTGAAAGTGGCTTCAGCTTCTCCTGGCCATGCAGGCTTTCTGCCTGATCTGTAGGTGAGGGTAGAACATCTCATGGAGAACTACTTCAATAACCACATTTGGAAAATCGCTGGCTGCAGGCAAGACGTGTGGATCCCTGAGGAGCAGCACCACTGGCTGGTGGGACAGTTTGCCTGACTCTGAATTGGATTCTGTCTCATGAAAAGATCCGCACCTCTCTCTCTGCCTCTGGTAGAGACGGCAAGTGCTGTATGTTTAAGAAATCAAGAAACAGTTTGGGAAGTTCTTCATTTTCTAAAATGACAACCTGTAAATATGTTTCCAAACCTTGTTGTCGTTGTTCCAACTGGGTTTTGGGACCCAGTTCCTCACGTGTTTAGAATGGATTTCTGGAGTTTTAATACATTTCTTAAGCTTTTTGTGCAAGGCATGAAATTCACTGTACCTTTTCTCAACAAAATGTTTTCTTCCATTCATTAGCACTTCTATCTTAAACACTTTTCCCAAATTCAGAATCCTCCAGACCTCTGTCTTTGTCCAAAATCCACAGATTCCTTGACTTCCTACTCATCCATGAAGGTCCGGAAAGGAGGGGCTGCGTGTATAAGGCTAAGCTGTGGGCTGAGTAGAGGCTGGGGCCTTTTCCTCTTGCCCTGAGTTCCCATATTTATTTAAGGCAGTGTGTATCACTTGAAGAAAATCAGTGGAACTGTTTATAGAAGCTTAGATACACAATGGTCCACAGGAAATTCTGGAGGAAGTTCACAGTCCTACAGCAATTCACCACACAGTGCGGTGCTCCTGCATGGACCCACAGCAGCCAGCGGAAGCAAAAATGTGTATCCCGGCTCCAGGGTACTCTCCTCATAGCAGAAGGACAGGATGCAGACCTCCATGACCTCATCAGCCAGCCATAAGGAGGAGGCCAGCACAGACAGCCTCCCGCCACAGCTCCACCCCCAGCCCCATGACCACGTTTAACTCTTTCTTGACCTTGGCAATAAAACATTTTTTTGGCTATTCAAACTCATTAAAATTGGTGAATTATTGAAAAGAGAAGCTATTTAATTTAAAAGAGCAAAATTAAAAGGGATTGAACCGAAAAATTAGAGTACAGTTTATAGATGTACATAAAACAAATCTTGGTGTTACAGGGGTTTTTTTCCCCCTCCAGTCTTCATTTCTGTTCCACTGTGTGTCTTCTACACCTTTATTTCAGTGTAGTTCTCAAACACTTGAGACACTGTTTATGGAATAATAATAAACATTTCAACCTAATATACCTTAGTTTTTGTTTTAATGATTTAAAAACATTTTGATATGTTCGTAAAATTATTTTTAACAATCTGTGTTAGGGGGATTATATTATTAAAACTTAGAAATGAAATGACCTATGTAAAACAACTAGTTTGCAAAAGAATAGTTCACAGGATAGCCAGTTTTTAAAAAAATATTGAACATAGCTAAAATCAATTTTAAATTTATTTACTTATCAATATATTGAATATTTAAAACATTTATTGCTTTTCAAATTTTGATGAAAGGGGTATTCTCAGACACTGCTAGTAGATAGGTAAATTGGCTCAGTTGTTTTTCATGGACAGTTTGGCAGTATGTATTGAGAACTATAAAATGCTTACAGTTTTTGATGCATTAATTCTGCTTTGCAGATTTTATCTCAAGGAAATATTCTAAAATGCTAAAAAGAATTTGCTCTAAGATACTGCTTTTATTTAAAATATGGAAACATCTAAGTGGCTGATATCAGAATTGTTAAATAAACTGTGTGTTACATCCACTGTTTAGAATAGCAAATAGCCAATAAGAATGAAACTTACAAAAGTTTTCAGAAACTTGGGAAAGGAAAACTTAGGGAAAAAAGTTGAGGACAATCTCAGTTATGTTCCAAAAATACATAAAAAAAAGTTTGAAGGAAATATACCAGCAAGTTTGTAACAGGATACAGTGTGGGGATTCTCCAAAATAGCAGAGCATGTTCCCCACAAACCTCGATTAGGGGAAAGGGGACTGGATGTAGCTACTTTGCATAATAGTGGAAAGTTAGTAGCTGTGTTGCTGCCCCACCAAAGGTGTATGTGACTTTAAGAGCATCTAGTGACTCATGACATAGCCAGGGGAGGCAAATGCCCATGTCACAGGGAACGAGTGCTCTGGCTAAAGATGGCACCTGAAAGAAGGTAAAAGATACAGGAGAATTGGCAAAAGTAGCACATCATAGGAGGGCCCGGATATGAGGTCACATAGGAAGTTCCAGGCCAAGCATTTAAAATAAAGGCAGGCAGAAAGGGAAGGGAATTCTGCCGTGAGGTCTGAAAGAGGGGAAAGAAACCATGCAGGAGGAAAGGGCATAAGAAGAGAGCTGACGGAGCTGCATGGGGACCGACCTAACCAAGCACAGATTTGTGGGAGATGCTTGGAGCTGAACTGCACTGTGAGCAGGAATGCTGAGCCTCAGACTTCTGCTGCTTTGAAGGACACATGAAGCCACTCTCTTGGGGCATGCGCCTCCCTGGAGTCCACCATGATCCAGTGTAACATGGCACATGTTTCCCTGAACCACTACATGAAGGTCGAGAACAGCGTACCCCAGATCCTGAAGGAGAGACCTACTGTGAGAGATGGTGACTCTGAAACCCGAAAATGCACATTTCAGAGGGGATGGAGACCTGTTTGTGCAACTGGCTTAAAGACAGATAAGGATATGGGGAACTGGGCATGTTTTTCTGGCTTACAGCCTTTTGGGGAGCATAGGAAGTATTGGATCTCATGGGAGAGGAGGGCTCTGAGCAGGAGTGCTCCAAACACCCCTCCATCCCCCGATTGGAATCCTCTAAATAAAAACTTGTTTCCTTCAACTCTAATTGCTGGGTCATGTATCAGTGTGCAATGTGACCAAGCCCTGATTTGCTTGGTTACAAGTTGACAATATTTATTGAGTAAATCTTTTTCCTTATATTTTTCTGTGCTTTCTTGATTTTACACATCAAATATATGCTGTATTGGAGGAGGGGAGAGGAAAGAAAACTTGAAAAGTAAATGACCTTTCTATGTAAGATAGGGTCATTTTGCAAATCTGATAATGAAATTTTTGATGTTCTTTGTTTACTTAATGTTATTTAAATTTATATCATTTTACCTCATAACTCAGTGGAATATCATTTATATTTTCAAACAGAGTTCTACTTAGTTTTTCATATAGTGTTTCTGGTTGGACCTAAATGCAGAATTAGTGGTTAAAATTAAGGATGCTTGACTGCCCTTGTTCCCGTCTCCCTGTGTTGAGAGGGAAGTGCTTACCAATCTAAAAGCCATTGTTTCATTTTATTTTGATCCCTATTGTATAACCTATGGAAAAGTACTCAGGGTCTCAAGGTTTTGATTTATAGTTTGTAGTTCAAGCTTTTTTTTTTTTAATGGGAATCATATTATTAATGTTGATATTCTACATATTTCACGAAAGTTTAAGCTTGACATGTTTTTCCCTTGAGCATCTCAAATTATTCATATGTTCACTGATCTGATTAAAAAAAAGAAATAAATCAAAAAGTTTACTAGCATCAAGGACACATAATGTAGTATTTATTTATATTAATATAAATTGTATAGTGATGTGTATATTTTGTAGTTTGTGTATTTTTCATTTAATTTAAAACATCTAGTCTACAGACTTTGGTTTATTTTAATTCTAAATTTCTGACAAAATTTTTTTGTACCAGAGAAGAAAAATGTAGAAATAAACTTTCAAGAATATAGTGAAACTATATAGTGTCAAAAGAGAATTAATAAAAAGGCAACTTTTTTGATGTTCCTGTTTGATTCATATTGCTCAGAGTTATTTTTAAACTTAAGATGGGTATTTATTCTAAGGGGACATAAGGGTGTGATTGTATATGTGTGTTTGTGTGTATATATTAAATATCCATGTTTTTGTTTATTTGAATTAAGAAATTAAAATTAAAACATAGAGGGGAAAGATCCTTATCATAAAAACATGAAGATAACTTGTAGACCTTTGATTTGTACAGCTCGGATGAGAAGGTGGTGTTAAAATAATGTCTATCCGGAAATTTTAGAACTCTATTTTATACTACTGTTTTGTAATAGAATGTTGGCAAGTAGTTGAATCGAGCAGGAGTATGTCAGGTGAGATTTACAGATATTTTCATAGAAACCAAAACTCAATGGCGGTATGTGCAGATAATTCAAAAAAGGGATATATTAAGGCTATTCTGAAAATGTTTGATGTCAGATTTTAGATCCCATTTTAGATCCCAATTTGAAAACATGCTAAGCATTCTACTTTAGTGTAGTTTTGAGTTTCAGTAGAATCTAAACCCTACTTTATAAATGCTTTTCAAAAATTTAATATAGCGTATATGACAGAGGTAATCATCTGTTGAAATATGTGTTATTCATTTTTCTTCTAAATCAGTGAAAAAGTTGGGCAAAGACATTTTTAAGCAAAACCATTTATACATTGTAACATTCCTTGGGCCTTTCTCTTTACTTATATTTTATTTTTTAAGTATATTTTATCGATTATGCTGTTACAGTTGTCCCATTTTCTTTTCTCCCCTTAATCCCCCTCCTCTCTGTACCCCCTCTCCCACCCGCATTACCCCACTTAGTTCATGTCCAGGAGTCACGCATATAAGTTCTTTGGCTTCACCATTTCCTATGCTGTTATTAACCTCCCCCTGTATATTTTGTACCTAGCGATTATGCTTCTTATTCCCTGTACCCTTTCCCTCATTCTCCCCCCTCTCCCTTCCCACTGATAACCCTCCACATGATCTCCATTTCTGTGATTCTGTCCCTGTATTACTTGTTTGCTTAGTTTGTTTTTGTTTTTTAGGTTCAGTTGTTGATAGTTGTGAGTTTGTTGTCATTTTACTGTTCATAGTTTTATCTTTTTCTTTTTCTTAGATAAGTCCCTTTAACATTTCCTATAATACTTGGGCCTAGTGATGATAAACTCTTCAACTTTACCTTATCTGGGAAGCACATTACCTGCCCTTCCATTCTAAGTGATAGCTTTGCTGAAGAGAGTGATCTTGGATGTAGGTCCTTGCTTTTCATGACTTTGAATACTTCTTTTCAGACTTTCTTGTCTGTAAGTTTTCTTTTGAGAAATCAGCTGATAGTCTCATGGGAGCTCCTTTGTAGGTCACTCTCTCCTTTGCTCTTGCTGCTTTTAAGATTCTCTCCTTATCTTTAATCTTGGGTAACTTAATTATGATGTGTCTTAGTGTGTTTCTTCTTGGATCAAACTTCTTTGGAATTCTCCAAGTGTCCTGGACTTGCATGTCTAGTTCCTTTGCCAGATGGGGAAGTTTTCCTCCATTATTTGTTCAAATGAGCTTTCAGTGTCTTACTCTTCCTCTTCTCCTTCTGGCACCCCTATGATTTGGATGTTGGAACATTTAAAGTTGTCCCAGAGGTTTCTCAGCCTCTGCTCATTTTTTTTTTTTAATTCTTGTTTCTTCATTCTGTTCCAGATGGATGTTTATTTCTTCCTTCTGTTCCAAATCGTTGATTTGAGTCCCGGTTTTCTTCCCCTCACTGTTGGTTCCCTGTATGTTTTTCTTTATTTCACTTTCATGGCCTTCACTTCTTCCTGTTTTTTGTGTCCATACTCAATCATTTCTCTGAGTATCCTGATTACTAGTGGTTTGAACTCTACTTCTGATAGGTTGGCTATTTGCTCATTGCTTAGTTCTTTTTCTGGAGTTTTGATCTGTTTTTTCATTTGGGCCATATTTCTTTTTCTCAGCATAACTGTTACATTGTAAGGGGTGCAGTCTTAGGTATTTACCAGGGCAGGACAACCCATGTCACTGGGTTGTGGTGCTGTATGTGGGGCGGGGGTCAGAGAGGAAACAATGCTACTTGCTCATCTCTTGCCCTATTGTCAGTCACTTCTCCCAGCTAGGATGAGAAGGAAATTGGGCCTTCTGGCACTGGTTCCCAAGTGGGTGGGTTCGTGTACGTTCTAGGACCCTGTACGTCTCTCCACCAAATTCTCTTGTGAGGCTGGGAGTTTCTCTTGCCGACACAAACCCCACAGGTTTTTACAGCCCGAGGTTTGGAGGCTTTAGTTTCCCTGTGCTGGAGCCTTGGGTTGCACAGTGTGTCTCACTCCCCAGTTGTTCCTCCCAGTTTAACTGCACTCAAATGTGGGACTTCCTGGTCCTGCAGCCACCGCTTCCACGACCTGGTTCCCCAGCCACTGCCTCACCGCGCGTTCTGTCCACCCCAGCTGCTCATTTTGATGAACATTTCTTCTGTAACTCCTTGGTTGTTGGCCTATGTACACTTTGATTTTCTGGCAGTTCTGGTTGTTTTTTTGTTTTTAAATTTGTTGTTGTCCTCCTTTTGGTTGTGCAAGGAAGCAACGCATATCTACCTATGCCTCCATCTTGTCTGGAAGCCCGGGCCTTATTCTTTAGAAGTTTTTATTTTAAAATTAGTTCCTAAATAATGAGACACAACTGTAAGTGTATTATATAATCAAATGGTACTTGAAAACAGGAAAATCTCCACAACACTGCTATTCTATTACTTGTACTCATTGATCATTCAATATAAAGTGCCAGGAAAATTGGATAACTACTAGGTGAAAAAGAAGATATCTGTCTATGCAGTACCCAGAACTTCCAGATAGAAATAAAACTTATGGTGTAAAACATTAAAAAATACTAGAAAAAATACTTGAAGTAAATATTTATGGAATATTAAAATGACTCCCATTTCAAGCATAGTACCAAAAGCAGAAGTCATAAAGAAAAGATTGACTTAATTATATAAAAATCTATAGAGGGGAATAAAATTTTAAAGCACACTATAATGGATAAAAATTTGAAATATATATGAGACAAATGACTAATACTCTAAATGTATGAATTCTTACAAACAAATAAGAAAAAAGTCATAGAGGAAAAGTTTATAGAAGAAATACAAATAGCCAATAATATATTAATGAATCAGTTGTATTAAAGAAAGATAAACTAAAATAATGAGATAATATTTTCATTCATCAAATTGGCAAGTATTTCTTAATAAGCTAACAGTCAGAATATGGTGCAAATATTATAGATAGATAAAAAATGGACAATTTAGCAAAATACATCCAAATTGTATCTATTCTTTGAAACAGGATTTCCACTTTTAGTAATTTATCTGTAGGAAATAATAGGGAATGTAGACAAAGGTTCAGTTTCCACAAAGTTCTTTACTGGGTCATTTGTAATGGCAAACTATTGCAAGTAATTAATCTTTCAATAATTAAGG
Organism: Mormoops blainvillei; assembly: GCA_004026545.1. Taxonomy (NCBI): domain Eukaryota; kingdom Metazoa; phylum Chordata; class Mammalia; order Chiroptera; family Mormoopidae; genus Mormoops; species Mormoops blainvillei. The sequence goes on along the minus strand of PVJD01000945.1, from coordinate 299,099 downwards.
TGATGAGATTTTACTAACTTTATGATTTTTATATAAAATATATTATTTCAAAATAAGTAGGGAATGATTTTAAAAATCCTCAGGTAACATAGTAAATATTGCTAAATATTGACTGACTTGCCCTGCACTTCAAAATTTCATCACTGATAAATTGTATATAGTAATAGTATATAATAGTATGTAAAAGGACATTGGGACAGCTAAATGACTGAATGTATGAAAAGCTCTTAGAAAAGCTTCTGACAAGATGACTTTAGTTAATAATACTGGATGGCATATTTGAAAGTTGCTGAGGTCTTAAAAGTTCTCATCATAAGGAAAGAAAAAAATGTAATTATGTGAGGCAATGGGTGTTTACTAAACATTGTGGTGATCGTTTCCTAATATTTACATATATCAAATCACTGTATACCTTAAACTTATACAATGTTATATGTCATAGTTTACTATATATACATTATATATACATAGATACATACATAAAAGATAAGTGGCTAATTTGGAAGAAGAAAATTATCTGATTTTAAGAAGTTGACCTAGATTAAAGCTTAAGTGACCAAAGGATTACATTGTTAAAAACAAATACACTAAATTTTTCTGGAGTTATTGTCCCTGCTATAGCTGATCTAAAACTAATTGTGAAATTAAACTGAGTCTCTTTTTGTTTGTTTTGAACAGGTTGGCTCAAAGTTAATCTCTTGTCACAAACTGGTATTGGCCTGTGTTATTCCTTACTTCAGAGCCATGTTTCTGTCTGAAATGGCTGAGGCCAAGCAAACAGTGATTGAGATTAGAGACTTTGATGGTGATGCAATAGAAGACCTGGTAAAGTTTGTCTATTCTTCACGGCTCACTTTGACTGTGGACAACGTCCAGCCTCTCTTATATGCAGCCTGTATTCTACAGGTTGAACTGGTGGCTAGAGCCTGTTGTGAATACATGAAGTTACATTTTCATCCCTCTAACTGTTTGGCAGTAAGAGCCTTTGCAGAAAGTCACAATCGAATAGACTTAATGGACATGGCGGATCAGTATGCCTGTGAGCATTTTACTGAAGTAGTGGAGTGTGAAGACTTTGCAAGTGTGTCACCGCAGCATCTCCATAAGCTTTTGTCCTCCAGTGATCTAAATATTGAGAATGAAAAACAGGTCTATAATGCAGCCATCAAGTGGCTTCTTGCCAATCCTCAGCATCATTCCAAGTGGCTGGATGAAACACTTGCCCAGGTAGGGACTGAAATGAGATTGTGTATAGAAATGGACAATACAGAAGCAGATCAGCATGTTTCATTTGTCATGAAAGGTGTAAATTATCAATTGATATAATACAACGTGAAAATGGCTTTGACTCTTACTCTCCTATTTACTCACTGTACTATTTAAGGATAAATCTGAATTTGTCACATTTGAATTAAAAATATCATTCTCTGCTTTTTAAACTAATATTTAAAATATCTCTTTGAGATAGTAGTAATGAATATTTATGCTAGTAGAAAATGGTTTTGAGGAAACTGCTCAAAATTAATTTACAACTATTGTTTTTAATGAAGTTTCTACTGAATTACTTTGCTAATGAAAGTACACTTATTCCTAATGCATATAGATTTGTTCTGGAAAGAGTTACGAGATTCACTTCACATTTTCTTCCCTCACTCAGATTTAGAAGCTTTACTTTTTAAATCTCAGAAATGTGTCTCTATTTTAATCATTTATATATACTGTCAACAGGTGTTACTTGGATAATAAAGAGGCCTTAGAATTACTTTGAAAACAAATTAGCCAGCAAAAACAAAAAGTTTCATTATCTTGCAGCTATATCTTCTTATTGTGTGTGTGCATGCTTTTAAGTCAAAATATTATTACCGGTTTGATAATCTCTTTAATCCACTAGAAAATCAATGCATCTTTAAGAGAGGAATGGTGAATGTGTCTACTAACTGCGGGGATGCATCCTTGAGTTAGTATATACCATATTTTGCCGTGTATAATGTCCATCCACATTTTTGGCCCAAACTTTCAGGAAAAGAAATCTTTTGTTTTAACTTTTTAATTCAACTTTTTATTTATTTCCATTTAGATACTTGTTTTTTGTATTATAAAGGAATTTTAGCATTTAATTTTGAACATATTATGATACAAGAAATTTTATGTAACAAATAATTACAGAAGACATGGACAGATACAAGGTACAAGAAATTTCATGTACTGGGAACAAATTCATGATATTTAGGCAGTATAAAAGACCAAGAACTCTTCATCACTGTCAATATCAGCGATATCATCGTCATCAATTTCTACGTTACTGTGTCTTCTCAAGAGTCCCTTTCCTCATCCCTGTACATTTCCTTGTCCTCAGTTCCATTCATAGCATTGTTGTTTCTGCATTTTTTAAATGATTTCACAACCACTTCTTTTTGATACCTTCCACAATCTTAGGATCCAATCACAAACCTGAGCGATAGATGCTTTCTTGATCTTGCCTGTAGGTGTTAAACCATACCAGCTGACTGCATCCACCGTGTCCACTCTTTCTTCATTAGGGCCTTAAAGGGCTTGTTTACTGACACATCAAGTGGTTACATTTGTCTGGTTAACCCATTAGGTATCACAGCATGTTGGGTTTTCAGGTCCGTTGCAATTGCTTTTGCAGTTTGTGTAACATGGGCTTTGAAGTGATCAAAAACAAGCAAAGTTCGTTTTTTAAGTAATCCTCCAGGCCTTCGTGACCAGACTTTGTTAAACCAGATTTCCATGCCTTCTTCATTCGTCCATCCTTTTTCATGCATGTGGACAGTAACCCTGCTTGGAATCTTTTCTTTTGGAAACATTTTTCTTTTAAAGATCATCAGAGGTGGTAGCTTTGTCCCATCTACACAACAGGCTAGAACAACATTTAAATGTGTTTTCTTATGACCACCAGTTTTAACAGCCACGGTCTTTGCCCCTTTTACATCCACAGTTCTTTTGGATGGCACATCAAATATGAGTGGGACCTGATTCATACTGGCAATTTGGGACAGCTCAGAGTTGTAAGTCTTTCAAAGATTGATAACATAAGAAAGAAATTCCAAAACTTGATTCTCATAGGCTGCTGGAAGTTTTGGGGCAAGTTTCATTTATGTCCTTGTACTCGAAACTTTTTTTTTTTAACATTTATTTGTTTTAGAGAGAGGGGAGAGGGAGGGAGAAAGAGAGGGAGAGAAACGACAATGTGTGGTTGCGTTTTGCACGCCCCCCAACAGGGGACCTGGCCTGCAACCCAGGCATGTGCTCTGACTGGGAATTGAACTGGCAACCCTTTGGTTCGTAGGCCTGCGCTCAATCCACTAAGCTATACCAACCAGGGCTCAAACCTTCTAAAGCACTATTTAGGTGTCCCTGAGAAGTCACCAGTTTTTTTTCTTGTGTTGTCCTTTTACCTTCTTGTATCACCTTGACCGAAACGGAGATCCTAGTCTGATGCTGTTCCAGAGTCCAGGTCGTCGCCTCCTCCTCCACCTCTGGCCACTTTGGAGGCTTCCCTCGCGGTTGCCTTCTTCCGTCTTGGCATCTGAGGAGGCTTTTCTTCCTGTAGCCTACACTATCTGATGAAACTGTGTGGGAGGAGGTCCAAAGTGTCTCTCAGCAGCTCTGTTGCCATGCTTTTTAGCATATTTAATAACTTTTAGCTTAAAACTTGCAGTGTTCAAAAACCATTTCAACATTTTCTAAGGGATTTTTCAATAATTTCTCCTGTCTAAAGAGTACAAAAGGAAATGTCACGCTGTTCACCCTGTGGCAATAAAGTCGATATCACCTTTCTTATCAAGTCAATAACAATCAGGCATCATCTCTCTTGCTCAGTGGATAACAATGTATTTCTCTTCATTTCATTTCGTTGAACGGTTGGCTGAAACTGCTTTTGTTGTGAGTTCGTCATAAGTTCAACAAAACTGATCATTGTATTCCTGGGTATTAAACAAATATCATTATTTCTTCATAGAGTTACACTTTTAACACATAAGCATCAATAAAAGAATTAAAAACATTTATATAGATACAGAATTAGTACCACCCATGTATAATATGCCTCCTTATTTTTCCCTCAAAAATTTGGGCAAGAAAGTGTGCATTATACACGGAAAAATACAATAACTTTCTAAGGTAATTGATTTAAAGAAAACAATACCTATTTGTTTCAGTTCTAAATTTATATTTCAGTAAGAAATTGATCACATTTTCATATGTTCAATTTTAGCTTTAAGGGGCAAAATTACAAAGAACAGCAATTTTGTTTTGATTGTGCCTTTTCTTTAGCAGCAAGGGACCTTCTAATTATGACTATCATTTTGGAAGTAAGAAACTTGAATGAAGAAAGTTGAATTACTTTATTTAGTCTACTTAAATCTGCATTTAAAAGGGGAGGATATATTTAGCATATAATCTGATTTCGTTAGTGCAGAACTACTAGAAATTGCTTTAGAACTTGGCACATTGTGCTTTAAGTCTTTATGAAGTAAATGACTTTTAAAAAGGTAATGTTGCAGTGGGCCCTGGCCAGGTAGCTCAGTTGGTGAAAGCGTTGTCCCAGTACTGTAAGGTTGTGGATTCAGTCCTGGCTCGGGGCACATACAGGAGTCGACTGATGAATGTATAAATCAGTGGAACAACAAATCGATGTATCTCTCTCTTTCCCTTCCTCTGTCTCTCTAAAATCAATTTTAAAAAGAATATAATGTACTGCTGTGAAAGTAGAGAATGAGCGATCCAGTTACAACTTAAATTTATACCCACAACTATTCATGATTTTAGGTTCGTTTGCCGCTGTTGCCAGTGGATTTTCTTATGAGTGTTGTGGCAAAAGAACAGATTGTCAAGCAAAATCTAAAATGCAGAGATTTATTGGATGAAGCAAGAAATTACCACCTTCATTTGAGTAGCAGAGCAGTACCTGACTTTGAATACTCTGTTCGGACTACACCGAGGAAACACACTGCTGGTAATTAAATTACTCACTTATCACTCTGCTGGAATGATCTTTATCATATGTAAGGGTTGGTTGTGTATACCAAGACTTAATTGTATGATTAATTTCTAATTGCCTTAGAGTAATAATTGGCAAATAAAGTTATTTATGAATTATTTTTTAAATTAACTGCATCTTGGAAATAGTAATGGGGATTGGGAAACACTGGATAGTTGATGACTTTTTAAATTAAATGTATTGAGGTAACATTGGTTAATAGGATCTTAGGTTTCAAGTATACATTCCCATGATACCTGATCTATGTATTGCGTCATGTATCTACTACCCAAAGTCAAGTCATCCTCCATCACCCAATATTTGACCATGCTTTACACCCCCACCCCCTCCCCGTTGCAACCATCACCTGTATCCGTGAGTTTCAGTTTTATATCCCACTTATGAGTGAAATCATATGGTTCTTAGCTTTTTCTGACTGAGTTTGCTTAACATAATATTCTCAAGGTACATCCATGTTATTGCAAATGGCAGCATTTCCTCTTTTCTTATGGCTCAGCAGTATTCCATTGTATATATGCACCACATCTTTATCCAGTCTTCTATCGAAGGACACTTTGGTTGTCTCCATGTCTTGGCCACCATGAATAATGCTGCAGTGAACACAGAAGTGCATATATCTTTGCAAATAAATGTTTTCAAGTTTCTTGGGTAGCTACCCAGGAGAGGAACCACGAGACTGTTTTCCATAGTGGTTGCACCAGTTTACATTCCCACCAGTAATAAATTAAGGTTCCATTTTCTCCACAACCTTTCCAACATTTATTACCTTTCTGGTTGATAATAACCATTCTAAAAGATGCGAGGTGGTATCTCATTATAGCTTTTATTTGTATTTCCCTAATAACTAGTGAATTTGAACATCTTTTCAGGTATTTGTTGGCCATTCATATGTCCTCTTGGAAGAAGTGTCTGTTCAGGTCCTCTTTCCATTTTTTAATTGGATTGTTTGGTATTGAGTTGTATGAGTTTTTTATATATTTTGGATATTAACTCCTTGTTGGAGCTGTTGTTTGCAAATACCATCTCCCATTTGGTTGGTCATCTTTTTGTTTTGTTGGTAGTTTATTTTGCTGTGCTGGCGTTTTTTAGTTTGATATAGTCCCATTCACTTATTTTTGCCTTTAATTCCCTTGCCTTTGAAGTCAAATTCATAAAATGTTCTCTGCGACCAAGGTCCATAAGTTTAGTACCTACATTTTCTTCTATGTAATTTATTGTTTCAGATCTTATATTTAGGTCTTTGATCCATTTTGAATTAATTTTTATACATGGGGACAAAATGTAGTCTAGTTTCATACTTTTGCATGTGGCTTTCCAATTTTCCCAGAACAATTTATTGAAGAGGCTTCTTTACTCCATTGTGTGTTTTGGCTTCCTTGTTAAAAAATATTTGCCCATATACCTGTGGTTTTATTTCTGAGCTCTCAGTTCTGTTCCATTGGTCTGTGTGCCTGTTTTTCTGCCAACACCATGCTGTTATGATTATCACAGCTCTGTAGAATAATTTGAAGTCAGGTAGTATGATACTCCAGCTTCATTGTTTTTTTTTCAGGATTGCTTTGGCTATTTGGGATCTTTTGTGGTTTCATACAAATCTGATGGTTTTTGTTCTATTTCTTTAAAAAATGACATTGAAATTTTGATGGGGATTGCATTAAACTGTATATTGCTTTGGGTAATAATGGTCATTTTAAGTATGTTGATTCTTCCAATCCATGAACAAAGAATATCTTTCCATTTCTTTGTGTTTTTTTTCAATCTCTCTTAATAATGCTTTGTAGTTTACAGTATATAGATCCTTCACTTCCTTTGTTAAGTTTATTTTTAGGTATTTTATTCTTTTGGTTGCAATTGAAAAATGAATTTTTGTTCTTTTTCATTTTTAATATATAGGAAAGCTATGGATTTTTGTACAATGATTTTGTGTCCTTCAAGTTTACTGTATTTGTTTATTGTTTCTAATAATATTTTGGTGGTATCTTTAGGATTTTTCTATGTCCGGAATCATGTCATCTGCAAAAAGTAATGATTTTACTACTTTATTGCCATTTGGGATGACTTTTAGCCTTTCGTTTCTTTTTCTTGCCTGATTGCTCTGACTAGGACTTCCAGGACTGTGGTGAATAAGAACGGTGAGAGTGGACATCCTTGTCTTGTCCCTGATCTTAGAAGAAAAGCTATCAGTTTTTCACCACTGAGTAGAATATTGGCTGAGGGTTTGTCAAATATAACCTTCACTAAGTTGAGGCACTTTCCTTCTCTACCTATTTTATTGAGCGTTTTAATCAAATAGATGTCTCTTTTCAAATGCGTTTTCTGCATTTATTGATAAGATTACATGATTTTTATCATTTGTTAATGTGGGGTATTATTGGGTTGGCCAAAAAGACACATTTTTCATTTTGACCAATAACTTTATTGATTTGGATATTTTGAGTATATTGGCTATGTCTCACATGGTGTAACGTTGATTGTTCTCCATTAACATCTTGATTTGATCGCTGTCAACCTCAGCTGGTCTACCCAACCGTGGAACATCTCCAGCACAAAACTTCACAAACCACTTTTGACACGTTTTATCAGTCACAACACCTTCTCCATACACTACACAAATCTTTTTTTGTGTTTACATAGTGTTTTTACCTTTCTTGAAATAATAAAGCATCATATGATGAAAATATTGGATATTTTCTTCCATCTTCAATATTAAAGTGGCTACACAAAAATTCACCAATTTTAATGGTTTTTTAAAAATGCACACTGATATAACAGCTGTCACAATATAGTCTAACAAAATCATTTCTAATAAAGTTAAAGACCTCTAAGCATTACTACAGCCATCTTATGGAAAAAAAAAACTTTGGCCAACCCAATACATTACTTTGATCAGTTTGAGTATGTCGAATGATCCTTGTGCCTTTGGAATGAACCCCTCTTGATCATGATGAACTATTAGAAAATAGTTTACTAAACTATTGTTTTCTAAACATGTTGTTGTATCCTACTTGCTAGTATTTTGTTTAGGATTTTTGCATCTGCATTCATCAAAAATACTGGTCTATAGTTTTCTTTTTTTGTGTCAGGATTATGTTGGCCTTATAAAACATGTTAGGAAGTATTGCCTCTTCAACTATTTGTAAGAATTTGAGAAAGATAGGTATCAAATCTTCTTTGAGTGTTTGGTAGAATTCACTAGTGAAGCCATCTGGTCCTGGACTTTTACTTTCGGGGAGGTTTTTGATGGTCATTTCAGTTTCCTCACTGTTGATTGGTCTATTTAGATTTTCCAGTTCTTGATTCAGTCTAGGAAAGTCATATGTTTGTGGGAATTTATTCATTTCTTCTAAGTTATTGAATTTGGTGGCACATAGTCTTTCATAATATTCTAGTATGATCCTTTGTATATCTGTCATGCCTGTGGTAATTTCTCTCATTTCTGATTTTCTTTTTATGAATCTTTTTTGTCCTTAGTGAGTCTAGCCAAGATTTATCATTTTATTAATCTTTTCAAAGACCTAGCTCTTTGTTGTATAAATTTTTTGTAGAGTCTTTTTGTTCTCTATTTTATTCAGTTCTGTTCTAATTTTTAATTTCCTTTCTTCTGCTGACTTTGGATTGCTTCTGTTCTTCTTTTTCTAGTTTTTTAAGATGTAATGTTAGGTGTTTACTTGTGATTTCTCTTATTTCTTGAGCTAGACCTGTAATGATATAAATTTCTCTCTTTTACTGCTTTCATTTCATCCCAGAATTTTTGCTACATTGTATTGTCATTCTCATTTGTCTCTCTATATATCTTTTAATTTAACCTTTTATTTCTTCTTTGACCCAGTCATTTTTTAGTAATAAGTTATTTAGTCCCCACATGTTTGTGGATTTCTTTACTTCCTTTTGGTAGTTGATTTCTAATTTCAAAGCGTTGTGGTCAGAGAATATGCTTGGTATAATTTCAGTCTTCTTGAATTTTGTTGAGGCTAGTTGAGGTTAGTTTTGTGACCCAACATTTGGTCCATCCTTGAGAATATTCCGTATGCACTGGTGAAGAATGTATAATCTGATGTTCTGACGAAAGGCTCTGTAAATGTCAATGACGTCCATTTGTTCTAATTTCTTATTTAAGACCGACATTTTTTTATTGATTTTGTGTTTGGATGATCAATCTAGAGCTGTCAGTGGAGCATCAAGGTCCCCAACGATGATCGTATTTTTGTCAGTTTCTCCCTTTTGTTCTGTTAGTAGTCACTTTATATATTTTGGTGCTCCCCGATTGAGTGAATATATATTAAGAAGTGTTATGTCTTTTTGATGTAGTATCCCCTCTATCATTATAAAATGTCCATCTTTGTCTGTTGTTACCTTTGTTATCTTGAAATCTATTTTGTCAAATGTAAGTATGGCTACATCTGCTTTTCTGTGGATGTTATTTGTCTGGAGAATCATTTTTTACCCTTTCATATTGAGTCTAACTTTGTCTTTGCAGCTTCCATGTATCTCCTGAGGCCACATATGGTTGGGTTTTGTTTTTTGATCCAGTCTGCTACTCTGTGCCTCTTTATTGGTACATTCAGTCCATTTACATTTATGGTAATTATTTATATCTGAGGATTTCCTATAGCCATTTTATCTTTGTTTTCTGGTAGCTCTGTGTCTCCATTGGTTCTTTTCCTTCGTGTTTCTTTGTGTCTTGTTTTTGTTGGTGGTATTTCATACTTCTTTTCATCAATAGCTATGTGTCTCAGTTTCGGGTTTTTGTGTGTGCTTACCATTAGGTTTATGAAAAAGAAAGTTTCATATATACAGTAGTTCTTTTTCTTCTGAATGCACCTGATCTCCATCCTTGTTTGCATATTCAGACCTTTACCCATTCCTCTTTTATGTTTTTGTTGTCACAAACTATCCCTGTTTATGCTGTAAGTTTATTGGTTACCGTACTCATTGTTTTGTGACCTTTTGTTCTTTGTTTCAGGTAGAATAACCCCCTTCAATATATCCTCCAGTGGAGATCTTCTGGTGATAAATTCCTTCAGCTTCTGTATGTCTGGAAAATTCTTTATTTCTTCTTCATACCTAAAGAATAACTTGGCTGGATATATTATTCTTGGCTGGTAATCTCTCTCAGTTGTTTGAATATTTGATTCTACTCTCTTATGGCTTATAGAGTTCTACTGAGAAGTCTGATGATAACCTAATTGGCTTTCCATTAAAGGTTACTTTATTCTTTTCCCTGAGTGTCTTGAGAATTCTTTCTTTGTAATTAATTTTTGACAGTTTTAAACAGTAGGCTTTGGAGACGACCTCTTTGGATTGAGGTAACTAGGTGTTCTGTTTGCTGCTTGAATTTGAAGATCTAGCTCTTCCCACAGGTTTGGGAAGTTCTCATCACTATTTGTTTGAATAGGCTCTCCGTTCCCTTCCCCCTCTCTTCTTCTTTGGGTGTGTCTGTTATTCTTATATTGCTGTTTCTGATGGAGTCCACTACTTCTTGTAGAGCTCTTTCATTTTTTTATGCTCAAGTATCTCTCTTCCCTCTGCTCATTTCTAGATTTCTATTTTTGGTATCACTCATTCTTTCCGTCATCTGGTCAGCTCTATTTCCTGTGCTCACTAGTTCATTCTTGATCTCTTTTATTGAATTCTTCATCTCCAGAATTTCTGTTTGGTTGTTTTTTAAAGTTTCTGTCTCTTTGGTAAAGTACTCATTTTGTTTGTTAATTTGTGTTCTGAGTACATTAAATTGTCTGTATTTTCTTGCAGTTTATTGAGTATTTTCAGAACTTCAATCTTGAATTCTCTGTTATTTATATCACCTATTTCCATGTGCTTAAATTTGATTTCTGGAGATTTTTCATTTTCTTTCTGAGCTGCCTCACTACCTTGGTTATTCATGCATGGTATTTGATGGATTCCTTTTCTGTCTAGGCATCTGTGTATGAGTGACACTTCTCTAACAGATTACTAGGAAGGTGTCTTTCCAGTATTTTCCAGTAGGTGGCACCAAATCACAAGTTTTTAGCTCTGTGAAACCCCAGTGCTGACCCCAGCAAGCTGTCTCTGGCTGCTGTCAGTGTAGCCATGATACATGGGGTCAGGTTGGCTGGGGGAACCTGGCTACCTTCTTTGTTTTGGCGACCTTGGACCTGTGCTGGGTACCCCCTGCACTTCAGCCTGGGACCAGTCACAGAGTACATCCTTTGCTCAGAGAAAATAATCATTCAGTAGTACCAGTTCTCTGGTTTGCAGATACTGTGATCTGCAACCCAACACCAAGGATGAAGGGAGAAGAGCTCTGGGCTGGGCTCAGCCGTGGCTCATACTGCTCACTCTTGCTGAGATGCCCACCACATCTCGTTGTTCCTCCTGGCTGAAGGAAGTGCCTTCCATAGGCAGCCTCCTCCCTTCTGTGGACTGAGCCCCACTGTGAGCTGGCTGCAGGGCTGCGTCTATGGCTCAGCCCGTCTCCCTACTCATCACCTGTTTGTTCCCAGTTGTCCACCTTTCGATGCTTGAATGTGTGGATCTCTCAGGTATGCCTGTACTTATAGCAGGGAATCTTTTGTTGAGCTATACCTGTTCAAATTGTTGAAATTTTCAAGGGAGAGACCAAGGGGATTTCTCACACTGCCATTCTTCTGACATCATGCTTGAGATCTTACTGTACATAATTCAGGTAGTTTTACCAATATGCCAATTTTTGTAAAAGCCATTACATAATACAGTATATAGATGATGTATTATAGAATTGCACACCTGAAACTTAACATAATTTTATTAACCAATGTCACCCCAATAAATTCAATAAAAAATAAAAATTAAAATAGAAATTAAAAAGCCATTATAAATCTTATACACTCTGAAGAGCCTGCCGAAATACCTCTTATTTTGAGGTCTTTCTAATTCTTCAGGCAGACTTAATTCCTGTCATTTATGCTTTTAGAACAATTTTGCATTTTTAAATTTTACTATGTTGCACTGAAATTTGTTTATTTGATATATTCTGAACTCTTCATAGACAGATAAGTATCTTATTTAGTGTTGTATCTGTAGTGCCAACCATGGAGCTTGACACATAGTACATTCTTAAGTACTTATTTTTTTGGCATTTTATCAGATCAAAAAAAAAAGGTACTAAATCTAACATTTGTGTAACAGACCATATTAAACTCTAAGAATCTAACACTCTTATTTTTGAGAAGGCAAACAGTTTCACCTTTATTTGCATGATTTTCAGACTTTATCTTTTCCCAAGTTCATGTTTGCTTAATGTTACTCTTTATAACTACAAAGAATATATGAGGGAGAAGGGAAAATAAATGAGGTCCAGAAATTCAGGTATCAGTACTCTGACCAGAGACTTCCTCTAAATTTGCTGCTATCTAACATAGTTATTATAAAAGATGCCAATGGAATAGTCTAAAAACAACAACAGAAGGCAATATATGATTATGTATAGTGGGATTTTATCTGGGTAGTATAAAGAAAGTTTGAATGTCATAGATCTGCCTATGAAGTATAGTTATGCTAAATAATTTGAATAGGAAAGGACTGCTAATTTATTTCTCTTTTTTATAGTTTGTTTTCAATAATTAAATTATTTTTAAGTGTAGATTTATTTTAGTTGTGAACCCTGTTTCAGGATGTCAAAGTATTTAATGAAATTCTTCAGATTTAGGTTTGTATTCAAACAACATCTTGGCAGTCTAGGTTATGTGCCAAACACAGGCCCAATCCTCATATATATGATCCCTTACATGATTGCAGGAACTTTATGAAGTAGGCTTTAGTGAAGGATTTGATCCTCATTATGAGATATTTGGTATTATTCCATTTTATGGATGAGGCTAAGAATCAAGAGGGTAAAAGTATGCTCAAGGACCCACAGAGAAATAGCAGAGAAAGCGTTTGTACTCTGATCTTTTTGCTTCATTCTTAGTTTTCTTTTCTCCCATGTCATGTTCTTAGGTGACCTGTGTAGCTGAAATACTTATTTCCATTTAAAGAAAATCTCATCAATGATTGCACCTACTTTCTGGGATTACAATTCCAGCAATGCCATTAAGCGCCTGTAGTTTGAGAAGATTTCTTAACCTCTGGTGGCCTCAATTTACTTATAAACAATTTGCATAATTTTTAAGGTCTCTTCCAAATTTAAATTTCTCTGACTTAAAATATTGAATTAGTTAGAAAAGGTAGCACAAGCAGTTCTGATCATTCATTTATGCAATCAGTCAGCAAACATTCATTAATTGCCTAGCACATGCTGGGTTCTAGGTGAGCATTAGAAATGCAAATACAAATAACCCTGTTTTGAGAGAAGCTGTAGTCTGATCTAGGAAAATAGACATGTAAATAAATAAATGCAATGAAGTATTACAAATACTTTGATATAATCATAAGGTAGAGTGGGAAGCACAAAGAAAAGAGTGGTAATTTTCATCTCACAAGAGTCAGAAAAGGCTTTATAAAAAAGCAAACCTCAGTCTTGGTTTTTATTAATAAATAGATGTTTTTCTGGGTGCCAATTAGGGAAAGGGCTATTCAGTTTATTTTACATTTATTGAATACCTAATACATGCCAGGAACTATACGCTAGTCCTTATTAGTGCATAAATACTGTAACATACAATCTTAATGTAACTCAGCTTCTGGTGACAAATATCAGTATAACATAAATCACTTCGAAAGAGTATATTAAGTCAATGACAGTTACCAAAAAGTTGCAACCGGAACATCAGGGATGAACACTAACTATACACATGTTGCAGTAGCTCGAAGTTTTAAGAGAAAGAGAGGGAGAAAATCTGGTTGGAAACTGCAGGCCTTTGTGCTGTGCTAAGGCTTTATCTTGTAGGGCAGAGGCTCATAGCGTGAAGGAAGCGGGGCTGCCTGGACCGGTAGCATCAGCATTCACTTGGGAACTTCTTAGAAATACAATCTTGAACGTATGACAAACTTACTGAATCAGAAACTTTGGGGGTCAGGCCCCACAATCAGTGTTTTATGCCTTTGGGGTGATTCTGAACCATGCTAAAATTTCAGTTTCTTCTTAACTGTGGTAAAATATACATAGGCATACCCCATGTTATTGTCTTCACTGATACAGCTTCTTTTTCCCCAAAAAATAAAAGTAAGACCCTCCACCAGAAAAAAAGATTATGACTTGCTGAAGGCTCAGATGATGGTTAGCATTTTTTAGCATGAAGTGTTTTTATTAAAGTGTGTACATTTTTTAGACATAATACTGTCACATACTTAATATACTATAGTACAGTGTAAACATAGTTTTCATAGGCTTTGGGAAACCAAAAAATTCTTGTGACTGGCTTTATTGTGGCGGCCTGGAACTGGACTCACAGTATCTCCAAGGTATGCTTGTATAACATTAAAATTACCATTTATAAATGTATAAGTTAGTGGCATTGCTCACACTTTTAAGAAACTATTGACGTAGGTAACGAAAAGCTGTTGCCAAAACCTTTATAATTAGATTGCTCTGTTGACAGTCTGAAAGGAAAAATACTCCTAAACGAAGGATTTTGCAGTAGAGGGCAACAGCTGATGAGGGCCTGCACTGAGGCAGTGGCAGTGGGAATAGCGAGGTAGGACACCTCAGGGAAGGGAGAGCCTTTTGAACATGTTAGGCTTGGGTGCCTGTGGGACATCAAGTGGAAATGTGGCTTACGAATGTAGGTGGGAAGGCATTATCATACAGATGGGATTTCAAATAAAAGAATAAAATTTTCCTGTGTGAGCATATGAAGTATGTGAGAAGTAGGCTAAGGATGAACCATGGAAAACATAGGAAAGAGAAATGATCAGACACAAAAGGAGACTGATGTGAGGGAAACCAAGAGATTTAAAAAACAGAGTGATCAAATGTTGCAGTTGTGTTCAGTAAGAAATTAACTTAGGAGTTCATTGGCTCTTCTTATGACCTTAGAGAGAGCAATTTTACATAGTGGGTAAGGATCAAACTATATTGTAATAGGATGTTAGCAAGCAGGGGTAGCTAATGTATCCTATTCTTTGAAAAGAAAAATCAAATGAGGAAAAACAGAAGAAGAAAGTTAGATTTCTAATAACATAATAACATCGAGTGCTATCCAAATAACTCATATCTTTGCCAGTAATCAAAATTTTAACTTCCTAAATATTTTTTCCATATTAATTTTTTTAAAATTTGGCAGCTGTGATTTTGACCTGTTTTGTGGCTTTACCTTTAGGTGTGCTGTTTTGTGTAGGTGGCCGAGGTGGATCTGGCGACCCTTTTCGCAGTATTGAATGCTATTCTATCAACAAAAACAGTTGGTTCTTTGGACCGGAAATGAATAGTCGAAGGCGACATGTGGGTGTCATCTCTGTGGAAGGTGGGATCACTACTGTATAAATCACATCACATGATCATGATGCTGTTTTAAAATACTTGAACTTTAAGAATTCTTTCTATAAGAAAATTGCTAAATAATAAAATATGTTTCAGTATATCAATAAAATATTTGGGTGGTGATTGTTTACTGGCTTTATGCCCATTGATGCTCAGCGTACAATCTCTTGCCTGTAGTTGCTTTACAGGAGATGGGTGTCAGGTAAAAGGGAGTGAAAATAAACTATATTTGCAAAAGAATCAACCTAAAGAAAAATTGAACCCAAGTAATAAATACATATCAGCTTTTTTCTATACCCATCTAATTATTATTGAAATGAGATTTTTTTTTTTACTGGTTACTGAAAATGATTAATTGCAGAAAACATGGAAAAATGTTAGACTTTTTAAAAATCACTTTTATTCTGATTATAAACATATACTTTTTTTGAAAATAAAACATTGTAATAAAAGTAAAAATCATCTGTAACCCAAACACCCATTGTCACAGTTAACATTTTGTTATATAATCTTTACAATTTTTTGTGTATTTTTATTTATTTCATGTAGAAAAAGTTTGATCATGTTGTATTGTTTTATATTTTATGTTACATAAGAACATTTTTTCATTTTACTAAATATTCTTTGAAAGCATGATTACTGATTTTATCTACTAAGTAATAAAAAAGCTGGGAAACCTAAGGGAGGGATAGTGTTTGAGCATTTAAATAACTCCATGTAGAACAGCACACTCCAGGCATTTTATTAAGTAGAAGCTTACAATTATTTTCACTTGACTACAAAAGTGACATTGATCATAATGTTGGCCAGAAGAATACTTGTTGAAAATTATTATGCTGTTCTAATTATACAAGGTCTGTCCAGAAGGTATCCAGCCATATAATATGAAAAAGAGAGACATTCAGAGAAGGTACAAGATACAAGAAACCTTGTACTTAGAACAATGATGTCTCAGTCCCCTTCAAAGTAGGCATCTTGGGACATCACACAGTTCTCCCAATTGCCATCAGCTGCCCCGTCATATTTTCCTGAATCTCATCAATGGTCTCAAATCTGTTCCCTTTCAAAGGTGATTTTAGTTTTGGGAAAAGCCAGAAGGCCCAGGGTGCCAAATCTGGGCTGTAGTGGGGCTGAGTCACCTGGGTGATTTGATATTTTGCCAAAACACTCTGCATGAGATGTGACACATGAGCAGGTGTATTGTCATGACGAAGCTGCCAATCACCACTTGCCCATAGCTGTGGCCTTCTCAATCATCCAAGTAGTTTCTGCAGCAGAATGTTCAAGCTTAACACAAAATTTGATGCAGATTCAGTGCTCTACTTGCTCAATCATTTGGAATGCAATGGCCACACAGTACACTTGCTCACTCAGTGGCGTCTACTGTCCCCACAGACTGGAACAGTGAAATTGTCATTGTTCACACATGCGCATTTTATTCCACTTCCTTGGCTGCCAGGTTACACCAATGTCACACAAACTGTTTTTATTATATTAACAATGGCTGGACTTTTTCTGGACAGACCTCATATATTGATTATATGTATATAAATAACTGTAGGTTCATTTGGCATCAAATGAAAATACTTCTTTGTTTGACAGGTAAAGTATATGCAGTAGGTGGACATGATGGAAATGAACATTTAGGTAGCATGGAGATGTTTGATCCTCTCACTAATAAATGGATGATGAAGGCATCAATGAACACAAAAAGGTAGATCAGCATGGCAATTTATTTTGATTTTTTGATAGAAAATAAAGCTTCCAGTGATTGAAAGGGCTAATATTTTACTTTTTACATTTTTAGAACCTTTAAATATCTTCTTAGACACATTTTGTTAAAGCATCCAATGTGATGCTTTGTTTTAACTTTTTTAAATTTTCTTGAGAATTAAAAATATTTCCCTAGTAAGATAATGGCTTTAGGACTAAGGTTTATGGATTTAACATGATAAGGTAATGTCCCACATTTTCTATTAATTGTTTTTTATCATTATGAGTATTAATATTTAAAATCTTCATCTATAATAAATTGAAATATATGTTGATAAATGGACCAGTCTAAAGGGGAAGAAGGTATTTAGTAACATGACTTAGTAAATGTTGACTAACCTGTTCAGAATTTTTAAAATGAGTTAAATACCAAATTTTTAGATAGGTGACAAAAATCAGCATTCAGAAATATAATAGACCAAATGTACTCTAGATCTAGAGGCAAACCTAAAAATATTAAAATTAGAATTATAGATTAAAACCTTCTTTATGTAATTTTAAAAAATCAGTTACACCAGTACAACATAGTGGGAAGTCAGATTTATGATTATGTTTCATATGGAAAAGTGCTTTTAAAAAATGAAAGAAAAAGAGAGGAAAAAAGCAAATATAATATAGTGGCCTACATTAAAAGAATTGAAGCCTTTCAATGAAGGGAGATTACAGTAGTACTGTTTTGGGGTTGTTTTTTTTTAAAGATTTTATTTATTTATTTTTAGAGAGAAGGGAAGGGAAGGAGAGAGAGAGAGAGAAACATCAATGTGTGGCTGCCTCTCGTACGTCCCCCTACTAGGGACCTGGCTTGCGACCCTTTGGCTCACAGGCTGGCACTCAATCCACTGAGTCACGCCAGCCAGGGCGTTCGCACTGTTCTTCATGCTGATCTGCCTGCACCCATAGCTGTGGTCTCAAAGCTGGATAAGCAATATCGTTTGGGGAGCAGGAATAAAATATGAGACTTTCTGTACATTTTTAATTTCATCCTTTTAAATTTATTTCGAGTGGATGTTTTATGATGAACATGTCTGCTAGTACAAGTAATACATGTTTTTAATTTGAAAATAGTTGTGGTCTATAGCGGTGCACAAAAATTATTATAAATGTGGGCTGCGTATAAGTACAGACTAGTAGGTAAGAGATCTGAAAACCATGTCATATAAAAAGTTGTTGAAGAGTTTTGGTCTGGAGACATAAGCACTTAAGAGAGTATCTAGATATTTTATTTTAAGAGATGTGTGGTGTCTTGGAAGGAATAAATATTTATAGTTCAAAATAATAATAATACAGCATACTATAATACCTCCCAATGGCTGAAATTGTATGTGTCAGAAAGATAATATATTTTTTGTACCCAGCAGGAGATTAGCTTATCTATTCTTTTCATTTTTTAAATTTAAAATTCAGCAAATAGGGTGAGGGTTTCAAAGACTGAGCTTAATAGTTTCCATAAACCAAGCTACAATAATTCTCCCTCTTTGTTTCAGAGTGAAAAATGTAATGATGAAGAAAAAGAGGGCTATCTGAATAAGTATTCAAAATACTGCTTACGAGCAGCTTTGTGTAGAGAACAACAATCAAAACTTCTCTATTATAATTGTCTTTTAAAAAAACAAGCCCAAACAAACAAAACTTAACTTTGAACATTATGGCTGGTGTGATTTGTAAACAGTAGCAACATTCTGGAAGAGTTGAAAGTGACTTACTGATGAAACAAACCATTTTAGGTTGAACTGCACATGGGATATACATTGCCATCCAATTTTCTATACTCTATCCATTTAAAATGAAGTGTTTTTAACTGGATTTTCTTCGTGTGTTAAGTATGAAAGATTAGATGGAACTGTGAAGAGAGCTCTGCTAAAAAGAGATTTTTAGCCTTTTATTTTTTCTCATGAGGCAAAAGAATCCTAGGGGAAAAAGCTGATCTTAAAATATGCTATTACCTCCCAGTTATCTACAAGTGACATTTTAATACTTCAGTAGGGTTTGATTTATGCTACATGGTAGCTACAATTTCAATTGTAGTGCATGAATTAAAATGAGGGAGAAAACCCTGAAGTATATTTTTAATCTTTGTATTCTTGCTTCTTTATCATGCTAAGCTAGTTTTTAGCCAAGAATTGAAACTTCTCAGTTGAATTTCTTTAATCTTTTAAAATATGCCCTGAGCACTTTGCAATAGCTACCCAACTATATTTTAAAAAAAGAGATAATTACAGTTATTTTGTCACTTTTTGCTTCACAAATTGTATTCCTCCAAATCACTTTTTTTCAGTATGCATTCCAAGATCATATTCACATGTAAAATAACTAGTTTTCTTTACTTTTCCCTCCTTATCTGTCATCTTTCCACTAAAATGGACACTAGTGTTTGTTTAACCTGTGGTTTTATTGAAACCCCTCATCCTAACGGAGCATCTCTAGGGGTTGATTTATTTATTCAACAAATACTGGTTAAGTGACCGTTGCAAGACACTAAGTGCTGAAGATAAAATAATAAACAAGACAGCCAAAGTCCCTGCTTCCATAGAGATACTTTCTAGAACGGAAAATACAAATAAAGACACGATTACAAAGGCAATAGTAATGTTAGCACAGGGTAAGTAAAGGGTGCTGGGGAGTGGAAAAGATCTTAATGAAATCCCATTTAACCTAAGACCTGAAGGAGTAGAATATTTAGCCTAGTTAAGTTGTGGTGAGTGGAAGAGTCAGGGTGGGGAGCGATAGAAAGAAATGAAGAATTGTCAAAAATCTGGAAGTGAACCAGAGCAGAGAGTATGTCAAGATGTCAAGTATGGGTGAGAGGGCAAAGGGAAGGTGAACTGAAACAACAGGCAAAGAATGAGGGCCTTTCAGGTTTGCCAAGATTTATTTTATCCAGCGGCCTTTGAAAAACACATATACACATGCACTTTTTAATAGCATGGGAATGGTGGAATCCTGTTTGTCATTTTTAACATCCTCTGCATGTGAATGGAGAAGGGATTTGAGAAAGACCAGCCTGAAGACAGTCTGTGAGACCAAAAGGATTGTTGTAATATTTCAGTCAAGAAATAATGGTTTCTTGGACTAAAGTAGTAGAAGGTGGGATAGAGAGAAAGAGTGCAGGTTTGAGAGATAGTTCAGAAGTGTACTGTCAACAAGATAATCAGGTGTGATAATTAGAAAAAATGATAAGGTAGAGGCAAGGATGGTCCTTCAGTTCTTGGTTTAGCATCTGGATATGGATAGTGATGCGATTTTTTTGCATTAGGCAAAGCAAGACAGGAACAGAATAAAATTTTTGTCTTGTGATGTGTCTGCTAGTATTTTATTGATGTGTAACCAATTACCACAAAGTTAGCATCTTATAACAACATCCATTTATTAGTTCGCAATTCCATAGGTCAGATATCCAACAGGTATAACTAGATTTTCCACTTAGGGACTCACACAGCCAAAATTAAGGTGTAGACTGGGATAGGCTCTTATTCGGAGGCTCTGGGTAAGAAAGTTCTTCCAAGGCCATTTAGGTCATTGGCAGGATTCTGTGTCTTATGATAGTAGGACTGTTTCTCATTTTTACTGGCTCTTGGCCAGCAGCTACTCTCAGCTCCTAGAGACCACTCTCAGGCTTCACTACATGTTCCCCTCTGTTGTCAAACAAGCACTGGTATGCAGAATCCACCTCGTTCTTTAAATTTTTAACTTGTCTTCTACTACCAGCTGGATAAACCCCTCTCCTTATATTGGGCATATGTGATCAGAGTGGACACTCATGTAATATCTCCTTTGCCATATAATGCAGCACATCATAAGAGAAAACTAGAGGTGGATATCCTGGCGCCGGCATCTTAAAATTCTGCATGTCATAGGGAAGCAGACAGTGAGTTTCATGCCAGACTAAAGTGAAGGTTGAAGAGTCAGCAAGACAAATTGGAGATAAAAGCTGGAATATGTCTGGATATTAGAGTTATCATAAATCCATCGGAAAGATGAGATTGCCTAGAGAGAGAGATGATGGGGTGATGAGAGTCCTTAGGGAACTGCTTAATGTAGTGAGGGCATGGAAAAGAAGGCACTCATAGAGGAAGCCGGAAAGCACCAGCCAGAGCTGCAGGAAGGAACTCTAACGTGTGATGTCATGAAAATCAAGAGGAGAGTTTTAAGGAATAGGAACTGGCCAATGTCATGTGCTTTGGTGTATGAAGGGGGAGGGAACTTATTAGGCACACTTATTTCTGCCCTGATATAGCGCCCTTGTGTTCTAGAGTACAGACATGTGTTCACACACCTGAAAATTTTTATAACCACAATATTTTACAAGTCATTGCTTTATACTCAAGAGAAAAGAGGTTCAGGTGACTTAAAATGAATGATAACATTATCCTTAAGAATTTTTTCCTAGGATGCTCCTTTGGTAAACTTAAAGTTAGAATCTCAGTAGAACAGCTGCTCTCGCCAATAACAACAGCTAATACATAGCACTAAACATGGGCCAGTCACTGTTCTTAGTGCTTTACCTGTATTAACTCATTAATATCAGCTGTATCTTCTCCTGTCTCAAATGGGTTACAGATGAAGAAGCAGGGTAGTAAAGATTTATAAAGTACCCTACTTTACCCAAAGTACATACCAAGTCAGTGACAGATAATAGTTCTAGAGTAGTTCAACTTTTGATTGCCACAATGTGTTTTTTAAGAAATTTATGTGATCTTTTTCCTGATCACCATTAGAGTAATTTAACACGGGCTAAATCTCTTCCTTTCCAAGAAGAGAGATAAATGTCTATACAAGTAAAGAAATGTGATATAGATTGTAATATAAAAATTGATGTCCTTTTGTGTGATATAATGAAACCCTGCAAGAAAATGTGCGTTGCAAATTACATGAATTTAGAAATGACATTGTCTTCTGATCTCCATAGTAAACCATCTTTCAATTCATCAACCTCTTAATTATGCAACTGTGTTTTACTAAATGAATATTTTGGGCTCCATTTATAGCATTTTGTTGGGTTTTACATTATTACTTCATTTGTGTTGACAGTAGCCTGGATAAGCTATGCATCATAAAACCCCAGAGGGCACTGTTCACATAGACTCGCACATTTGGCAACACCGTAACCATCTACTCAGAAGCTTCGATACATCAGAGTTTAACATCATGAATGACTTGCATTAGCACAATTTTTGTTTTTTTGCTACCTGTTTTCTGAAAACAAACCCAGATGCGAAAGTATGTTTTATTGTCTTTCCAGGCGAGGAATTGCCTTGGCCTCCTTAGGAGGCCCAATTTATGCAATTGGAGGGTTAGATGACAACACTTGCTTCAACTATGTGGAGAGATACGACATAGAGTGTGATCAGTGGAGCACAGTTGCACCAATGAATATTCCACGTGGAGGAGTTGGCTCTGTGGCTCTAATAGTAAGTTGCACATTGGATTGCATTGCATCACATCCCTAACCAAATGAGGAAAGATCTGTTATATTCATATTTTCAATGTGCACATATTGATTACACACCATATTATTTTGCAAAATACTTTCTTTCAAGATTCTGATCTTGAAAATACTTTCTTTCAAGATTCTGATCTACCATTAGGATAACGTATAAATAAGTTCAAAATCTAACGTGATATGTTTTTATTTTCTCTTTACTTAGAACCATGTTTATGCAGTCGGTGGCAATGATGGAGTAGCTTCTTTATCTAGTGTGGAGAGGTATGATCCACATCTGGATAAGTGGATAGAGGTTAAAGAGATGGGTCAACGAAGAGCAGGCAATGGAGTTAGTGAGCTCCATGGTTGCTTATATGTTGTTGGTGAGTGGATGGTATTTCTCTGGTCTAATTTATTACAGGATATACAATGACAGTGCTATAAAACAACACAATAACACAAATTAAAACGCATTTAGGTTCAAGCAGAAGCCATCCTAAGGTTCACTTTTGAATTCTGCGCGTTCACATTCATGCTTTTCTGTTTATATCTTCTTCTTTCATGTTTGAAACTTCTACCTCCATGTAGAAGTTTAAATATAAAATCTAAAGTAAGGGATTACATTTAAATAAGATATATTTTTTTAAATTAAGGGCACAAAGTGAATGTGCGCTGCTAAAATCTTTAAAGATCTAAGGCATGTTTTTCCCATTTCAGGGGAATTATGTTGACTCCTTTAAACTGTACATAATGGGTATTGGCACTGTTATATTGATCTGTGACTTACTGAATTGCAGAGTTGGAAGGAACCGTAGGGCAATGCCTTCTCAAACTTTAATATGCATGTGAATAAAATGGAGGTATTGTTAAACTGCAAAAGAGAAGCCCAGATTCTGTATTTCTATCAGTTCCCTAGTGATAATTGATGCTACTTCTGGTCTACTCACTTCCAATAGTGAGGCTTTAAAGGACCAAGAGATGGGAATAATAATGCCTATTTTTCAGAATTGTTTTAAGTATTGGAGGTAATATATGTGAAGCATCTCAAAATGAATCTGGTACTTTGTAGTTACCCGATAAATAGGTAGCTATATTGGGATTAGTAATTCCTTCCTTTACAGAGGAAGAAACAAATTCAGAGTTTGTCATACTTATGTTGATACAAATTGTTTGGTGTTACATAACTTAGGGTTTTTGAAAAGAGAGTGGGATACTATTAGTGTTTAAATATTGGTGTTAAATAGTGTTTAAATAAGTGATGAAAGTAATGCTGAATCTTCCAGTGCTCGTGTGTATTAAAGAAGGAGAGGAATAACAGAATTTACCCTTAGGCCTCGCCTGATCACAACAGTTCTGTGAAGCAGTCAGACTCAGGAAGAGTGAATCGTTTACTCATAGTGACATGCCTCAGCAAGTGGCAGAGCTGGGGTCTGGGCTCGGGTCTGTGAGAACCAGGCTGCACAGGGCGCAGCTGCTGCCTCCCAGCACCGGGCCTGGCACCGGGCCATGTGTGCTGTGTCACTAGGAGTGTCACTGCTGCTGCTGCTTTTAAATCTAACCTTAGAGTTGGAACAGAATCGGTAAGAATAAGACAGACTCAGGTTGAACATAACAGAATCTCCTCTTAGCCTTCAAACCCTACTTGAAACAGATATAATTGATGTGAATAAGAAAGCTTTGGAGGGAACTACATGCACATGTCTCACAAGCTAGTTGCATCCTCTTTTCGTCTGCTTTGAATTCTTTCTTATACCTTTATATGCATAACCTAAGGAAATGATAGGGAGCCAGTCCAAAAGAGGGCTTTGAAAAACATAACCAGTAAAAACTTAATCTTTCACATTAGCATGAGCAATAATTAAAACTAAACTCTTTATTATATTGAAAAAATATTCTATATCATGGTTGTGGTGGTGATGACAATTGTTATCATTTGTTGATACATTCACTAAAATTCGCCAAATTATGCACATAAATTCGGTGAATTTTACCTCAGGTCGATTAAATCGAGTTAAGCCCATTAGAGAAGTTGCCTGTTGATATTCTTTTTACTGACCTTGTTTCTAAATAGGTTGATCATAATATCAACACTTTTTGTCCACAGAAAAATAGGCTTAGTCACCAAAGAGAACTGTTACTCACGGAGACTGAGACAGGGCCTAAAGAGAGACATTTATTTGTAAAGGAAAAAGCACTGTTAAAATAACAGTCCATGTTTACCCCTCAGGAACGGTGTAAGTAACACTGTTAGAATGACCTGCAGAGAGGACTGTCATCACCTGCGGTATTGTAGCATGAGGATGTAGTTTTGGCAAAATTGGTAAGAATTCAATCCTAGAGACTTGCAGCCAAGACGGAGGCATAGGTAGGTACACTTTGCCTCTGCGCACAACCTAATAAAGGACAGCAAAAAATTAAAAAACAAAAAACAACCAGGACTACCAGAAAATCAAACTGTATGGAAGTCTGACAACCAAGGAATTAAAGAAGAAACATTCATCCAGACTGGCAGGAGGGGCGGCTGGGCAGCCAGGGAGGAGAGGACACGTGGCAAGGTGGGGGCTAGGGGACTGGGAGGGTGAGACGGCAGCCGGTGGCCCCTGCAGTTACACTGGGAGGAACAACAGGGGAGCAAGACAGACATGCAATCCAGGGTTCCAGTGCAGGAAAAGAAAGTCTTAAAACCTCTGGCTGTAAAAACGTGGGGGTTGCGATGGCAGGAGGAACTTTCAGTCTCACGGGAGAGCCTGTTGGAGACATGCAAAGGGTCCTAGAATGTACACAAACCAACCCACTCTAGAATCAGCACCAGAAGGGCCCAATTTGCTTGTGGGAAGCGGGGGAAGTGACTGAAAGCCAGCAGAGAGACAAGGAAGGGTCATTGTTCCCTCTCTGACCCTACTCCCACATACAGAGCCACAATGCAGTGATGTGAGTTGCCCCATCATGGCAAATACCTAAGCCTCCACCCCTTACAATATAACAGGTGCACCAACACAAAGAAATATGGCCCAAATGAAAGAACAGATCAAAACTCCAGAAAAAGAATGAAGTGATGAAGAGATAACCAGCCTAGCAGATGCAGAGTTCAAAACACTGGTAATCAGGATGCTCAGAGAAATGGTTGAGCATGGTCGCAAAACAGAGGAAAAAGTGAAGACTATGCAAAGTGAAATAAAGAAAAATATACAGGGAACCAACAGTGAAAGGAAGAAAACAAGGACTCGAATCAACGATTTGGAGCAGAAGAAAGAAACATTCAACTGAAACAGACTGAAGAAACAAGAATTCAAAAAAATGAGAAGCTTAGGAACCTGGGACACCTTTAAACACTCTAACATCTGAATTATAGGGGTGCCAGAAGGAGAAAAGGAAGAGCAAGACATTGAAAACTTACTTGAAAAAATAGTGAAGGAGAACTTCCCCAACCTGGCAAAGGAAATAGACTTCCAGGAAGTCCAGGAAGCTCAGAGAGCCCCAAAGAAGTTGGACCCAAGCAAGCACACACCAAGGCACATCATAATTACATCACCCAAGATTAAAGATAAGGAGAGAATCTTAAAAGCAGCAAGAGAAAAGGAGACGGCTCCCTACAAAGGAGTTCCTATAAGACTATCAGCTGATTTCTCCAAAGAAACCTTACAGGCAAGAAGGGGCTGGAAAGAAGTATTCAAAGCCATGAAAGGCAAGGACCTACATCCCAGATTACTCTATCCAGTGAAACTACCATTGAGAATGGAAGGGCAGATAAAGTCCTTCCCAGATAAGGTCAAGTTCAAGGACTTCATCATCACCAAGCCCTTATTATATGCAGTGTTAAAGGGACTTATCTAAGAGAAAGAAGATCAAAACTATAAACAGTAAAATGACAACAAACTCACAGCTATCAACAACTGAACCTAAAAACAAAAAACAGAAACAAAAACAAACTAAGCAAACAACTAGAACAGGAACAGAATCATAGAAATGGAGATCACATGGAGGGTTATCAGCAGGGAGGGGGAGGAGGAGGATGGGAGTAAAGATACTGAAATAAGCATGAATGTAGGTACAAAATAGATGGGGGGAGGTTAAGAATAGTATAGGAAATAGAGAACTTATGGACATGAACTCAGGGTGGGTATTGTTGGTGGGAGGAGGGATGCAGGGTGGAGGGGAATAAAGGGGAGAAAAAAATAAGACAACTATAATAGCATAGTCAATAAAATATATTTTTTGAAAAGAATTCAATCCTAGTTTACCATTTCTAGTTATGGCAACAATTGTAGTATTAAAGGAAACAGTTGGAAAACTTTAACTTACATCTGAATGAGGCAAATGACTTAATGTAGTTTATTCTCTTCTCAAGCCCTGTTACTGTTTAAAAACATAATACGCACATGTACTCACAGAGAGGAATCTTGGTGCTGTCTTGCTTGCTCATAGGAAGCTAAGGAAAAATTATAGGAATGCCTGTTTTTTTTCTTTTTCCTTTTCTCTTAAATTATCTTCTTAGATACAGGGACTCCAGTGTTTCCTACTTTAAGATTAAATCCTCGTATTGCAATAAAATATTATTTCAGTTATCGTGAATTGTAGAAAATATCCAATAGGAGTTGGTAGTGGTGATAGGTGTTGAGGTGAATTTTGTTTCCTGATTTTCTCTGCTTTCTACAATGTTTTTAAAAGATTGGGTCTGTAGAAGTCGTTGAATTGAGACTCAGCAATTAATTTCTATAAAATGTAATGCCTTTTGAAATTTTTTTCTCTATATAGGTGGTTTTGATGATAATTCCCCTCTGAGCTCAGTTGAGCGGTATGACCCTCGAAGCAACAAGTGGGATTACGTAGCAGCACTTACCACTCCCAGGGGCGGAGTGGGCATCGCAACCGTGATGGGCAAGATCTTCGCAGTTGGCGGTCATAATGGCAATGCATACTTAAACACCGTCGAAGCCTTCGATCCAGTGCTGAATCGGTAATTTTTGTTATCTGTGCTTTAATGGGACCTTCCAGTAACTGATTACTTAACACTGCTAAAATGCTGCTTAGATATAGTTAACATAAAACATTTGGGATATCTCTTCTCCTGAAAGAAGCTTGGTGTCTTTCAAAACCAGTCCCATAACAGGCAATTTTTATTTCTTTGGTATTTTGAGTAAAGTAAATCATGCTGTTTCAAGGTAACATTCTTTCTCCTCTGTCTTTTTAGGTGGGAGCTGGTTGGATCTGTGTCTCACTGCAGAGCTGGAGCAGGTGTAGCTGTGTGTGCCTGTTTAACTAGCCAAATTCGAGATGTAGGTCATGGACCCAATAATGTGGTTGACTGCATGTGATTGGAGTTTCAGCCATCAGCGATTTAGTCCTATCCGATGGTCAGGAAAGACGACCAGGATTTTGTATGAACATCTTCGAACAACTTTAACTCCTACAAGACTCTTATTTAAATGTAAACTGTTATACTGTGACCAAGTGCAACTTTTGGAATAGTAGGTAAAGATTTATTAGTAATTAAGTGAAATTTATTTCTTCCCACTTTAGCAAATAATTGAGTAGGGAAGGAAGACATTCTAACCTGAAACCATACCTTCTCTGAAAAAAAAAATGTTTAAAATCGTGCCAACTGTTGAAATCCCCATTTTAAAAAGTATGGATGAATCAAAATGAAACACAGAGTCATTTGCTTAGTTTTACATCTCCTTTTGCCTAAAAGTGCTAACTTAGGCGTTGAATTTTTCCTAGAGGGCAGATTAGAAGCTGTTTGTCAACATCAGGATATCAGGATATGTAGGAGCCCTCTTTTTAAGGAGCGATTCTATTTGGTGCTGATGAATTTTTGCCTTGCTTTTTTCTAGGTATTGATTTTTCAGTCTCTTGGATATTTGCAGAAGTAGAAACAAATGTTTCCCCTTTCCGCTCACCCCTTGGCTACATTTTCAGAAGCTTATAGGGGTGTCACAAGATCTCAATTTCAGTCTGACTTGTTAAGACACCAGAAGACCTAGCTGAACTAATTCCACCTGAACGAATGTACACTTTCATTTTTTCGTGTCATACAAAAAGGAATTTTTACATAATAAGCAAAAATTGAACCAGAGTAAATACTAAAGGAAGGCTTTGGAGTTGACGCTATCCCGGGGCCCCGTCAGGAAACCTTGAGAAAGAGCGGTACTGCCTATGTGACTCCCGA
Source organism: Mormoops blainvillei (assembly GCA_004026545.1). NCBI lineage: Eukaryota > Metazoa > Chordata > Mammalia > Chiroptera > Mormoopidae > Mormoops > Mormoops blainvillei. Next base: position 270,334 of record PVJD01000945.1, on the reverse strand, counting down.
GCCAGGGGAACCTGAAAATACCTTCAGCACTTTTTTTACTTAATCATTTGATTTTGAACTTCCTATCTTGCTATTTGCCACCACCCTGGTGTTTCTAACTGCACAGAGTCTGGATGAATTTATTATGGAAAAACGAATGCATTTTTACATAAGCCCTGTATAGATTGTAGTTTACTGATTAGTTTCAAGTTCATCATTACCAGTAAAATATTGGTAAAACAGAGAAAGATTTTTTTTTCCTATTTTATTTAATCGCCTTTGGTATATTTATTGAACTTACTGAAAAAATTTCTGTACATTAATTTTAAGCCAGGATATTCACACACCTACTGATTTAACAGCTTTTCATGGTTTTAACCAACATTATAAAATGGCCTATTCATTATATGTATATATTTTTATAAATATTTATGAGGAGTATTAAAATATTCTATTTTGGATTTGCAGTGTGGTTTGATACCTCTCTTCTAGGCCTTTCTAAATTTTGCTTTAGTCATGCCTTAGAAATTAGTATAATTCACTGCTGGTCAGTCTTCTGGCTCACAGGGAAGCAGGGGGGTGAAGACCACTAACCCCTTCTAGCCAGCCCTTGAAGTTCATGGCCTGTCAGCCCAGGTGGTCCTTATTAAAAGGCAGCCTGGGCTTGTCAGTACAGCAGGTCAAAAAGCCACATTACAAAAGCCAGTGCCTATTAGGTATAATAGACCCTCCAAAAGAAAAAAAAAAAAAGGCAAGATTGTAAGAGAGCTCAGGGTAGCAGAAAAAGGTCTTTGATGAAGCAGATTTCAAAGTTCCCAAATTATGCCATTCTTTTGCTCTCAGCCTATGGGCAAGTTCATATGTCATTGCTGGATCTGAACCAATGTTCTCTCATATGCTACGGCCATAGTCAGTCAGTCCCAAAAGCATTTAACTCTGTGCCATTTACTAGACCGGCTACAACTGGCTGGACATAGAGAATAAGCCTGAAAACCTGGCTTCAACTGTGTATCTGTCAAATCCTAATTCCTACCGGTGTTCTTGTATTACAGTGCTTGTCTAGCTATGGGTACTAGTTAGTTTGTTATATTTATTTTGTGGTGAAGGGGATTTTGATCTTATTTCTAAGATTATTTAAAATATTTTTTTCTTTAACATTTCTGCCATTGTCATGTGTATAGAATTCAGGAACATAAAGATGTTACATTTCCAATTCTGGTTTTTATTACACATTAGTCATCTAACATACTAAGTTGGTACCCCAGCTACCCATAAAATATGAACGACTCATGAGAGAAGTCACGTGAAGTAAACCGAACACATGGCTGTCGGTCCCATCATGGGCGGACAGTCAGAGCACTGCCTTGAAGGACCTGACAGTGGTCGAAAAGATAAATAGTGGAATCCTATGCACAATCCATTCATTAAACACACATTCTTGGAGATCTGAAATGAGAATCAGGCTGAAGGAATCATGCAGCGGAATTGATTATATTCATAGGCAGAAAGAGATGAAATATTCAAAGATGGCTCCTTAATTGTGAGGCCCGTTACTCTAACGTTAAGATGTTAATAATGCCTATCAAAAAGTGATTACAAAATAGACCTAATTTCAAAATTGTATATGTAAAAAAGAAAAAATGAAAGTTTGCATATTGTTTCTTCAAGATACATTTCTAGGTGCTTTTGTGTGATTTTCGCACAGTCATTAAAACCACTGCGTTACTATTGCACTGCCACTTTAAAAACAAATTACTCGATATTGTTTTTGACTCATTTCACTATATTCTATGTAACTAATGATTATTTTTTAATGTTTGAATAAACTTTGTATTCCCGTCGAGGAGGAGTATTCATTCTCTTTATTACCAAATGTATTTTGAACTTAAAATGCTATTAAATGTCTAGTTAAGAGATTGTTGAAATTGCATAAACTACTCTTGGCAAATGATAAATGTGAAAAAATTTTTGTTCTATTTTCCTCCATGTGTTATATGGTAGAGAATGCATTTAGAATCTAATTCATGTCTTATCCATTAAGAATGTTTCTGTGATTTCTCATCTCAGACTTTTAAAGAAATTATTATTGGGATGCCATTGGCTCTCTTTTCCCCCTTATGTGGAGTTATAAGTAGCAATAAAAGTTCAATATAATATTTTCTTAAAACCATATGTAAATTTGTGTAGTAATACTCCAGAGCAAATCAAAATAATAAATTATCATGTACACTATCAAGTACTGAGATCAAAGAGTTGGGTTCCTATCAGTGCTATTTATTGATTAAAATACATTGCATGTGTTTTTTGCGTATAGGAATGTCTTTCTATACGGTTGATAAAACTTTGCTTTTATAGGGTCTTATCAAAGTGATGTAATTATTTATTCTCCGTCTCTCAAATACAAATCAATTTAGCAAGTTGGCTTCAGTATTTTTCTCATAAAAAATGACCTGTTTAATTGAAAGCAGGAAGATTTTTGTTACCCTTACAAAAGTTAAAGATAACTGATATAATCAGTCACTACACAATAGTCTCTTCAGCAGTTGTAAACTTGTACTATATAGAAATGAGATTCTTTATGCATTAAGATGAATGTAGTCCTTCCCAATAGTAACTTTGTGAAGCTATAATTTTTCTTTTTTTTTAGCTGTGTTGCCATTGCTAAAAACTCCTCTGAAACTCCTCTTTGAAAAAAACACCTGAAGAGTCCACTTGTCAGGCATCTGAGAGAATCGGTCTCATGACAGTCATGTTAATTTTGAGTAGGGTCTTAACTTGGTTATGGTCCTGTGTACTTTATTAATCATATCTGAATATGATTCAAAATTCAAAATATTTTATGCTTATCACAGGTGAAATCTACCCTCAAGGAACATTTTCTTTCACTGGAAAAACATTTTTCAGAAGGAAACAGTTTTAGTGGAGAAGCACTAAAATTACTCCGAGCAATAGCAACTTCAGGGAATGAATGTATAGCTTCTTTGAGGGCAAACTTTACTTGAATGCAAAAAATTCTGGTGGTTTTTGTTGCTGTTTTAACAATCACTCTTCCATTATCTAAATGGTTGAGGCTAAATTCAGTCTTCCTGAACAAACACTTGAGAATATGAGCAATTTCCTACATTTGAGTACTAGTCATGGGGAGTATTGATACATAAAATTTGTTAAAATGTGTAGTCTGTACCAGTCACTTTATAATAACATTTTAAATAATATTTTAATCTCTACAATAATTCCACATTTTACAGTTAAAAAATACTTTCAAAGACATTAAGTATTTTAAGATCCACAACTGGTCAGTCAGTGGTTGACCAGTGTTCTTTAGGACTGAAGAAGTTCACTGTCCCACCTAACCAGCTACGTAACTCTGCTTCCACAAGACGGTGTATATACCTTTAAGAGAAGATGATTTGCTTTTTCACAACCTCTTCTTAGCAGTATACAAGTATTTCTAGTCACTATATTTCTTCTTTTTTGTCACTTTCCTGTTATTGAGATGCAATTGACATATTAGCTTCAGGTGTACAACATAATGATTCTATATGTGTGTATTGTCAAATGGTCACCAGAATAAGCCTAGATACATATCTATCGCCATCCATAGCAACTTTCAAATATATCCTACAGCATTACTAACTCACTATAGTCGCAATGCTGTGCGTAACATCCCCAGGACTTAGAACTGGAAGTTTATGCCTTTGCTTTCGTTGACCCCTTTCACCTGTTCTCTTCAACTGCCTCTGGTAGCCGCTGGTCTCTGTACTCTTGTATGCAGTATTTGATACATATATAAAAATACATGCAGTGTGGATATTATCAAGTATACTAATAAAATACTTATGTACCCACCCCCTAATTAAGAACTGGAACATTTCCAGTACGATTGACTACATTAGTGTTCATTCTCGATTCCAACTCCCAGCCTACCCTTCTACCAGAGAGTAAAGTATCCTGAATCAATCATTGGTTTGCTTTTTTCCTTTAGTTTTTATACATCCATCCCTATGTTACATATTGTTTACTTTTGTTGGTGAACTTTATAAAAAATAGTATCATACTGATATGTAGTCTTATGTATTTGATCTTTTCATTCAACAGATTTATCTTTGTAATTTTTTTCCAACTGTATTAGTCTCTTTTTATTCTTTTGGTAACCTCTTCCAGTTCTTTTCGTAGGTCATGAAATGTCTAAGAAATCTACTTCAAGTGCTGTGAGCATGCTCTATCCCTTTACTTCAACCCAGAATTAAGACTTTTGATCCTTGTTTTTCTGTATTCCAGTCTTGGAAGTTGTTTTCACTATAGAAATTATCTGAAGACAGTCTTATGCTTTAGTAGTGGTGTATAACCAGGCCCCAGCTTCTCCAGGAATTCTATACAGGATGACTAAATATGTATTAAACTAAGAGGCATGTTCTCAAATGAGTTTTAATGCACTTTATTTCTACAACCTACATGCCATGTATTTCTTAAAAACAATTCCTGCACTCCAAATCAAGGTCAAAATAAATGAAGAGCTTCAGATAACATCACTCTCATTTGTCCTAGTCCTTGGTGTGGATGAAAAGCAGCAGCCAGTGATGATGACAGGTGATAGACCCAAATTCCAGATTCTTAACACTTTTCCATCTCTAAGCCATCCGTAGAGAGAATCAAATGTGGGGTTGCGCCATCCTCACAGTGCTCCCGCAGAGCAACCCCGCCACCTGCGTTCAGGTTTTCATCAATCGAGAGCTGGGAGTCTTGGAATTAGGAAGGATATGCTCAATTTGTTCTGTAGCCCCTGTCATAAAAGGCTTTGCTCTTGCTGGTGTCTCTTCAAGTTTCCCTTTGATTTCATGTCCCCTTTGATGTACTTCTCGTGGGCTTCGCTTGTGAAGCTTGTTTCCTGCAAATGACAGCTCATGACAGTGTCAACACCAGTGATGACTGTGCTTTTGGAAACTTTGCCTTCAGGACATTCAGTGGAGACATGTCCACCGATGACCAAGTCATCAATGTTACCCTTGTCCCACTGACCCTCTCCGCCTCCCGGCACAGCCCATCTGTAATCCCCAGGATCCTGTAGATAAAGGAGAACATCTCCCCGTGGCTGATGGGGTCCCGGTAGATGATCCCGATGGTAACCGGAAGGAGAGGAGCGCTCCGCCGGCCTCGGCTGCACCCGGGGCTTGAAGGGAGCTGGCGGAAAAGCTGTAATTTGTGTTGGCTAGAGTGTGGGGTATTTTTGGCTTTTACAGTGCTAAAATGAACAGTCATATTTGATATAGCTCCCTGGTACACACGTGCAAGAGTGTTTTTAGAGTATATGCCTACAAGTAGAGTTGGTTGTAGTTATGTACTTCGTTAGCTTTGTTATCAGTTTTATAAATAAAGCAAAGTTTTTTCCAAAATGGTGTGCCAGTTGACAATATGGTTTACCACTTCCTTGCCATTTATTGTTAGCACTTCATTCTTGCCAGTCTGGTAGATATAAAGTTATATTTTATTGAGGCTTTACTTTGTTTTTTCCTCACTGATGGAACATATTTCCTTGATTACTAGTCATTCCTGTTTCTTCTGTGAAACACTTCTTGATGTCTTTTGTCCATTTTTCTATTTTTGTATTTACTTAGGAGTTCTTCATCATAGTATACTAATATTTCTTTTTTTCTTTTTTTCTTTTTTTTGCACATATCTGTCCAGCTTGTAGCTTACGGCCTATCATTTTGGGGGGCTTTTTGGTAAGAAAAGTTAATTTTATTGTATTCAAACAGTTCTTTTTGTGTCTTAAGAAATTTCTTACCATATCTTCTAAAAGTCAGTCATAAATTGAACCTGTGGTTCAGCAGTTTTTATCTCAGTATATACTCAATAGAAATGCATGCACCAATCATAATACTAACTGAATTTTCCTTTAATATTTAAAAAAATGGTTAAATATACTGTGGTATGATAATACAATGGAATACTATCCAATTTGGAACATAAAGTATTGCCACACAAAATATGGAGAAACCTCACATGTGTAATGTTGAGCGAAACCACCCAGAAACAAAATAGTACATTATGACTGAATCAATTTATACAAAGTTTATAAAACAGGCAAAACTAATCCATCATATTAGAATAGTTGGGAGAGTCGTTAACTTTGAGGAGCAAAGAAAGGACAGTGGTCAAGAATCAGTAAGAGGGCTTTTGCAGAAACAATTGTGGGGTTTTTTTTCCTTCAATGGGTGGTGGTTACACAGGTGTGTTCATTTTTGTGATTCCTCATTGAACGATATGTTCTAAGAGCTCTGTCCGGAAAAAAGTCCAGCCATTGTTAATATGAAGTGGTTTGCGCAACACAGTGTAGCCTGGTGGCCAAGGAGAGTGGACTGGAATGTGCGTTCACGAACAATGGCTCCACTGTACTAGTCAGTGGGGACGACAGATGCTGTTGAGCAAGCATGTGTCTGTGTGACATCGCATTCAAAATGACTGGGCAAGTAGAGGAATGAATCCGCATCAAGTTTTGCATTATGCTTGAACTTTCCTCTGTGGAGGCTTTTTGGATGATTCAGAAGACTTTCAGGGACAACGCAATGAGTGCAACACAAATAAAAGTGTGACACAAGCACTTCAAAGATGGTCGAAAGTCTGTCGAAAGTGATCCATGTTCTGGAAAGCTTGCAATAAGCAAAACACTTAGAATGTCAAATGTGTATGGGCTGCAATCAACACAGATCGGTGACTGACAGTGTGAGAACTAGAAACAGATATAGGGATTCCAAAACTACTGTGTCTAAGGTGTTGATACAAGGTCTTGGCATGAAACGTGTTGTGGCAAAGTTCATTCTGGGGCTTCTGCTACCAGAGCAGAAGGAACATCGTGCTGCAGTTGCTAATGACTTGATTCAAACCGCTACCAATGAACCAGGTTTCCTCAAGAAGGTCATAACCAGAGATGAATTGTGCATCTATGGCTGTGATCCGGAAACAGAGGCCCAGTCGTCCCAACGTATGTCACCTAGTTCTCCACTCCTGAAGAAGGCACAGCAAAGTTGCAACAAGATCAAGACCATGTTAACTGTGTTTTTTCATTCGGAATGTGTGGTCCATCCTGAGTACATCCCTCCAGGCCTAACAATTAATAAAGAGTGCTACCTCAATGTTCTTGGTTGGTTGAGGGACACAACATGATGAGAACGGCTACAGCCACAGGCAACTGGTGATTGGCAGCTTCATTGTGACAACACGCCCACTCATGCATCACATCTCCTGCAGAGTTTTTTGGTGAAACATCAAATCACTGAGGTGACTCAGCCCCTCTACAGCCCAGATTTGGAGCCCTGTAACTTCTGACTTTTCCCAAAACTAAAATCACCTTTGAAAGGGAAGAGATTTGAGACTGTAGATGAGATTCAGGAAAATATGAGGGAGCAGCTGATGGCAACTGGGAGAGCTGTGCGAGGTCCCAAGGTGCCTACTTTGAAGGGGACTGAGGCATCATTGTCCTATGTACAGTGTTTCTTGTATCTTCTCTAAATGTCTCTATTTTTTGTATTACATGACTTGATACTTTCTGAACAGACCTGGTATTTTTAAAAAAAAATGGTGGAGACCAAAAAAAAAAAAAAAAGGTCATGTCTTTAGTCCACCTGACATTGATTTATGTAAGTGTGAGATAAGAAAAACTTAATTATACAGATAACCAATTTTATTCTTACTGACTACTAATTCATCCCTTACTCAGGGACTTTATCTAATTTCCACATAAGTAAACATCTTTTTTGGGACTTACTGGTCTATGCCATCAATTTGTCTAACAAAGGGCTAAGTGACATTATTTTAATTGCTGTAACTTGATTAAAGGTCTTATGAGATGGAAGAGCAAGTCTTCCCTCCTTATTTTTCTTAAAGAGTGGTCTTTGTCTTTCACTCTTTCATTAAATATTAGAATTGGTTTGTCAAGTTCTTTGGGGAAAGAGCAACTTCGGGAGATTAAAAAAAAAGAGTCACATTTAACACGTAGATTAATTAGGGAGTATTGACAGCTCTACAATATTGAATCTTCCTGGGTTTTGCTATTCTTAATCAGGGCAAAGGAATTTCAAATGGGTTGAATTTTATAAATTGTTTTTCTTCATCTTCAGGTAAACATGGTTTTTCTACTTTAATCTGTTAATGTGGTGAATTACATTTACATCTGAAAATGTTTTTTTACTGCCATTCCTTTTTATGTATTTTAATTTTTTTCAGCTTTGTGAAAGTATAATCGACAAAACTCTATATTTAAAGTGTACAATGCGATGATACCACACAGGAACACTGAAATGATTGCTACAAACAGGCCAGTGAGCTCATCCATCACCGCGCAGCTACCGTTGTGTGTGTGGCAAGGACGCTTAAAGTTTACTCACCGAATTTCGAGATCACAGTACTTACTGTCATTCTTGATAGTTTTACTGGACACAGTTCTAGTTGATTTTGTCTTAATATTTTGAAGCCATTTTTCCACTGTCATGGTTCCCTTCGTATTTCAAGTCAGCTGCTGTCTGTGGGGTTTCCTTTTTTCTCTCTGCTGCTTTTAGGATCTCTTCATCTGGTCTGGTCTGTAGTTTCACTCTAAGGCCACCTAGATGTGCCTTTGTTATTTGTCCTGCCTTGTGATTGTTACATTTGTGATGTTTTCTGCTCTGAAAATTTTTGCCATGGACTCTTTGAATATTACTGTTCTGTTTGTCTGGGACTTCTTCTGTTTACTAAAGTTCATTTCTGTATAATCTGCTCTTAAATTATTGACCTTTTCATTTCAAGTACAATGTTTTCATTTCTGAAAGTTCCATTTCATTTTCTCTTAGACACTCTTGGTCGTTTGATGGACTCAATTCTTTTTGTTTTTTATTGTTTTTATTCCTTGGGCATTTTCATACTTTGTATCCTGTGGCTGATAAAGCCAGTATCTTGCTCTTGGGAGTCTAAATTTATGTGTTGTCTGGGAATTTTTCCTTATGGTACCATTCTTTCCTGAGTTTGGTGACATTATTTGGTAATCTCACAAACTTAGTTGAGCCTGTGGAGATCCAGAGGTTCTAAACTGGGCATGTCTTCTGTGACAGGTTTTGCATTTGCAGTTCCAGGCCAGGAACTGCCCTGGGACAGGTTAGCTCTCCTCTGGCCTAATTCCCAGAGCTCAGGTTTGGTTCCTCCCCATTACTGAGGGTTCAATGCTTAGTGTCCCTATCTCAGCGTTGACAATGGCCTTTGTCCTCAGAGCAACCATGGCTCTTCTGTTTACTTACCACTCCTGCTCAGGTTCCAGCTTACGTATAAGTTGGCCTTGGAAGTTTCCTCGTTCTGTTTTGGTTTTTTTGTTTTGTTTCGTTTGTTTGTTTTTTCGAGAATTCAGTAAATCATGTAAAAAGTATGTTTTTTTTTATCATTTATCTGAGAACTAACAGTGACAGGACAGCCTTTATATTACCTAGACATTCATAGCCCCCAGAGCAGAATGCTGCCACTACCATTCCAGAGGCCCCACAGGCAGCTTTATCTTAATAGTCACCCACCTTTTTCTTATGGATTAAAAGTCCTCTCTGTAAAATTTATTTGTTGAATATCTTAGTAGACCTTAACGGAATGGTCCCATTATTTCTCATACCCGAAGCCTTGAATAAATTTAATTTATGAAAGGATAATTCATCCAATGTAAGATTACTTGGCGCGGATGCGTCAATCACTTTGTATCTCTGTCCTGAATGCCTCAAGTATCAGTTATTTCATTTACACGGGTCCCTGAGCACATCCATGTGTTATGAATCCCTTCATGACTCCCGTGTACTGATGTAGATTCAGAAAGTAATTGTTTGCCTGGAACTTTGCAACTGTTTTTTTTTTTTTATTTGTTTTGGCTGTTTGCCAGTAGTAGTAACATTTTTACCTGACCATAAATTCCCTGATTTCTCCCTATTCATCTGCAAACAATGATCTTTTTTCCTGCTGGAAACTAGAGCTCTGGACTGAATGACACAGTGGCTATTTGTATTAGATTCTCACAGTTTCCTTCTCCTTCTCTCACTTCATTTCTCAATATTTATTCTACTGCAGCACTAACTCTACGCTTTTTTCGAAGTCATCTTTATTTTGAGGTATAATTTATACAAAATTCACCCACTGTGTTTACAGTCCACGATTTAGTGCCAACATCACGATAATCCAGCCTTAGGACATTTCATCCCTCAAAATTCCCAGGAGCCCTTCTTACAGTCAGTCAGCCTCTACTCGCCTCCCTGCCTCACCTCAGGCGAGCCACCTTTGCTGGGTTTTCCGGAAGTGAAATAATACTCTATAGTCTTGCCTCTGGCTGCTTTCACTTAGCATGTTTCGACGTTCATTTCACCCGTACTGTAACATTTTTATTACTAACCAGTATTCCATTCTAGGCGTACCTGTTTTGTTTATCCAGTCCCCGGTTGGTCATTTTGATTCTTCCCCTTTTGGCTGTTATGCCTAATGCTTCCATGAATGTTCATGGATGTGTCTTACGTGAACGTGTTTTCATCTGTCTTGGGTAGGATCATATAGGTGGAATCACTGGGTTATAATATATCTTTAGAGAAAATACCAAACTCATCCACAGAGGCTATATTACTGAGCACAGGTCAGCTTGCCTGCTGCTACGGAAAACTCAAGAGGCAGGTGCTGACGTGAAGGAATGTGCTTTATTTTCAGATGCCAGCAACCTGGAAGATGGGGGATTCACGTCTCAGGGCCCATCTCCACCTTTCAGTGGAGGCAGAAGTTTTTATAAGGAGGGAGGGGGGAACAGGACATGAGAGATCAAGGGAGGGGGTTCAAAGTTCTCTATATGCACACGAGACCAGCCGATTTCAGTAAGGCAAGTGACGGTCCGGTGTGTGTCGTCCGGGTTTAATCATTCTGGCTTCAGGTTATCCTGGCTCCACGGTTGAAAGTCAGCAGATCTGGAGCTGGGATGCCTGAAGGTTAGAGTCTGTCTCTTTTGAGCAGTTAGTGACTAGGTTCTTATACAAACATGCTGTTTATCTACAAGCTACATATTGGACTCAGCACTGAGGGAAACAACGTGGAGAGAATGGTGGGGCTGCCCTATCATGCGCCAAAGCGGAAGTTCGCCAGTCGGATTGCAGGACAGGGCGTGTGCCTTCTCTCCCTCTTTTGCCCTCCCTTCTCCTCTCTCAAAAAATAGGTAACATCTTAAAAAAAAAAAGAATGGTGGGGAGGATTACAATTTCCCACTGTTACAGCTATATTATATTCCTATCAGTACACTGTGAGGTTTCTGTTTTCACTTTCTCCAATACTTCATTGTTTTTCTTTGACTATAGTCTCTCTTCTGGGTGTGAAGTGGAATCTTAATTGTGGTTAAATCAATGTGGCCTACGATATTTTTTTCCCTAAAGGAATGGTTGCTCTCTAGTGGTGCATTCTGCACATTACACTTAGAATAAGGGCACTAATGAGAAGCCTAAAGCTAAAACTTGTTAAAATTTACATTCGTTTCATGTTGTGACTGCATTGTTTAGCCCACGGAGTGCAATTTGAGGCCTGGCAATAATTTCCTTATTACTTCTGTTCATAACCCTCAGGAGCTGGCTTGTTCACTGGTGGCCTTTAGTCCCTGGAGGCGCACTTTATTCAAACCTAAGCCTGTTTTTTAAAGTATATTTTATTGATTATGCTATTACATTGTCCCAATTTTTTTTCTCCCCTTTATCCACCCTCTGCCCTGCAACCCCCTCATCCTCCAGCATTCCCCACCCCCCAATTCATGTCCACGGGTTGTACATATAAGTTCTTTGGTTTCTCTATTTCCTATACCATTCTTAGCCTCCCCTTGTCTATTTTATGCCTATTATCTCCTTATTCCCTATACCTTTTCCCCCTCATTCTCTCCCTTTCCCATCTCCAGTGAAGACCTTCCATGTGATCTCCATTTCTGTGATTCTGTTCCTGTTCTAGCAGTTTGTTTAGGCTTTTGTTTTTTTAGGTTCAGTTGTTGATAGTTGTTGAGTTTGTTGTCATTTTACTGTTCATAGTTTTATCTTTTTCTTTTTCTTAGATAAGTCCCTTCAACATTTCATATAATAAGGGCTTGGTGATGATTAACACCTTTAACTCTACCTTATCTGGGAAGCACTTTATCTGCCCTTCCATTCTAACTGATAGCTTTGCTGGATAGAGTAATCTTGGATGTGGGTTCTTGTCTTTCATGACTTTGAATACTTCTTTCCAGCCCCTTCTTGCCCGGAAGGTTTCTTTAGAGAAATCAGCTGATAGCCTTATGGGGAGCTTCTTTGTAGGTAATTCTTTGCTCTTGCTGCTTTTAAGATTCTCTCCTTATCTTGAATCTTGGGTAACCTAATCATGTGTCTAGGTGCATTCCTCCTTGGGTTTTCTTTGGGAATCTGAGCGTCCTGGACTTCCTGGAAATCTCTTTCCTTCACCAGGCGGGGTAAGTTTTCCTTCATTATTTTTTCAAGTAAGTTTTTAATTTCTTGCTCTCCCTCTTCTTCTGGCACCCCTATGATTTGGATGTTGGAGCATCTAAAGTTGTCCCAGAAGTTCCTAAGCCTCTATTTTTTTTTTTAATTCTTGTTTCTTCTATTTCTTCCTTTTGTTCCAAATCGTTGATTTGAATCCCAGTTTCCTTCCATTCACTGTTGGCTCACTGTATATGTTTCTTTTTTTCCCTTTGTATAGCCTTCATTTCTTCCTTCATTTTGTGACCATACTCAATTCTGTGAGCATCCAGATTACCAGTGTTTTGAACTCTGCATCTGATAGGCTGGCCATCTCCTCGTCGCTTAGTTCTTTTTCTGGAGTTTTGATCTGTTCTTTCATTTGGGCCGTATTTCCTTGTCTCAGAGCACCTGTGATGTTTTAAGAGGCGGAGCCTTAGGTATTCTCCAGGGCGAGGCATACCTAAGGCATGTGCTGTGGTGCCGTGTTGCGGAGGAGTCAGAGGGAACACTGACACTTGCTAGGTTCTAACCCCACTTCCCATCACTTCCCTCGCCTCCCACAAGTAGATTGCGCCCTTTCAGGTGCTGATTCCCAGGGCGGTGGGTTAGTGTACATTCTAGGATCCCGTGGGCCTCCCCAACGGACTTTCCTGTGAGACTGGGAGTCTCTCCCACCTTCACAACCCCCACAGGGCATTACAGCCAGAGGGTCTTGAGTCTAGTTTCCCAGCCAGCCAGCTCCCCGCTCGCCCCCACAGCTCTCTGCCTTGCTGAGGGTCCTCCCCACCCGGCTGCCCAGCCGCCCCTCCTACCGGTCTGGATGAGTGTTTCCTCTGTCACTCCTTGGCTGTCGGCCTCCCATACGGTTGGATTTCTGGCAGTCCTGGTTGTTTACTGTTTTTTAAATTGGTTGTTCCCCTCCTTTTGGTTGTGTACAGAAGGGAAGCATTTCTACCTACACCTCCATCTTGGCCAACTGAACTGAAAACCGAGCCTTTGTGTTTCAGATTTCCTCCACTTTCTGCACTTCGATCTTTTGGTACAAGGGTTTACACCTGTGGAGTGGCTACCGCGTGTGAAGGAGGGGAGGCCAAGGCCAGGGGCAGCTTTGTTGACTCAAACCTTCCACATCCTTTCAAACCAGAACCAGAGTAGTAATTAATTCTTACTAGTGGGGTGATTGTAAAATTTTTAATGAATTGCACACAAGTGGTATGTCTGGTGGCTCTTTGGTATTCTTAGCTAACACTTTGTAAATACGCCCACAGAGAGCTGTAAGAAACTTAGGAGAATGGGTCTCAGCTGCCCCCAGGCTCCCAGGGTTCTGCTGAAAGTAGAGAGCACTGTGCACATTAAAAATACTGAATTGAAGAAAGTGAGCTAAGGAAGGAACCTGGCCAGGGATTTACTTAAGGAGTGCAGAAGGGATAAGCAAAAGAGATAAGTAAGAGGTGTGGCCTCAGGAAATTAGGTAGTACAATCAAATATTTAATTGTTTAAAGGATTTACAAGTTTTGCTTTAAACAGAATCTCACATATTTTTTATAAAGTGGAGGAAATGTACATACGTGATGTTTTCCTAATTTGCTGTGCCCTAGCACAGTGTGCTTACCAACAACAAATCTGTCCTGACATGTGTCTATAAAATGCTCATGTATGTATGAGCATGTGCCCATATGCGCACACAAATGTTTGAACACGGAAGAGGAGAGGAAACACGTAGGGAGAACTGACCATGGCTGATTTACTGCTCCAGTCATATTGGAGGCAAGACCAAGAAGGCCAAACCATCCACGTCTGGGACATTTGGTACACAGCTAATTCTGCTCCATTTTAAGTATGGTTCAATCCACTTATCAGTTGAGGTGGATACAGAGGTATAACGTTTGGATAGGAGAAAGCTGATTCAACTTATCAGGATAAGCACTGAATATGAGGAAAAATTGAATTAAAAATTTTGAACATGTATCAGAACTTTTAAAATGTTGCTATGATGAACATTGTTTTTTAAAGAACAGGTGGAGATTTTCATTAATCCAGTGATTCTGTCACTGCTGCCAAAATGGACAGTATTGACTCTTCCCATAAAGACTACTATAAAGTAGGGAATGTGTACGCTTGCCCGTCTAGTTCTGCAAACAGATTTGAAGACAGTGTTAGTTTTCAAAAATGGCAACGAATGTTTAGCGCACCCCCCTCTCTACTTCCCAGATGGTGATTTTGAAAGATAGTGGTCTTTTTAGTAAGTTCTGTGTATCTCTTTAATGCATCACTGCTAATATTTTTACTATGTGGACTTTAGGATATCACACATACCAACTCCTTCCATTTTTGCTAATAGATGAAGTACAGCGGCAGACGTGCAGATGACTTGCACAAGGTAGGAGATGCCTGTTGCCTTGGCTTACAGTCGGCGGTACAGTCTGGACGCTGCACGGTGAAAGTGGCATTCATCCCTCAAAGCCACCAGGGTCTGAGCTACAGCTTCATTCCAACCCTCTACTTTCCAACTTGGTGGAGGACCCTGGGGAACTTCCTTCTGTTGCCTATTTTAATTATTTTGTATATACTGAGAATTTAGCTTATCTTGTTCATGACTTTAAATTTTTTATTTTATGCTCTTTTCTTTAAAGGTTTATCACACTAAAATTTGAACTGCCCCCTTGAGATGCTTGTTAACATCCTCGGTTGTGATCCTGGGTACCAAGTCCTACCGGCAGGAGGAGCTTCTTCGAAGCCTCCAAGATGGAGTTGGACAGTTAAACACATTTTTCTAAAGCCCATGCAGTTGCACGTTTTGTTTCCCGTGCCCAACAGTACCCATGGGTGTAGAGATGTGCGTATGTACCTGTTTGTGTGTGGCTGTTGCCACCTAGATGATAATTTACGTAAAGTTTTGGCAGTGGAGTCATAAACCTCTAATTCTTTCTGCCTCCCACACATGAAATAAGGTAAATGAGATGTTAAGACTGGGCCCCAGTTATAGGAGAAGGGTGTTTTAAAGCACTTATCCGGGGCATGCTGGCAATCTTTTAAATCTAAAATGGAATTATCTGCTTAGGAAGTGCTTCAAGGCCGCCTCCTAATAGAAGGGCACAGGTCTTTAGTGTCAGAGTCGTGGTATCTCACTACAGTCTTGCTTTCGGCCAAGTTTAGACAGGGAAACCACAAACACTGGAACAGTCCGGTTTCAAGACAAAACATACAGGACGGGTATAGTTATCTCACCACAACCAAAGTAACAGTTGCTACACCACTAAAACCCACTGGGCTTCAAAGTTGTTTGGACTGGACTGGAGGGTTCTGAATGTCACCTAGATGTCCTGATTAAAAGGAACCTGTATTGTGACAATTTATGTACGCAACAACCCTGGCAAATGGGGAACAAGTGTCTATTTAAATAATTCAGGCTCCAAAGTGCCTAAGTCCTCACCACTTGCCTCTGAGCTGCCGCTGCTCCTCGGTGGTGGCGACCCTCACCCGCAGTGTGTGGGAAACAGCCCTTACCCACCTGGGCCACCAAAGTGGAAACCGCAGAAGCGTTGGTAGAAGTCAACCTACTTAAAAAACTGTTTAAAAAAATGCTGTAATGAAAACCAAAAGATAACTTGGGGAGAAATATAATATAGTAAGAGGTTAATATCCTGAATATATAAACCAAAAGGAAAAAGGCGAATAGCCTGGAAGGATCTACTGTTTTTTCTTCCTGCTCAGCATCCCTTTTCCTCACTAACTGTGCCCTTCTTAGAGGTGAACTCAGGATTGAGGTGAAAACATTCCTCACACCTACCAGGTGAGACACTGGAAGTGGGTCTACTTATTAGGTCACGTAACCCACGCACTGCAAATGGCAGCTTGGTGTGTGAAAAAAGTATATATATATACACTCAGTGACAGAGAAATAATGTAAGTGAAAACATCGGAAGACACTGCTTCTTGCCAATTGCACTGAGTGATTCTGTGCCTTTGCATTTTCTGATCACCGAGGGCTGGCAGAGGAATGGATCAGCAGTGATACTAGAATCACTGAGTGAAGGTTGTTGGAACAGGGTAAAGCCTGTGTTTACCACAGTTCTGGTGATAATATCCCAGTCGGACTCAGAGTTAGCATCACTAACAATGATTTTTAGGTGCCTGCGATGGGATACAACGTGAAGTTCACAGACCCTACAAAGTATTCTTGCCAAATATAATCAAGCCTCTAGGCCTAACCGAGGCTGCAAGAAATACAGCAGACGGAGAAATGAATGAAAGAAAACTCAGGGTAACACACAAATCCAAGGTGGAGAACATTACAGTAAAAAATATATTTTTTTTTTGTTCTGAAGACTAAAGAGACGTAACAGCTAAATGTAAACATTAAATGACTGAACTCTGGTTGAAAAATAAGCTATAAGACCTTTGAGGGGACAACTGCAGAAATTTGAATATAGACTAAATATTAGACGTTTGGAAATTTTCTTAGATGATGTGAGGTATTGTGGTTGTGTTGAAAACTGTCCTACAAAGTACATACTGAAATTTTTAGGGGTGAAATATAACTTGGCATAAATACACACATTTACATAAAAAAGGTAAAATATTGTTGCATCTGCTCAAGTAGTTTGCTTCAGGGATGGTCGTGGAAGCATTCTTTATAACATCCCCAAATTAGAAATAATCTCAATGTGTAATAATGGGTTTGGTTAAAACCGGTACCACCACACAATGGGCGACAACTCCTGAAAATTTGCAATAAATAAGATATGACTTGGAAAGATTTTGTGGAAAAGCAAGCCCAAGAAAGATGTTATAACCCATCTTTCAAGTGAGATCTCTTCCCTGTAGCTTCATCAGGAATAAAACACTCATTTTCCCCAACTTGCTAACTCGTGGTTCTGCTTCTGGGGCTCGCCGCAAGGCTGCCAAGGCTGGGTCCCCATTTGCTCATTAGGACCCAATACAAGTAGAAGTCACCCTAATGTAAAGAAAAACAAAATTAAAGAGGAATAGGTGGGTTGTGAGGCCTTTAACAGTGTTCAGTCAGAGGCCGGAGGGTCAGGTGTTGAGACGCGGGTGCAGTGATGGGAGGCACTGAAACAGCCAGCAGTTTCTGAGTGTTTATTCCAGGCACTGTGCTAAGCACCCTCCGCACATCACCTAACGTGATCCTTACTTACACTTGGGAGACCCCAAATTAACAAAGTTTGTAAGTGAGAAAAGACCAGGGACGTCACATAGCAAGCTGGAGATCCAGGATTCAAATTCAGGAAGTTAGGTCCTTTCTGATTTCATAAAACCACTGACATTTCTTTCAGTGGCAAAGGGAGGAGAGGCCAGACAGCCTTTAGATTCGACACCAGCATTCTGCATCTGCCTACCCAGCAAAGAAATGGGAAACAGGCAAACCTGGCCACCGCTGCACCTGGTGCATGCTGGCAGGATAAAGAGCCGCACGTGTGACATCGGGCTAATGTACGTGTGATTAAGATCTTGAAAATAAACCGAAGACAAGGATGAGCTAGGTGCTGCCTGCACTTTTCCCATTTTAACAATAAATACGAACTGTGAATGAGGGTACTTTATTCTATGCGAGCCTTTCCTTGGCTGTAAACGGCAATTAAATATAACGATTTTAGGAATTTTTTTATTCAGCAAAATGGAAGCATAATTCAACCCAATGATTTCTCTAAATTTTTATTAATTTTTTTTTTTTACAGCTCGATCCTCTTGTGAAAAGGAAAGAATTTGAAGGTGAACAAATCAATTACACTTTTTTTTTTTAAACAGAAATTAATCCTCATTACGGAGAACAACAAACAAAAGATCTGTGGCATATTCTCTTTGGAAAGATCTTTTGCAAATATTTCCTCTAAAAAAAAAAAGAAAAACTGTAATTCTCATAGATCACATGTCTCTTTCAAAGTTCTATACAAGGCAGCTAAATTTTATTCACAAAAGCCCCAAGATGCAGCTCCATGGCTGAAGCAGATAAAATACATGGAGTCCCCTTTATCTGTGTTGCACGTCTTCCCACTGAGAGCATCACTGCCTCTCCATCCTACATACAAAATCACTGCGTGGACCACACAGCTGGCACATTATTCCACAATAATTAAGGAAAATTCATATTATTTTAGAGACAGACCAGTGATCCTCATATCAACTGGACAACTTATTCCTTTTTAAAACAATTTTAATAATACCAAGATTTGACTTTACTCTAAAGTTACAAGAAAGCAAAAAATATAATATAATATAACATATATGGTAATAAATTAAAAAAAAGGCAACCCTGCTCAGGTATCATCCAAACATAGTCACATTCAGGAAAAAAAAAATTAAAACAAGATTTGGGACACACGCATATAAACGCGCACACACACGCCGACATGAACAGTGTATACTTGTTATCTGGGGGGGATGTGCAGTAATTGTAACAATACACGCTGATGGCCTGAACAAAAAGAGAAGTTAATACTGCCTGTGTTAAGCATCGCTTAAACATCTACTTTTAAGCAAAGCAAGTTACCTTCTTGGGTCAGCCACTGCCTGGTCTGACCAGTGCAGCCTGGCCGGCCTTCTCCATCAGTGGTCTTATTCCCTTGTCCTTCCAGGCCAATACAGTGACATCTAGGCTCACAGAGAGCTGTATGTATCCTTCCTGCCCTCTTGGGTACAGAAATATACGCACTTCTCTACCCATCACAGTACCTGTTGATATCTGGCACACAGTGAAACAATATAGTGTGATTTTTCTTCAGGACAATAGGAAATTTACAGCTACCTTAAGAAAGGCGGTAGATGATGCTTATCAACTCATCATAAATAAAAGCAAAAGAACATGGCCAGTGGTCAGAATTCATTCTCAGTTGCTGAGACACCAACACAAGTAGATCGTGTGCTTGATATTTACATGGTAGAAATACCGTATCGTAACGTTAGGAGGAAAACCCCTAACACCATGCTATCCTACCTCTCCACCTCCTGCAAACAAAATGATAAAAGATTTAAAAAGGTACAGAGAAAACCATACACCCATAAATTCCAAATAGAACCAAAAATGAAAGAGGCAACCCAATGAAGAAAAGGAAAAAGGAGCGAGCACCGCCATATCCTGACACCCCTCCACAGCCAACAACGCATAACTTACTTCTAGTGAGCAAATCTTGATGTCTGTGTTTCTAAAAGAAGCCCTAATATTCTTGCAAGATCTAAATAACTGCTAATTGGTGGTACAAAGTGTAACAGATGAAGTGGCAGAGATTTTTCCAAAGATTTTGTGTAGTGTCTGGGAAAATAAATCCTTTAAAAAAAATAGAATTTGTGCTGGGAGGTAGGGAATCAAGCTTTATTTGATCCATTTACATTAAGATGCACAAATGCAAAAAAAATGCACAAATGCACCTCAAGCTTCATAAAGCAGGAGAGCAAAAGGTGCATGACCCACACATTGTCTTTGTAAAGCCATGGCAAAATATAGTATTATTCCAAAATTTGGTTTGGTCTGCAAAAGGCACGATAAATATATCCAATTCGACCAGCCTCTTACTCTGTGGGTGTGTGCAGGTGCACATTCACACGTCTCCTTTCGTATATCAGAGCTAAGAGTTTTTTTACAGCTAAAAATGATTAAACAAGAACCATATTAAAATAGTAAGCTTCTGATCTTACATTAATATTTAAGGTACCAATTAAGGCAAGTTTTCAGTCAGAAATGGGTTTCTTTTAGCTTTTAAATATCCTGAGATCTGGAATTAAAGGATAAAGAACAAGTGAGATAAGTGTGGTTCAATTTGTCTAATGGAAACAGTTGAACATTTTGGTCAAAAGGGGACTTTAAAATAAAGGTCCTTTTGTTGACAGCAATCAGACGCTTCTCCCATTCAGGATTGTGATTCAATCATACCATCAGGTAAGTCACTCTGTTACTGTGGTTCCAGTCCTGGTCACATGCCTGCGGGACCCTCAGACTCTCCGCCACAGCTGGCACATGGTAACTAGGTAAATTTCAGTGAAGGGTTTCTCACTGTTTAGCAGGGCCCTTAGTCTGGCTAAAGCCTCAAGTTCAGTCATCATCTCCAGAAAGGACAGAAACATTTTTAAAAGTAAAATAGTGTTCTTCTATTCCCTAATAATAATACATGAAACTGGTGGCAAAGGCAAGATTTCATAATTTTCACTCGAGTTGTTTCACATGGTCTCGCTGTGAAGTGCGTACTGTTATTGCTGTAAGAACTTCACATATTCAAAGGCTTAATTTTAAAACTAGTCCTTTCAATTATCTACCTCAGAACAAATTTTGTCTTTTGAAATTTAAGCATGCAGCAAAAAAGTGCAAATGATTTACAAAGCTTTTGATTTCTATATACAACTGTAACAGACAAAAAAAAAATCTGATGAACATGAGGGATTCATCAAGCCACTACATTTTACATACTTATTTTAAAAGTAGGCACGAGAAGTTCTCTTTTAGGGAGAATGCATGTTGCAGTCCATGATCAAAACAGTATAAACCGATCTCTGCAAAATTATTAGTTTTTCAAGGGACAAGTAGAATTTTAATGTAAAGGTCGGGGGAGAAAAAAACAAAGATTAAGGCCACTGCAAAAGCAATCACTTCTTTTAGCGTTCGCTGAGAAATCAAGCTGGAAATATCCTCTGCCAAGGGAGCGACATGGCTCGCTGACAGGACAAGCTTGCTCTGGCGCAGCCTGCGCAGGTCAGCACCTGTCCCAGAGAACACGTCCGCCCAAACTGACAGGCGACACAGACCAGCGATGGCGGGGAACGGGGGCAGGATTGGCCAAGGGAATAAAAGGGAGAGAAAAGGGTGTTGCATAATTACAGATGCCTGATTCTGGTATCTTGTCTCCTTACATATAGGAGAAAGACACACAATGTCACAAGCATATAACCTACTAGGCAATTACTGTTCATTTAATCACAGGTTACTTCTTAAATGAGTAATTTAAAAAGGACCATGACTTTGCTTTAGAATGTCAAGACCACACATGAAATTCCTATGCTCAGATGTTACTGCTGCTGTTAATTCTCTGGCTTTAACTTAAATGTGAGGTAACAGGCCTCCGCCCTAGCTTGCGAGACAGAAGGACAGGCCGCATTACTCGGTGAGCTAACAGCTTCACACAATTCATGTTGTGAAAAACAAGCTCCCCTCCCCCCAATCTTCTATGCATCACTTTATATATTTGCCAAATTACCAAGAAAGTTCTTACATTCATCATATGGACCTTCGACTTCATTATAAATAAGGATGGCATTCACTCCCCTCTTCACTAATAAATAAATAGGAAAATGTCGAACATGCTTGGCAGAAAACAGGTAGAGGGGCAGAATGGGGTAAAGGGAGAAAAATAAACCAATTGTAGAGATAACACTCACTCCTCAATTTTAATGTGTGCAAATTCTACTTCTAAAAGGGATAAAAAAAATTGGCACTCAAAATAATGCTTCCAATAACAACCTTCAAAGTGTCAATAAAAAAGAAAATCTGTGCTTACGGATATGTGGGAATTCAGATCTGTTCTTTCACTTTAGGTCATTCAAAATGAACCCGGTTTAATGTATATAATATGGCAATAACAACTTATGGGAAGGCCACAGTTCCTCTTCAATCTACCAAATCTAGTTGACTGAGAACGCTCTGGAGCGAAGGTATGTGGTGATGATTTTTTTTTTAAGTCTAATTAATCACCCCAAATCTCCACATCCTTTCAGGGAGTTAATTTCCCCTAGACAATTAAGGGCTCTGAAAGTCTAGTTTTGCTATAAATATAAAATAATTTGTAGCAGAAAAATATAGCCTCTCTAAGTAGATTTCATTTGTCTTTGCTGACAAAACTCTGAGTTGGTAAGACAACGTGAGTTACCACATAACTGTAGACCACAGATCAGCACCTCAAATTCCAGCTCTCCTTAAACAAAAATTAAAAAGCCCTTTAGCCAACTGGTTATGTATAAATGTTGGTTCCCTTCTTCCCCAAGTAGAAAATTCACAATATAGTCATTGGAGACTGCTTTTTGCTGAAGCCGGGGTGGGCATGACAGCATCACGTCCTCCGACGGCTTCCACGTGTGCTGTAGCTCCTCCTTCCACTGCTCCAACTCAGGCTGACTTTCAACACAGTAACGAAGAAATCAGGGCTGGGGTGAGCGTGCAGTGCTCTAGGCAGTGGGAGGGTTGCCTTCAATTCTCTAAGTGATGACGAGACTCGGTATTATCAAAGCAACTGTTCACTGGCGGCAGAAAGTGTGGTACAGTGGAGTCCTTCACAATTTATGTTTTACAGATGGTTGTCAGAATTTACTAAACAAATATTTTCCCAAAACACTTAAAGAAAAAAAAATCATCCACAGAACCCTACACCACCAAAATTCATTGTTAAAAATACTTCCTTCTGGGAATGGACTAGTGTGGCTGCTGAGATGACATGAGTTTGCTTTCAGAGTTGAAATTGCTTCTCATTTCATTTGCAATTTGCATCCTGCTGGTTAAAAAAATACGGAAATGTTTCTAGACCATTCATATACCCCTCTTAGGCTACATTGCACTTCTGTCCTTTTCTTGAAAGGCAAAGATCATCTCTGAAGCCAGACTCCTCATTTCTACTTCTGCATAACCACCGTGCCCAACCAATGACCACATAATTCTTGAGAGTTTAAGTGGACAGATGTCCTGGCCATCTCATGGTGCTTCTCAAGTTTTGGTGTCCTGATGAGACAAATGTCTGGACTGTTTTTGAAGCTTCCAATGTGCAAAATAGTACCCAAGGCATCAAATCAACTTGGGCCTCCATTAAGGTGTTTTGGTTCCTTGTCTGAGCCACTGAAAACCCTGTCTCGTGTAGTGCACCAGGTCCACCAAGCCGCTGTTGAGGGCCAGGGTGCACACGCTTGTGCTGAGCTGAGCAAAAAACTCTGTAAACAAAGAAAATCAAAACCGGGTAAACACACTTGCACACATGAAAATAAAAATGGCAACATTTTTTTTTCTTTTGGTAGGTTCCAGAAACAATCCCCAAAGTAGTCTGTATGTCATTTATCACAGCAAAAACTCAAAAATGGTCTGCTCGTTCCCCATAAACCTCCCTAGCCTAGCAGGGTAGGAACTCGGTTTTATTTTAGAGTGGAATCCCTAATGCCCAGCACAGTGGCTGGCACTGAAGAATACCCGATTTATACTTGTGGATCAATGGATGCGGAACATGTTTAAAAATCATCATTAGTTTGCTAAGAAATTAAGTTCTAAAAGACTGTGAGGAAATTAAGTGGTCAAAGCCAGAAAAAATGTGTCGTGGTGTGAATCTGGCATTTACACCCAAGCACTTGCTTAGTGGTCACTGGCACTGACATCAGGCAGTCCCTCAAACGGCAGCTCCACCACCTCCTAAACTTTGGATTTCTCCCAGGGCCTTCGTCTCACAGGAGTTTCAAGGATGTTTACTTATGCCACACTTCTTACACTGTTGCTTAACACATCTTCCTTAACACATGCTGAAAACAAACATTAAACTCAGTATTTAGGTTATGCCACTTCGCATCTCCTCCTTGCTGTGCCTACAGACAGCCAGTGACCTTCCTTCTGCATCTGCCTCGCGCTCTGCTACCATTTCAGTTCAGGCTGAAGTGATGGTGCCAGAACTTCTGCGGGGGGCAAGGTGCTGAAGCCATACCTAATTCCATCTTGCTAAGATCTGGCTACAGAAATTCAGCTCCATGCTGCAAAGCTCAAGAAAGCATTGCAACGAGGTTATGAGGTGGAATGGAGAAAATGTGAGAAACTAGGTACACATTTCTTGTTCTTCAACAAACTGAACACAAAATACAACACTATTCCCTCCCAATCCCCATGCCCCGGTAATTACCACCACAGAGCCATTTACCTTTATTCTTCCTTGTCAGGGCCTCAGCCTGTTCCCAAAGATCAAAGGCGGTAAGGATGTGGGAAGTAATGGAGATGTAGGAAGATGTCATGTTCTGGATGGTGGCAGGCATCCCACTGCCCCCCACGCTGCCAGCACTTGACTGGGGTCCTGCACAGCTGGCAGAGGAAGGCACTGGAGAGAGAGGGGATGGTGCGCCTGTGCTTCTGGAAGGTGGAAGATCAGGGAGAACTGGTCAATCACCTAAGCCCCCAAATTACAGATTTTCTGCCTCCGAAACTGTAGGCCAAGTCACCAAGTTTCAGTGCATACTCGCCAAAATGACAATCACTTCTACAAGGTCAAAGAGATGCACTTCACCTTCAGTATTCTGGGACTTTATTTCATAAAACGCAGTGAGATGGGCCCCACCAAACAGATGGAGGCCAGGTGTCCTTCACTAGGTGTGGAATGGGGTGGCCAGGTCTGTACCGCAAACCTGCCTGCCCATGCACTGTCTACTCCTGGAGCCCCTTCCCTTCGGACCCCCACCCCAACTTCTCCTGTTAAGACAATACTGCCCTGTGAACATGGTCGCTATCTCCTACACATTCAGTCTTTCATCCATCCACTCAATAAACATGAACTGAGTACCTACCCTGCACCTGACACTCTCGTAGGCACTGGGGATATGCCAGGGCTTCCTGTCTGCCACTGAGCTTTTTCCTTCAGTTTATTTACTAACTCATCTATTGCATTTCTCACATTCCACACTTCTCTGTTTACTCCTCTTCCAGGGTTACAAGCACCTTGAAGGTAGGGACCATTTGTTATTTATCTTTGCATTTCTAGCACTTAAGCAGAGTAGGTGCTAAGAGTAGGTCCTTGATAACTATGTGCTGAATCAATGACTGGGTAACTACAGCACAGCCTAGAAGACCAGGAGACTGGGCAAGGGAGCACCAGGGGGTCTGTCATCTTCTGTTTAGTCTCCCTATCGACTATATACCTGCTCATGCAAGTTAACAAGCGCCTTGATGTGGGGCAAATGAGAGACACAAGTGAAATCACTTACACCAATGGCTATAAAATGGAAAGATACGGTTACACCTGCCTTTTTCCTGGTAAAGAAGTTATCTAAAATAATGTGACTGACAACGTATTAACTTAGAACATCTCAGGGGTGGGAGTCATGAAAACTTTCAGAGGTAGGAAGTTACTTCTCCTTCAGTTTTTTTTTTTTCCCTGAGAAACCACACGGGAACCTCTTCCTTTGAATGTACACGGGAAATAGGGCAGTCTTCTAGGTGATATTCTTAAAATAGCGAAACTATGAGAACTAGGAACTTTCAAGGGGTATAACCAATTAAAAAGAAAAGACCAGGCAAGTACTATGGGAAAGAAAATCCTATCTTCACTTGCACAAGGATTGTTTTTCAACATCTCATGACATAGATGAACAATTTTAGTTCAAGAAGCTGGGGGAAAATTTAACTAGAGATAATCCTTTTTGTTCTTATTATCACTATTACAGATTCCGGAGAAGGTTGAGGGCATGTGTTTCTGGAAAGTTCTTTATTCCAAGATAATACAGACAGAGGGAGAAAGAACTTTTATTCTGGTTCTCTTGGCTTTGCCTCTGTATGGTTTGTGGTATTACGCTTATCTAAAGATCCTCAAAATTCTAACATTTTGACTATATAATTTTTTAACATTTCATTTTATTTATTTTTAGAGAGAGGGTAAAGGAGGGAGAGAGGGAGAGACACACTGGGTGCCTCTTGCACACCCCCAACTGGGGACCTGGCCCCCAACCCAGTCATGTGCCCTAAGAATTGAACCAGGAACTTTTTGGATTGTAGGATGACGCCCAACCCACTGAGCCACACCAGCCGGGGCTTGACCATATACTTTTTGCAATTATCTTTTTATGTTACCCAATCAGCAAATGCCTTGATTTAAATTATTTCTCAAAAAATAGAAACATGCAAATAATTTAGTTAAAAATCAAATCAGCACATGAACAGATACAATTTTTTGAAAAGTCAAAGTCACATGTACATACAAATGGTTGCAAAAGCAAGAGGCGAGTAATGACCCAATACTGAAAATTATTTAAATTAGACTTATCGTTACCTTGCAATGCATGGAGAAGGTGCCTGTGTAACTTTGGAAGAACTCTGGAAGTGTTCGTTAAGAGTACGAGAATACTTTATTGCTCTATCTTTTTTACAACGAAACATCGCCATGTTCAAAATGGATTGGCAACGCATGCTACGAACATAAACAGAAGCTGAGTGTCACTACTACAGAAAGATAGCCTTCTAATCTTTAACAACCTAATCAACACATTGGGTTTCTTCATCAACATGAAGAAGAATATCTTAAGAATCTTACTGCACTGTTCACCGGCATCAGAACGAAACACTGGTAGAAAAACACAATTACACAAAGATATAATTCAAGTCACTAAACCAAAGTATTTACCGAGTCATCAGTAAAATGGCAGTAGGTGCCATTTCGTAATAATTAACTATCAGTGGGATTAATCCTGACCTTAATCTTTTATTGATCACCTTTCACTTTTTAATTTTTTTTCAATTTTCATGCTAAGCAAACAAATTTCAAAATCCTTTTGTAACATCAAAAGATACAAAAGCAAATATGATACTTTTTAGACAAAGAAAAAATACTCACCATAAAACAGCAAATATTTTCTCTTGTGTTGATGCGGTGGGGTCTGTGAAGGGTTTTAATGACATTATGAATCTATAGGAGAGCATAAAAATAGATCGGGTCAAACAAAGGCAGTTGGAAAATCCCTAACACAAAGACATCTTACTATGTTTGTCTCGGCTTTATACTGATTTTTCCTGAGGATGTGAAGACAAGAACAATGCAGAGGCTTCAGAGCAACAATGCAGGCCATTCAGGAAACTAGGTGAGGACACGTCTCCTCTTCTGGCCTGACCACCTGCTTGAACTCAAGCAGACTGGCGTCCTGACTGAGTCTCTTGTTGAAATGCAGATAACAAAGATGGGGACTTAAACTGAGATGAGAGGGCATCTGATAAGAAAGCCAACCTGGACAATCCAACCTCTCGGAAAGGTTTGGCATTTCACAGCACACTTGGCAAATGATGTAGGCTGGATCCAACTGGATCCAGCTTTCTGTTCTAGCATTCATCTAGAATATAATTTTAGTTCAGGACAAAAAAGAAGTTGCTGGATCAGTAACTTTTTTAAGGTTTCTCTTTATTAAGCTGTCTTTATACTAAGGTTCAAATGGCTACAGCAGAAAAGGTGAGGAAAGAGAGCACTTAAGAGGATGGCAAAATGACTTGGCACTCACTTAATGAGGTCTTCGGTTTCAGAGTACACCGAGTAAGCCGACTTGGAGGCCGGGCTTTCAGACTCCACGGCAATCCCATACTCAATGAGGGACAAGGCAGCTTCCAAGTACTTAAAAGCCTTCCCAACCTTGTCCGTCTGTGGAAGAACATGGTCATTGTTAGGCCTACGACAGGCTTTTATTTAATTTCTCACCCACATTCTTCACTGTAACTTCCCTCCGTGGTCATAGTTTAATTACAGCTGCAAAGAAGTGTGAGAACAAAACAACTCAAAATGATCAACAAAGGCTATTGGCTCTGACCTACTGAAAATGTTCTTTTAACACAAATTCAGTACAGAAAAAGAAAATTTTGTAATAGGACGACGCTCTCAAAACCTTAAAGCACATATTCAAACTAAGGCAATGAGTACATAGTCCCCTTGTTATTAGTGTTACTAATTACTCATTATGTAATTTTCCTGAGAAACAGATTGTTCTGCCCATCTAGAATAATGCAGACACAAATTTCTTTGTATGGGTTGAAATTTATTTTCTAATAAGTAGAAAATATTATGGTTTATAAGAATCTTAGACATTATGTTAAACAATAATCGCTTTATGTATCCTACAGCCCAATAGATTGTCTACTCTCCTTTGGAAGTCAGGGCTAAGTGTACAAAGTTATTCCTTGGGTCAACAGGGATAAAATCCTAGTCTATCTTTTTAAAAGATTTTTATTTATTTATTTTTGGAGAGGGGAGTGGGGGGAGAAAGAGAGGAAGAGAAACATTAATCGGATGCCTCTCATGCACATCCTGACCAGGGACTGAGTCCCCAACCCTGTACCCTGACTGGGAATCGAACAGGTGACTTTTCTCTTTGCTGGATGGCACCCAACCAACTGAGCCACACTGGTCAGGGCAATCTCAGAGTCTCTTAAAAGGAATATAAAAATATAAGCAAACTAAGATATTGGTGATACATATTTTATCATTTAACACTCTTCTCACTTAGTGGAATACAGCCAACTGACTGACACTGTCATGAGCATCTCTTTTAATTTAACACATGGAATATGTATCGCACATCGTAAGAGCAACTGATTAACAAATTTCCAAGTTTGCAGTTTCTTCTAATGTTTTCAATTTGAAAATCTTAAAAAAGAATGAAAACAGTAAAGATGCAAGTGGAGTATAAAAAGACAGTGATATATCAGCAAAGAAAGATGGTTTAGGGCTGCTGATTTCAATTTTTAAAAATAAGAACTTTAAAATATTCTTTTTCTAGAGAACCTATGCTCAGAAAGAAAGTGACAGAAAGAAACATCAAACTAGCATGGCCCAATTAATCAGCAGTACGAGGCCTCACTGGTTTACTTCACCATTGGGAATTAAACCCTCCATTTTTTCAATACATCATTTTTCATGGAATTTCCAAAATTTACATTGGCCTCAGGTATAAATAAAAGAAACTACAATAAAGCTATTTGTCACTATCCACCTCCTTAAGTATTTTATAAGGCCAATACTACACATTTACCTCCAAAAATTAAAAATGGGTCTGCATTTCAACCCAGCAATCCCACTTCTGGGAATATATCCGAAGGAACCCAAAACACTAATGTGAAAAAATGTAACTAAGCACCCTGTGTTCACTGCAGCATTATTTACAATCACCAAGGTATGGAAGCAGCCCCAGTGTCCATCAGTAGATGAGTGGATAAAACAACTATGGGACATTCACACAATAGAATACTACTCGATCATAAAAAAGAAGGAAATTTTATTACCCTTTTGTGATAGTATGGATGGACCTGGAGAACATTATGCTAAATGAAATAAGCCAGGCAGAGAAAGACAGGTACCATATGATTTCACTCACAGGTGGAATCTAATGAACAAACTCAACTAAGAGGGAAAATGAGGACAGGTTCATAGATGGAGAGCAGGATGACAGCTAGGGAGGCGGGGAGGTTAGGGAATGAAGGGACTGAGCAAAAAGGAAAAAGGACTCATGGACAACAGTGTGGTGATTGCTGGTGGAAGCGGTGTAGAAGGGGAATAAATGGTAATGGGAAAAAACACAATAAAAAAAGGAAAAAGAGCCAAAAAAAAAAAAAGAATGATGCACATACACCTGTGATGAACTACCTGTGTCTCCTAACATGGTGTTAAAACAGTAAAGTTCTAATTTCTCTTCTCAACAATGAGTATAACACAGAAATGAAATACACCTCTCTTTATTCAGTTGTGCACTTGACTATTTGGAATGTGAAACGGACACCTTTGAGACACTGTGCAATTGAAGGAGAATATCACAAATAGGTTGACCATTCAGGTTTTTGTCCAAACTGGTATATTTTGAGACTGAAATGAGACATTACAAGGGGACGCAACAGGCATAGATCAGGACTGTCCTGGCACTCTGATGCACGGTCAGCTTGGGGGTGGGAGGGGCGGGGAGGGGGGAGATGTGCATACATACAGATTAAAGGCAAAGTTCCCAGAAGAATACTTTTGAATAATGAAGGAATCTAGTGCTTAAAGTGTCCAATGTCAAGTTTTAGAAAACTGGCTGACAAAGTACAAACTATTTATTCTTTTTCAAAGCTCAGAAGATTTATACAGTGCTATCAACAACCCTGGGATGGTGGAAGGAAGAAGACTGAAAAAATACCATTGCTTGGCACAGGCTCAGTCCTCTTAGTCTGACTCAGGTCATCCTGGCTCGGGGTCGCTTCAGACTTACAGGAGCTTGTCTCTGACCCCCCTGTAGCATGCAGCATGGTAAGGACTCCACCATTTTTTCCCAACAAACATGGTCCTGATCAAAGGGTCTCAGTCCAGCCCTCGCTAGCCTGTCTGAGAACAGATGCCAGTCTATAGATTGTGGTTGTGAGCACCAGGCCACAATCTCGATGGCCACCGCGGACTGATCTGATCCAGTTCCCTGTGGGCCTCTATGGAGTGTGGTTAGATTTGCATGTGAAAGAATAATGGCAACCCACACTCTCCTCCAGTGGTGCAAAATTCAACATATGTTATTTGTCGAGGTTTGGGTTTGGGGAATAGATTAAGCTTAAATGTTTAATTATGACAAAGGACAAACATTACTAATTATAGTGCAGCAGAGATGTAAAAGCATATTTAATTATGTATGCAATTAAGAACAAAACCACCATCTTCCAGAAAGTCCAACAGCCACCAGGTAGAGAGTTCACTCTTTTGAAGCATGTTTATCAACACTGCAATCACTGCCTTCATCTTAAAATTCCCCCCAGGGGCACTGGTCCACAGTTCGCTCAGGTTAGTCTCTCAAGGGCTTTAAAATCATTTTGGAATGCAAACAACCTACCGCACCTTTCAAACTATTTCACAGTGAAGACAAATAAATCGACTTCCCATAGTAGGGCACATTTTTCATATCCAAAGAACTGATTCAGTGGCACAAGGAAGCACTCATGTGTCAAATAAAACACTACCAGGTACATCAACTTTCACTCACTTAGACACAGAACTTGTGACTAGGTGCTCTGTGTATTTATTTGCCCATGATCAATGAATGAAGTCAAAGAAAATAATCTCACTAAGAATCCCTTGTCCCTCACCCAGGAAGATCCTGCCAATCCTGCTTCCATCGCGGCCATGCCCGCACCCCCTCCTGCTCTATTTAGTGATACGGAGTACGCTAGAATGAGCGTGCAAACATTCTGACAGGAAACATTCTTCCAAAAGAATAAGGAACCGAGACTGACCATTAACTCTGCTTTTTGCTTCAACTTTTTCGCCTCCTTCATGTGAAGATCTGCTTGTCTGAAAAAGAAATGATCAGGAGTGGGCCACCGGAACCTAAAATCACAAGACTGGAGAAAGGTGACTGAAGAAGACTGAGAGAGTGAAAAAGGATGTGAGGAGATGGAGGGCAAGGAAGAATGAAGCAAAGAAGGGGAAAGGGAATAAGGAGGAGGGGAAGGGGGAAGAAGAAATGGGCACATAAAGCACAAGAAGCATCTTGAATCTTACTTGTCAAACTTCACTTGAGGCTTCCCTGGTTTAGAGTTACCATTCGGCAAAGAAGGCACTGGAAAAGGATTTGCGGTATCTCCAGAAGATCCCTTTAAAAAAATCATGATAAAGATCACACTCTAACATTTAAGATCACTGACCTACCTATAACATCCCTTTAAAATAGCCCAAAATATTCAAAAAAGAAAAAGAAATCAAACACCGCACAATTTAGTTTGGTCAGGCATTTTCCCAGCGAGATTTCACTGAAACCACAGGTTCTGATCGTACCGGGGACTCAAAAAGATGTAAGACAGAACTGTCCATGAGACAGGTAATAAACAGAACCGATTTTAACCAATACACATGCACACCAAATACACATGGTTAAGAGGAAGAGGAACTTGTTTTTGAGAAAAGTGGGTAATTTTTTCCCCATTACCATCAATAACAGAAGTATCTGAGATCGAATATCCAAACTAAGAACTAGCCAGGGTAACCATTTCTTACTACAAAACGCCTGACAGAAAATTAACACAAAACATCTATTCCGATCATTTCATTTCTTTTCAAAAAAAATTTTTTAAATTGATTTTAGAGAGAGAGAGAGGAGGGGAAAGAGAGAGAAAAGACTGAATATATCCCAATGTATCCCATCTTAGGCAACTGCGCTTCCCCTACTTACTTTGTGTTCTGTGGAGCTTCCAGAGCCCTTCCCCTCTGTTTTTCTGCGCCTGGGGACGGGAGAGTCCTTATGGTTGCCCTTGGTACTACTGGCACTTCTGGGAGGGTCCTGGCCACAGGGGTGTGCTTCCCGCCTTGGCCTCTTTTGTGCAGGCTTAGCTGGCTTCTGGGAGGAGGAGGAGGAGGAGGAGGAGGAAGAGGAGGATGATACAAGTGGCGGGGGGAGCATTTCCTTCTTTGAGGGTTCGGAGGAGGGCCTGGGTGTTCTGGAATGAGAAACATCATACAAAACTAAGTTAAGGTAGAACATGAACCTCGTAACTGAGTTGTTTAGTTAAAAGGACACAATGGCTGACAAAGACTAAAATACCAGAAAGCATGAAATCCATCTGCATAGAAAGGCCAAGTCCCAGGGACTTTTCGAGGCCTTCGAAACTCTAGCCCAGCTGAGGAGTGAGCGATGCAGCGCTGCGGCCGCTCTCTAGGCTCGCGGAGTCCGGCAGCAGTCCGGACCTTTCCCGGCCCGGCCGCTCTGCACGGTCACTCGCCAGACTGCCCCTTCTCTTGCAAGCAGGCACCTTTACATCTGACTCCTCTCTCTCTCTCTCAGGCCCTGCCTACAGGGTGACACTACGCACTTGTTTTTGCCACATTCATTTTATGAAGCAATTTCTTCAACAAATCACAGAGAATAACAGTTACTTTTTGTGACTTTGCACAAGTTGTTTACTCTCTTTGCGCCTTGGTTTCCAATTCTGCAAAGCAGAGATAATAATGGCACCTTTCTTATTTTTATGTAAGAAATTCCTTTAGAAAGAATTTAATTCCAGGTTTTTAGAAAATTTTCCACTGTTAAAACATTTTTGATAAATCCAGGTTTGTTGCCAAATGATCTGTTACTCTAAGGTCCTCAGGGATGAAAGCAAAATGAAAAAATTAACACATCATCAAAATGAGCCAGGTCACGTTTATTAATCCACTTATTTTTTGCAGAATACATTTTGCCACATCAAGACCCAACCAGACTCTATCACCTTTCTAGGCTCTTCCTAATCTCTATACTCACTTTGTTTTAGAAGATTCTTTGTGGGAGGA
The DNA here is from genome assembly GCA_004026545.1 of Mormoops blainvillei. Classification (NCBI taxonomy): domain Eukaryota; kingdom Metazoa; phylum Chordata; class Mammalia; order Chiroptera; family Mormoopidae; genus Mormoops; species Mormoops blainvillei. Next base: position 236,907 of record PVJD01000945.1, on the reverse strand, counting down.
TGAAGATGATGACTGTGATTTAGTCTCTTTCTCCAGTCTGACTTTCTTGCTCTCATGGTCTCTTTCTGCTTCACCCTGTAATTACAGTACAACAAAGAATAATTGTTACAAACATAATTGTAGACACAAAATAGAAAAATAGTACACAGCAAATGCAACGAGAATTAGGCTTTTGGAGACATCTATACAAGCACAACCACCTTCCACGTCCCTGCAATGTGTGAGCGCGTTTGGAGTGCGGGAGGCAGGCAGTCTAGATTTGCTGTGATCTGTGTGGAGACCAAGTTTTACATGAGAAAGGACTCTTTATATCCAGGAAGGGGAGGATGTCTAAATAGCTGACAACAAGAAAAGTAAGTAGTAGACTTCAACACATCATGTGTTTTTCTAAATATAAAAGAATCAACAAAACATGCACATCCACATCAAGTAACAACAGATGATTTTATGATTAAGGTTCCCGTGCTTCTTTCAAAAGAACCATCCATTTATACCCACTGATTTACTGGTCATGTAAAGAACTTAAAGCTTAGCTGTTCTTTCCTTTCCTTTCCTTCCTCCCTCACTCCCTTCTGATTTTACTTATTTATTTTTAGAGAGAGGGGAAGGGAAGGAGAAAGAGAGGGACAGAAACATCGATGTGTGAGAGAAACGTTAATTGGTTGCCTTTTCTATGCTCCCAACTGCACGTAATTGAACCAGCAACCCTTTGGTCTGCAGGATGACACCCAACCCACGGAGCTACACCAGTCAGGGTGCTCTGCTTTTCTTCTAATGAAAAAACAAGTATATTGTTAAAAATGAAACAGGCTACAAAATCGTCTAGATATTTTAGAGCTATGTCCAGAAAGACACAACACAATAAGAACAGTTGCTTTGGGATTCTGGTGAACTTTCTCTTCCAATGGTATCATTTTGAAAAAACTATTGTCTTTATATTTTTCTCTACGTATAGGGACTCATGTTTTTATTTTTTAAGAAATCTGATAGAAAATGAAGAATTGTAAACATGATTTTAGTGAGATGGGATATTTAATTCTACAGGAGTTAAGTGCCTCAAAACATCCCTTTTTACCAACGAAGTGTGAGATAAATACACAAAACCATTAACAAAGAATTCTTCATGGTAAAAGTCTTTCATGTTTTTGTGCTCACCTGTCAACATGCACGCGAAATTTGTAAAAAAGTTTACGATGTCGACCCAACAACTGCACAGTGGCCTCCTTCCCACTGGTCTGGGCTCAGGCAATACCCCATGGGAAGGAGCCACTACCTCTCTAGCATGTGACAGTGAAGGGACTGGTGGGAGTCCTTCAATTAATTCTGATGCACTTTTAGAATTAAACTCCTCCAACTGTTAGTTCACCGAGACAGAAATCTGGGACACCACCAGTCAATCTAGGACAATTCCTTAAAAATCTGAAGTCCTCCCTTAAAGCCACAAAGGAAAAAACAGTCTTCAAATTAACTGCTTGTAGGAGGCCCCAGTTTTCACCACTGTCTCTCTTTTGTTCCCTGAATGTCTCCAAGAAAAATGACTAAAGTAAGATGCGTAGGCTTAAGTTCTGCCCAAATACTAACAGCAGCCTGGCCGTGCTCAAAGGAAAGGGGAACAGAGAAAACATGCCCTCCCCTCCTTGCATTCTGCACTCTGGAAGCGCTGGGGTGCGCACTTCCGTTCAGCTCTTCATAGCTTCCCGGAAAAAATATTTTATTTCCTGTCTCAAAATGGATCATTTCAGGTGGCTTATAAAGATACTTGCTTTCAATCTCTAGGTGTGAGCACAAGTGAGAACGTTAAGAAGAAGGGAAGGCTTGGACCTACAGAGGCCGCCCACTCCACACTGTCCTGCCCGCTCCATGCGACGGCCTTGCACGCAGAGTGCTTGGGCATGGCTGGTCCCAAGTGACAGTGACTTCAAAGACTTAGCGCAAAAAAGGGAAATGTAATTTCTATTCTGATTAAATGTTAAAGTGATAATATTTTAGATATATTAGATAAAATAAATTATTAAAACTGCTTTTTGGGGTATATATTTTATATATTTTAACGTGGTTGCTGGGAAATTTTAAATTACGTATGTGCCTCACATTTGATTTCTTGTGGACAGTGCTGCTCTCCATACTCTTCCAGAGGTGATCTGCAAACTGGGCTCTGAACTTCCAATCAGCCAATGTAAAGAAGGAATTATAAGATGTAGTATGGGTGAGGTGAGGTAAAAAAGAATCAGTTCCTCAAAAATAGAACCATTCATTACAGAAAGCTGGAAAAGAAGTATCCTGAGGGACCTAATAAGGAGGTATGATGTGACATAAAAAAGCACAGCCTAAAGGCCCAACTGAAACGCAACAGGAACGGTCAGCAGCCGTCTCTACAGGGGCACTCAGCCTGGATGGGGGCAGAGCCCTGAAGCAGCACTCAGAAACGCAGCCCCGCGGAGGCTGTGCACGGCACACAGGCTTCCCCCCAGCAATTCATCCTGGTGACACACGGGAGTCAGTCAGTGTCGGCAGAGAAAAAAATAGTAAGTTGGAAATGACTGGGTCAAGAGAGGACCCTACTGCTGGGGGCACCCTCATCACTTAACCTACTGTCCCAGGGGCTCTGCCACCAGTGGGCCTAGTGAATTCTCTTGAGTTTTAGATTAAAGGTTGCAAAACTGGCCCAACAAGCAGAGCAAGAAGATGGAAAACTTATTTTTGGGAAAAGCCCCAGAATTTGCTAAAATACCCAGACAGATATCGTACACGAGGGAGTTAGTAATACGTACTTTTTGCAATGGAAGGTATCCCTAGGCAGTTAATGATACATAAGTCAAGTCCCCACGGCAAAACTAAGCATAAACCGTCCCCAAGGTTACTTCCTTAAGAAAAATACGAGACCCCCAGAGGTGAAATGAGCATTAACTTGTTTGTGCATTTTTATGCTGCTTAGGACTTGCTAATTATGACTATAAATCAAAGTGGCAGACCTTCTAAACCACATATGAAAATAAGGTTCACAGTGAGTCATTCATCACAAACTGGTTGTTATAACCCTGGCTTGTGCCAATCAGTGACTCAAAAGAATAGCCAAAAACCAAGAAATCAGGAAATACTGATTTCAAGGCTAGCATTAAAACTATTGTCACTTACTGGAACAACATGCTTTATATTGACATGCAGCAACTTAGAAGCCGGTAATATTCAGTAAGCTGGTAGAAAGTAAGCCATTAAACCAAATAAAGCAAAAATCCCCTTCTGTTCACTTTGTTCGCTTAACTGAGTTCATGCCTATGGGCTTGAAGTTAGTATTTCCATACACTGTGCACTTGGAACCCTGTCATCTCCCGTCTGGAACAGTCGCAGCAGTTTCCCCAGAGTAGGCACTCGGTGTTGGCTAACTGGCACAGAAATGAAGTTCAACAGCTGAAGGCATGGCTGAGGTCCCTGGTCAGATTTAGGAAAGGGGAGCCTTGCATTACTGGGTGGCAGGAAACACAGACTTGAATTGCAAGGCTGGAAAAGAGGGCGCAAGGAGTCTTTGAGATTTTTCTAGATCAAGGAGCCATTTGAAAACGAGAGCAATGTACTCTTCTCTTAAAGAGGAAAAAGAAGTCTCTCTGCCCTGTGGCTTATCCCAAATCAACCTCCACTTCAGGGAACCCTGTCGTGAGGTCTGGGAGTCAGAAGGCCCCTTTTCCCAGAAGGTTAAGTGTCTCAGTGGTGCTGTACCTACAAGAGAAGGCTGCTGGCTGACGACCTGGTCCTTACTAACTTGTTTGCTTTTCTTAACCTGTTGGGTCAGGCAGCCATGGATTATCTGCCAAATGTGCTCCACCCACAGAACAGAGCAAAGGGCAAGAATAAAGCCCATAAAAGGAAGAGCTGGGACTGTGCTAGAACAAGGTGGTGTCTGGGAGAGAATGCTGCAGGGCAGCCTGCTGCCTGCCCAGCCCCTGGCTCACCATCTAGGCACTACCTGCATGTAGTAGTGAAATGGAGGTGACTTCTTCGGAACTGACACTCACTTTGGGCGACAGTGTTACTAATACGTATTAGAGCTGGGCTGTGATGGGGAGATTTGAGGGACATCTGAAAGAGAAAGTGAAGTGGAGGAGTGTGGGAGTGGGCAGGGGGAGGGGTTACTAGAGTGGCAGGAGTGGGCAATAGAGGGATTGAGCCAGGGATGATCTTGGGCTATGACCTTGTGACTCTCTCTAAAGGTCCCTCCCCCACCAGACACTTGTGAAAGAAAAGAACTGGGAGGAGTCAGCATACCTGAGCTCCAAATCTACTTTTACTAAGCAGCCAAGTGATGTGTGAGCCTCTCTAGATCTCATTCATATCCATAGGGTACGGGCTGAACAAGTGACCTATGAGGTCTCGGCACTTAAATTCTAAGACTGCCATTTTCTCCCACGGGGAAGCAAACGAGCGTGGTAGCTGGAAAGCAAAGGAAGTGAAGCAGCCAGTGGAGACATTCAGGCACTTCTCCAGGATCTGACTCTGCAGGAGGCTCAGTAAGATGACACAGCAGGTGCCAAGTCCAAGCTGGCGCCAAGAAGGAGGGCAGGACTCACTGGGAAGACAAGATATAGTCACTGGGACAAGTTCTAGAGAAAAGGAAAATTAACCCACCTTCTTTTCATCTTTAAGGTGAGAGAATACACAAGGCATGGCTTTAAACAGTCTTGACATGCATACAGTTACAACCTTCTTAGAGTAACTAACAAGCATGAAGAAATTGGATCGAAGTAGCTTCAGGAAATTATGATGACTGACTTTTCAAACCCTTGATTTTGAAAGATAATAACTGAGAATGTCATCTGGAGAAATAACCCAAGAAAAGGCAGTCACCTTGGACAGAAGGGAAGGACTCAGCCAACAACCATCCTCAAGCAATGAAAGTACGTATTTCACTACCACATCCCATAACTTCCCCTCCCATGCCTCAAAACACACATAAACCATGGCACTGAAATTTGTTCCCAATAACGTCAGAACTTCTTGGTCAGTAAAGCAATTATTTAGAAAAAGGAAAAGACCTGAATGACTACACATACTCCTGTCCTGTTATTTACTGAAATGACTATTAAGACAGTGTAGCATTTTTTGGAAAGAAAATTTATAAAATGATTGAATTAAATGAGATATTAGTTATAAAAGTGCCCAGAACAATGCTTAGCTCACATGTGGAGTTCTATGCATACCACATGCATTTTTAGAATAGTCTCAATTGCACTGGCCTGACCGTATATTATATTATGCTTCTCAACTTCAATTTTTCTTCCAAATCTGGAAAACATAACCTTGGTATAAAAATTATTTAAAAGGAAAAAAAAGTTGTATTTTAAATTCTAACCTATAGTCAGGATGATGAACTTCTGTAGTTTATGTAAAAAGCACTATGTGTGTTCATGCCTATTAACCCTCACAGTTTTCTCCACTTTTCCTCATGAATTGTTACCTACCCACTCCTTTAAAGTAGTAAAATTATATATATATATATTTATTTATATATATACACACACACACACACACACACGTATATATTTTTCTTTAAAAATGGGGTTTTTTATTGATTGATTTTAGAGAGAAGGGGGGGAGGGAGGCAAAGGGGGAGAGAGAGAGACATCAATTTTTTGTTCCATGTATTTATTCATTCATTGGTTGATTCTTATATGTGCCCTGACCAGGGATCGAACCCACAACCCCTGGCATATTGGGACAATGCTCTAACCAACTGAGCTACCTGTCCAGGGCTGTGTGTTTGTGTGTGTGTATTTATTTATTTATTTATTTCTATAGGTGCCACATCTGATGGCTTCATTACAGCTGTAACCACCTTTAACTCTTTATGATCATCTTCTCACACTTTTAAATCTAAAATGACTTCAAGGATCTGTTTACCCTCTGAAAATGTTTGCTAAATTTTGTGCCAGGAGAGGAACACATCTTAAAAGGCCTTTAAATAAAAATGCTAAATTCCATTAATGTGAAAAATGAGGCACATTCTTCAATCACTCTCACTACATCCTTAGAGGACTTTTTCTATTGATCGCACTTCAAATAAAGAACATGGACAAATCTCTTGCTACCCAAACGGGAAAAGAGCCCAAACTTAAAAACAGCCCTGTTTCTGCCGCAGCTCCCAGGGCTGGGCTGCCTACGGGAGCAGCTGAGGCCCTGACCAGAGGATGCAGGGTCCTGGCAGAAAGGGGGAGCCCACCCCACACAGGGAAGGATCTGAGGTTAGTAACGTTTAATACTAATCATACTGAGAACTCGGCAGGACGTAAAACCAAATGACACGTGATCTGCTGATCATAAAATAAGTATAGTGAGCTGATTTTTATATTTATCTGAAAGCTTCCAAGTACTGTTTTTAACTAATGACATACTGGGTTAGCCAAAAATCCATTTAGTTTTTTTCCCATAAAATAAGACACATTTTTCATTTTCACCAATAACTTTATTGATTTGGATATGTTGAGTATGTCGGCTATTTCCCATGTGGTATAATTTTGACTGTTCTTAATTTATGTCTCGATTTGATTGCTATCAACTTCGACTGGTCTACCCAACTGTGGAGCATCACCCATTGAGAAATTTCCAGCATGAAACTTCACAAACTACTTTTGACATATTCTATCAGTCACAGTACCTCCTCCCTACACTGCACAAATCTTTTTTTGCATTTCAGTTGTGTTTTCACCTTTCTTGAAATAATAAAGCATACTATGCCTAAAATGTTGCATATTTCTTCCATCTTCAATATTAAAATGGCTACACAGAAATTCACCAATTTTGCAAAGTTTTATTTAAATACACGCTAATATGACAACTGTCACAATAGAAGCTAACAAAATTGTTTCGAATGAAGTTAAAGACAACAAAGTACTACTAGAGCTATTGTTTAGAAAAAAAAACCAAACAGATTTTTTGGCCGACCCAGTACTTAAAGCAAGGAACTCCTGGCTGCCTAGACAATGATGCCTAAAACACAGCACTGGTGGAGTCTCTCTCCCCAAAAAACTAGCTTTGCATGATTCTGGCCCCGTAGTAAGGTTCTGCTGCAGGGGTTCCCAGGCCCCTAGACATTAGGATCCACTAAGAGTTTAAAAATACCAATGAGGGTGAGGGGGCTGAGGGTGCATACCCTCCGATCAGTACTACAGGCTCCCCAGGTGACTGTACTGGTGACAAGCCAGGGTTTGGAACCAGTGGTTCATACCCTGATCCTGTCAATGCCACAGGAGAGAGGCCGACTATTCCCAGGGCCAGAGCTCTCAGCTGCTTGCCAGGGCTTTAGAGGAAGCATACACTGGATGGAAACGAGGCACTCATTATTTCCCCATCCTCCAGATAGAGACATAAATGAGCTGCCCCAGTGGGGCTTAGCCAAGGACTACGAATGGCTGCTAGAGGGCATAGTTCATATACTCAATAGGGAGAGTGGAGGTTCCCTTTCTGGAGCTACAAGCAATGCTTCTACATTTGCACAGTGTGGTCTAGGCTGAGAACTGTCTGGGGAAGCCTCCAATTTCTAACATTTTCACCTGGTTAGGAAGCATTTTAGAAGGAAATACTTCTCACTCCAGCTAATGCAGAAGATTAGTGTTGGAAACTAGACAACACCATGGTAGCTGGGGGGTAAGTGATAAAAAGATTTCTCAGGAGGAGGAGGTAAATGAAAGTATTTTTGAAGTCTTTTCAGGTATATTAAACGCAGATAACTTTTCCCTAGCCAGGTAAACCATCATTTGCTCCATTAAGTTTTACACCTTTCATACTGAAGCACCATTTTAATAGTTTTCTGGCACGCGGAAGAATACGCTCTCCTCTAGCTGGAACAACACTGCCAATGGGCACTTGACCCCACTCCACTTGACTTGACCACTGCAGTCATGGTGGCAGCACCGTAGGGGTTCCTTCGACAAGGTTCTGGAGAAAAGAGTCACCCTTACTATTTGTTAAAGTCATGTTATATTTTTAACCTAGTGGAGTAATCAGCTGCATCACAGACATGACAGCAGACTTCATGATCTTTTTGTCCTTTGTTATTCTTAGCTCAACTTCCACAACTGAGTAAGAAATTTCTTCTGTAGTTACAAGAGTGCTCCAATTTTTACTCATTCTCAGCAGGAACCAGTTGGCTCTTCTGGTGCCGTTCACTCTGAATCTTGGGTAGGTTGGCTTGGGAATGCCAGTAGGGGAAAATCTCACTGATCTTTCATCAAGAAACAGCAAAAAAATAAAAAATAAATAAATCTATCAGGAGCTCAATGATCAAGAATAAAGGAAGAAAGAAGACTATCCAAAATAGTAATATGTCCACGTAACTGAGGGTCTTAAGTAATGCAGACACTTTTTCGTTTTTACTATGTTGCTTTTTTAAGTGAAACTTCCAAAAACTGTAGTAAATGAAAGATTTTTAATACTTAACAATGTACCATTGCCACCTATATTAATCAACGAGATGTCCTAACCATATGTTTAATACAATAGCTCTAAAACCTTTTAAAATAATCTTCTGCTTATTAACAGACGCCAATAATGGAGGTCCCAGGCTCTAAATCTGGTGTGTTCAGATTCATGAGGGAGTATGTGGCCATGACGCAGTATCTGTATCAAAAAGACCATACTACAGGAGTAAAATTTAGTGTATGGCAGTGCTTTCAGGAATTTAGAATACTAATTAACATTTCAATTTATGTAAGGTTTTATAATTTCTAGAGCAGAATCAAATGAGCCAGGTGGTAAATGTCAATGTCATCAGAATAAATAAAAATGTACTCCCCAATGCTACATTATCCTAAAATGAGGTATGTTTTTCAATGCCTCCCCATCTTTTCTCAGACCAGCAAGACTACTGAAGGCCTCTGGCATGTGGTGATGCCTGGCTGGAGAGTGGGAAGCATCCAAGTCTGCAACAAAGGAGTGACTGGTTTAGGAGCAAAGCCTGGCTCGAATCCAAACACTTCCTAGCCTCTTCTAAGACAACTCAGGGTTATATAATCGCAGGCCAAGCAAAGGCAGCCCTAAGCCAACAAAAGGTACAGGATACACTGCAGGGAAAAGCCAGTGCCCGCTACTTACCTTTCTCTTTTTGGCCAACTTGCTTGAGTTCTCTGAGCTTCTCTTCTCGGAATCCAGCTTCTTCCCTGCCGATGGCTGTTTGTCCTCTGGTTTCTTCTGACGGCTCCCCTTCCCAGGTGGCTGGGGTACCCAAGAGAGGAGGTCAAGGGTTATCTTCACCATCAAGCTTTGTGGGGGAGGAGTGTCCCTGAGTGGGGAGAGCAGCTTGGTGTCTCTCAAAGGCACCGGGAGTTTGTCCTTCCGGCGGTCCTCCTGCACCACCACGGCCCGGCGACAGCCACTAGTCCTGCCACCAATGCCACCGTCATGCGTGGGACCCTGGCTCTGAGTCAGGGGAACGAGGGCCAAATGCTCAGGGCTCCTCTCCTCCACATTGTCATTCGTGGGCTCGGAACCCAAGAGCGCCTTCAAGGGGGCCGGTGGCCCACCCCTGTGCTTCTTCTTTTCACTGGGGGTTGGCACAGCTTGTTTAGGCTCTCTGCTGTCTCCAGCACGGGGCCTCCCTTTCGTCTTCACCTTGGGCTTTTCTTTGGAAGGCTGGTCCTTGGATCCGTGGGGAAGTCCTGGCTCACTCTCCACCTGCAAGCTGGCCCGAGAGTCCGCTGGGGCAGAGGCCTTGATGGGATTTTTGGGTTGTTTGGTTCCAACAGTTTGCCTCTGCGGCAGTTCCTGTTGGGCAGGGGACTTCTGACAGCTCCTCTTGCCAGTGTGAGGGCCGTCAGGAGGGACCCGGGGGATTCTGCCAGAGCTTTTTGGGGGAGGATCTTTGGATTCCGAATGCTCGTGACTAGTGGTGCCACCGTCACCAGCCTTGCCCTTCTCGTCTGGGTGCTGAGGTGGGGGTTCTGTGATCCCTAGGGCCTCTGGTAGCACTACCGGCTGGCTGACTTTGGTCAGCCAGTTGTCTAGCTGCCATTTGTTTGTTGTAGGAGGTTCGGGCTAGAAACAAGGAAAAAGAGAAAAGTGTTAACTGATGAAACGTGATCAATTCTTCCCTTAGTTACTCACCCAATCCTACAGTTCTGACCTGGGAGACACAATCATTCCAAATCTAAGATCAGGTCCGTTTTTGTCTCCTCAAATTGTAGGTCAATTCTGTAAGAACTGACTCTTAAACCAATCTTTCAATTTGTTGTGCTACAGGAATTTTGTTTTACTAGATATTGACTAATAATAGATCTTAAGAATTGACCAATGCAGACCATTGACCTACTGAGAAATCTTTGCAATACGTTTTGTTCTAATGGTAATCACAGTATTAATGGTAATTAATATTTTGTTCTGGTGGTAATTACAGTTATAGAAACAAAAGTGACACATTTTGGCTTGCAAACTATTCTATCAGAAAATAATAGGGAATAAAAATAATTCTTTTATCAAGGATTTGCAGAAGAAAGCTAATGATAAACTAAGTCTTGGTGATCAGCTATAGGTTTCATGCTTTATCCTTTTCTTTACATACTTTTCAACTAAAAATTACTTTCTTCAGACTAGACATAATTTCTCTTAATTTAGTTAAAAAACATTATAAACATTTATCTGTAAAAAGGTTTTCAGCATATCAAGATACATACTGATTTTTAATACTGAATACTAAAATTTAACACCTTAATAAAAAGAATCAAGGGAGGTCACATTAGATGAACATCAGTCTCATATGAATTCTTTAAAAACCAAGCATTAAGTCTCTAGTCACAGGCAATGTGTGCTGAAGTAGCCCTATTTTTCTAAGAAACATAGGCAAGCTTCAAAGCACACAATTCAGAGCAATGAGATTATACCAATTATCTATGCACTGATTTGGCAAATAAACAGAAGTCCCTGACATCTCCTGTTACCTCAACTGTTGTTTAGGTCTTTGTTGCTAACTGATGGTTGATGCATCCCACCATCTCTCTCCAACTAGGTGTTAGGAATTATTAACAGAATGACAGAGACCTTTGCATTCCAAGCTCCACCACTGTGTCTTATATACGGTGGTATACACTGAGATGTTTATTTGAGTACTCCTATAGGTAGGTGTATTACTCTGCCCATTAAATACACCATATAAAAAATATTAAGTGTCTAATAGGGTAAGCAATGATTATACTTTTTTAAAGGGCAGCACATCATTCATGCTACATGTTTTTGTTAAGATCTATCTGACAGGTGGTTTGTATAAATGACTAAATTAAATACATAATGCACCAGGAAGTTAACTGAAAGATATCGCACAGGATTTAATTGATTCAATTATGGGTAAGGAGATCAGTCCACTAGGTGGACAATATTTTACGGGAAAGCTTGCTAACAATTTTCTTAAGTGAAATATCCCAGATAATTCAACTCTATAAAAACATGTAAACTTAATACATACAAGATATATGAATATAATGTAAAGCCTTTCAGGACAGAAAAAAGGAAGTAAGTGTGACTGACTCAGGACAGAGCTAACAGGAACTTTAAGGAAGTGGACAGGGCCACACTTCAGCAGAAAGGCGGCTGCATAACTGCTGTCTTCTGTTTGCCCATGTTGCCGCTTAGAATAGTATGTCTCCTTCATGGTTCCCTTTACCTGCATCGGCTCTATATCCAGGCTTGCATTTGATTTTTCAGGGCAGAGAAGAAGGGAAGAAACTATTTTTACGTGCCAGGAATTTTGTCGTGCGTAATCTAAAACTGTATTCAATGTTCTACCAAGACAGGATGACTGTTAAGGGTGGAGAAAAGATTAGCACACAATACCTACTTGTCAAACATTGTTTCCTGCAAAGACTTAGGGGTATGGTAATACTAGTGGTTAACTAGGGACAAGGCATTGGGAGATGTCACTTGCCAACCACATCAGGAACCAAATCCTTCAAACCCTTTCTTGGGAAAGGCATGGATATATCTCACCAGGGCTATGTTTACAAGAGTACTTCAGTCACTGACATGCTATGGTGAAAAGTATTTATGTGTGAACCAAAAAGAAAAGTCAATTCTGGTATAGATATCATCTGCCTTTTCTCTCCCAAAACAGGACAGTGTAAGATACATTTATAGTCCCTAAAGGAACGTCCTGGTTACAGAAATAAAACACGTTTTCTTCCACTGTAGTCCTAAAAATGTCCAGAAGGCAGGTGTATGGCCCAGTTGCAGAGCAATTGAGCTAGTGTGCCCAGATGGAGGCGAAGAGGTAGGGGCAATCCTTTCCGTATGCCTACTACAAAGATGTAAAACGGACAGGACTCCTTCAAAGTCCAACAGTATTTGGCTGTTGGAATGGGGGAAACTTTTCCATAAGGGGCTGATTACAAACAGATTTTAAAATGAATTTTCAGAATGTAAGTGCTGAACAGGACCGAGGTTTGAGCTTTCGTTTCTCTTTCTGCCTTTCCTCATGCCCTACCCCAGCCTCCCAGCGCTGCGGTAACCCAAACACTGCACACTGGAAGTGAAAAAATACGATATACTTTCATTAAGCATTTTAATAAATGTTTGACCACATGTCCCTTTACCTCTCCTAATTATTCAAATTGGCAAAAGTTCATATATTTTAGAGTGAATTATGATTTTGTATAAAAAGTTTGAGCTATGTACAATATATGACTATTTTTCTAGTAAAACATCATAGTTGTTGTAAGGTAGTATACATCCAAAAATTAAAAGAAAAAGAAAAGCAAAGAAGGAGGGAGAAAAGCAGCATAGTGTAGTAGGAAATAAAAAGGCTTCAGAGTTAAAGGGCTACAGATGTGAATCTTCAGCACTGCTACTTGCTTTACAGGTGAAAAGAAAGCTACCAATTAGGGCTGTAGGAGGGTTAAGAGCCTCACAGGCAATCAACCAAGGTAATTAACTACCAAAGAAATAGACAATGAATGGACTGGAAAACTAAGCATATCCTTGAATAACTGAGAACAGAATCATTTTTTTCCCCCTGAACTTTACTTAAACAGTAAAAAGGTGAGGTGTCCCATATATTTTGAAAAGCTGAGGTTTATATTTTGATCCTTTCGATATCCAAACACTGAAGTCTGCTTTTTCCCCAAGTTTGCCACCAGCTCATATGGCAGGCATATAACATTTCAGATTCTCATAAGATTACTAAACTACTTCATCAAATGAATTTAAAATCCAGCCATAAAAAGCAAATTTCTCAGCATTAAAAATGGCTTTTAAAAAAGGGCGAGAAAGTAATAACTAGTAACTATCGCCTGTTATATATAGAATTCACGTTACTCTCAACTAATACAGGAGATTTATAATAAAGCAAGTATTTATTTTAAAAGAAAAGGAAAGTAGTTAAATACCTTTAGGAAAATTAAAGGTTTAAAATCCAGGCAAAGACAAAGTATTTCTAGGGAAGTCAAACCTCAGTACAAAACACAGAAGCCATACCAAGTCCAGACTTGCACAGCAATACAAGAGTACAAATATGAACCGACTTAGGAACGTGATTTAAAAAAAAAAAAAAAAGTAGCCCTCCCCCTCCCCCAAAACACGCTATCTGCGGTGATACTGTGGCCAAGATGCAGATTTTTGTGAAAACCCTTATGGGGAAGATCACCCTCAAGGTCGAACCCACAGATACAAGAGAAAATGTAAAGGCCAAGATCCAGGATAAAGAAGGAATTCCTACTGATAAGCAAAGACCAATCTTTGTGGCAAGCCACTGGAAGACTGACGTACTTCGCAACATTTAAAAGCAATCCACCCTTCATCTTGTTTTGAGACTTCATGGTAGTGCTAAGAAACTGAAGAAGTCTTAAACTACTCCCAAGAAGCATAAACATAAGAGAAAGGTTAAGCTGGCTGTCCAAAAATACTACATGGTGGATGAGAATGGCAGAATCAGTTGCCTTCATCAAGAGTGCCTTCGGATCAATGTGGGAGGCTTTATGGCCAGCCACTCTGACAGACATTATTGTGGTACATGCTGTCTGACCTACTGCTTCAAACAAAGCAGACGGCAAGTCCTTGTATATGGGTTAATAAAAATCATGAATAACATTTTAGATTAATAATAAAGCAAATAAAAAATAAAAAATTAAGTAGGATGGGAACTTTTTTTTTAATCTAAGAGTCTCTATTTCAGTAACCTCTTGAGCAAGAAAACATAACTGTTCCATTGAATCAAACACCAGATTAATCTTTCTTTAAAATTTCAAGTATTCGGTCAAATCTGTGCCATTTCCACTTTATTTGAATATAACCTTATTATTTAGTTGAATTCTGTTCCTTCTGTCAGTAACATAATGAGCATGAAGATTTTTCTTATTGATTGAACAAGGTGAGACACAAAGCAAAGAGCTTATAAACATTTAAGAGTGAGCAATCACATAATTCGTCTGCAGAGGATATCAAATATCTTTTTCCCTGGGGCACAGAAAAATTATTTCAATAGCAATTAGTATCATACAAGGAAACAAAGAACCCCCAAAAAAACAGAGAGTAGTTTCTAAAATCTGAAAGGCACTTCAAGTGCAGTTAATGCTGATCTATGTTTATTCACTCCAAAAAATATATTTATTGAACACTTACTCTGGGTCAGACATAAATTCATATCTAACAAAAAATGACAGTCAGTTGTGTTCTCAGCCTCCCTTGCCCTCAGATGTGGCTCTTAAGTCTCACTACGTGATCTCCGGATGGAGTCGGTTAATGCTCTAGTGGAACGAACTGCCTTGCTTTCTAAACAGCAGAGACAAATACTGAGCTCTTCAATACTTTCCTAATCAGAAAGTCTCATTTTCCAGAGTTCCCATCTTAACTATGTGGAATAACTTTCTCTAGACAAGCTGGTCTAGTTCACCAAAAACGTCTTCCCTTTTTACCAAGTAACCTTCTCCAGCATAAGTTTTACACTGCTACTCTAAGTTGTGAGGGCATTTGGAAACCCAACTAGCTGTTATTAAATTTCTTGTGCATCAACAATCCAGTAGGTAGCATAAATCCTCCAGAAGGTAGTGCTTGAGATTTTCAATCTCATCTGTTTATCTTTACAGTATTTCCCAAGGGCGGTGACAGGCAAACACAATTATCCCTGTTTTACATGGGCACAAAGAAACAGGGCCCTGGCAAAATCACTTCACCATCAATTTAATGCATGGCTTCTAGTGATTCAAAAATAGAACCTCTAAAGACTCATTTGTAGTTCATGTTCCTGTCCTTTGCTAAATCAGGCTGCCTCTTTTTGATTTCCTTAATTCATGCATTCCTGAAATTTCAAAAAGAATCCTCATTAATATTTAAAACAGCAGCCTACTAAAAATGACTTTTCTTTTCAAAAGAAGAGAAAAGAAAATGGTGTGCAAACATTCTTAATGAGTTGCCCTTCAAAACACACTAGCAACAACAAAGAAGAACCTATTATTTTAAACAGAAGAGAGAAGACCTCTCCCCCAAACCTCCACTGACAAATGTCTGGTAAGAAATAAGTAAACAGAAACAGCTGGTTCCACACAATGTAGGAGCGGGAAGGCACTGCCCCAAGGGACAAAACTACTCAGTCCCACGGTCTGGCCCACAGTGGACTCTAGCCCCAGAATGCTGCCATCTCGGATGGTCTCCTGGAGGGGACACGGTACCTCAGGAGCTGGAGGTTCATGGGGCTCATTCTCCTCGCTGTCACTTGAGCTGCTCTCACTCTCCGAGTCCGAGGAGCTGTCTGAGTCACTGGTGCTCTCTGACTCTGCACCACTGGAATGTGCTGAGGCCACTGCTTCTGGAAGAGACTGCGGAGCGCTGCAAAGCAACCAAAAGAGATCATCTGAAGATATCACGCAAGGTGGATTTTCCCCCCTCCACCTTGCTCATATTTATTTCCTGCTTTGCTCATTTTTCTGCTACTCAAAAGAAACAGCCTCAATATTACCAAACATTACTAAATTACTGTATCATCCAGCTGACAGAAAAGTCTATCATGGCTCAAAAATCAGCAAAAAATACCCCTTAAAATAGCTCACCTGATAACTCTATAAAAGAGAAGCCTGTGGAATGTTGCTCCTAAAAACATTTCAAACTATACTAATTTCACCTAGATGCAGGGTGCTTTCTATTAGGGGTTAGTAAACCATGGCCTGGGCTTGCTGCCTGTTTTTCTAAATAAAGTTTAATTGGAACACATCCAGATCTATTATTTCATGTATTATTTATGTCTGCTTTTATACTGCAAAAGCAAAGTTGACTAGCTTCAGCACATACTATATGGCCCACAAAGCCCAAAATATTTGCTTTCTGACCCTTTAAGTTTGCTGGCCCCTGCTATATATAACCCAAACAGGTTAATTTATGAAAGAATAGCAAATACATTAAAATCTCCCTCTACATGAGAGTCTACATTGAGAACTGTATGGTAGCCAAAGACTACTGAATATAAATGGTGTTCCTTTGGAAAGTGATTTCAAAGGCAAGCCAGTCACACTCTTATGCACAGTTATAAAATAGGCCATTCTTTACGAGTGGCTGAGGATGATCCACAAATATCAGCTGAAGTAGAGGTTAACCACTTGAAGTTTTCAGAACAGGACAATAACTGTAGGTCAGTAAGAAAACACTGCTGGGCATATACACAATTTCAAAATATATCTGAAAACCTTGCCTTTGATGGGATTAGCTAAAGCAGTAAATCAATACCTATACTCTACGAAGCCTCCAAATCTACCTAAAATATTAAATTTACTAAATAAAAATAAGTAGAATTTTAAAAATATAACAAAACTACTAGTTGAGGTCATTTTAAAACAAACACACTATACTATGACATAATTTCCTCATATAAATGCTGCCTCAAGTTTGTAATAATTTTCACACTGGCAGCTAAAGAGCTTAAGCCAGTGATGATCAGAAAGAGGTACACATTCCTGCCTTTGATTTATCCCCACTTTGTTTTTTCTATTTTATTTTCCTCCACTTTTAAGTTAGTCTAGTTTGTCATATTTAATGAGTCATCATAAGCCACTAGGAATTACTGAATAAAATGGATACAAACAAATGACCAGAGCTTATGAATCCGTAAGAGCTTGTGTAATTACATGAGCTTTCTCCACATTAACTAAAACATCGCATGTGTGCAAGCTCGTTACTGCTGAGCTTGTCTTGGAATGGATGGCCACACCCCAAGGGAGTCAAACAGTTACAGTAAAATTTAACTCTTCTTTGTCTATTAGGCCAGGTATTGGCATATTAAATTATTAAATTTAGTACCAGAGGTAGTTTAGATAGCTCCCATTTCCAAAAATTAAAATACAGTATATTCTAAAACACGGCTGTTTACTAAATGAAAACAGTGCCATTTTTCATCACACTAAAATGTACTGCCACTCAATTTACAAAGCAACTAAAACAATTAGAAAAATTCATGAGGTTAAAAAAACAGGCACTATGGAAAATTCAGCTTTATAATGTTTGAAAATATGTCAAATCTGGTACTTTCATAGAAACACTGGACTCTTCAGCGTAACTTTTCAAATATTGGTTACATAATACTGATGGTGAAAGTGACTTAGGCTTACTTTACAATTCTCAAAAATTTTAACTACCCAAGCCGATGACGTAGGTGAGTGCAGGGGCTCATTCCCTTTTGTAGAGTTTAAAACCTCTCTAAGGCTCATTGAATTTTCCAAAACATTAAACAGGTACTTTCTTTTAATTGTGATTCTCCACTCCTTCCCCATGAAGAAGTTATCAAAGTACTAAAATAAGGTCTATTTTCCCCATTTTGTAGAAAAATGCAAATGTTTTATACACGAGGAGAAACGCACATATGGTACCTTGGCGGTGCAGATGCAGAAGGAGGCTTCTCTGGGTTCTAGGGATTCACAATAAGGAGAAGAGGGGCCAGGAAAAGAACAAAAAACAGGTTAGGACAAGCAGTTCAGAAATGTTAGACAGATTTTAAAAGATTCCCAGTGTTACAGGATGTACAAAACTTACTTGTTCGATCTCACTGTCCTCACTGTCACTGAGCTGAAGGTCATCTTCAAGCATGCTAAAATGGGCAGCAACATAGACACTGTAGAATTTAGAATAATTTCTAATAATTTCTTTTAACATATGAATAGAAAATATGCTTAATGATTTAAAAAAAAAAAAAAAAGGATGGGACAGATGAAGACTTCCAGTCAAAAGGGCGGCAAAGGAAAACAGCTCACCTCCACGCAAACTCACATCAAAATTACAACTAAATTATGGAACAACCATCACTGAGAACCATTAAAAACTGAATTGAATGGAAGTCTGACAACTACAGAATTAAAGAAAAAACATCCATCCAGACTGAACCACAGAGCCAGCAGACAGGTGCCATATCTGGGACTCTATCAACCTAGCAGCTAACCTTGTTTGTCCTGCCCTGGAGATCCCCAGAGACTCCATTCCACCCAACTTACATGCAACCCAAGCTGTTAACAGAGACTTTTCCATATGAATGGCTGGTGTTGGCGCATACTTCACAACTTCCTAAATCCTCTCAAACAAGCAACAGCTGGCCTTAGTGAACCCCTGCACCCATACTTCTTGCTAAGTGGACCCATGCCCAGCACTAGCAGCAGCCAGCCTACATTCACAGCTTGGCTTTGCCTGGGAACCTCCAAGTCCAGCACGAGTAACAGTCATCTTTCATTGCTTTATACTCCAGGCAGGGTGACCCTGGGCAGAACACAATGGGAACTGACCTGGCCTGCACACCCAGTGAACAGCTACAGACCACATCTGAGCACCACCCTGCCCTCGCTCAGCTGATCCTCTACGGAGGGCAGAGGTCAGTGGTCAGCAGTCACAGCCAGTCCTTGCAGCTGACTGGTCTGGGTAAATCCCTTCCACTGACCTGCCAACAGCAATCAAGGCTCAACTTCAAGAGAAGGGTATACTCAGCCCACACAAAGGGCATACCTCAAGTACCCGGCTTGGGGGATAAGGGAGGCTGTGTCACTGGACCCTACAGAATAATTACTATATTAGCCACACTACCAAGACAGGGAAACACAGCAGCTCTCCCAAATACACAGAAATAAACACAGGTAGGTTACCAAAACAAGGAGACAAAGAAGCATGACCCAAAGGAAAGAACAGATCAAAACTCCAGAAAAAGAACTGAACGAAATGGAGATAAGCAATCTTATGTAGAGTTATGTAGCGATCAGATGCAGAGCTCAAAACACTGATTATAAGGATGCTCCAGGAACTTAGTGATGACCTCAGCAGTACAAAAAAGGTCCAGTCAGAAACAAATGACTCACTAACAACAATTTACAGGGAAACAATGGTAGACTGGATAAAGTCAAGAATCAAACTGATGATTTATAACAGAAGGAAGCAAAAAACAACCAATCAGGGCAACAAGAAGAAGAAAGAATTCAAAAGAATGAGGATTGTGTAAGTAGCCTCTGGGACAACTTCAAGCTTTCCAACATTTGCATGATAGGGGTGCCAGAAGGAGAAGAGAAAAGAGCATGAAATTGGAACTCTATTTGAAAAAATATTAAAGAAAACTTCCCCAATTTGGTGAAGGAAATACACATACAAGTCTAGAATGCACAGAGAGTCCCAAACAAGATGGATGCAAAGAGGCCCACTTTCCAAGACACATCAAAATTAAAATGCCAAAGGTTAAAGATAAAGAGAGAATCTTAAAAGCAGCAAGAGAAAAGAAATTAGTTACCTACCTGCAGGGGAGTTTCCATAATAAGACTGTCAGCTGATTTCTCAAAGGAAACTTTGCAGGCTAGAAAGGACTAGCAAGAAATACTCAAAACCAAGAAGCAAAGACCTACAACCAAGACTGTTCTACCAGCAAAGCTATCATTTAGAATTGAAGGGCAGATAAAGAGGTTCCCAGACAAGAAAAAACTAAATAGTTCACCACCACCAAGCCATTATTATATGAAATGTTAAAGGGACTTATTTAAGAAAAAGATCAAAACTACGAACAATAAAATGGCAATAAATATGCATCTATCAACAACTGAATCTAAAAAACAAACTAAGCAACAAGAACAGACACAGAATCATGGATATAGAGAGGATTTTGATGGTTACCAGATGGGAGGGATTGTGGAGGAATGAATGAAGAGGGGAGGGATTAAAAAGTGCAAATAGGTAGTTACAGAATAGTTATGGGGATGTGAAGTACAGCACAGGAAATGGAGTAGCCAAAGAACTTACACGCATGACCTATGGACATGAACAAAGGTGTGGGAATTGCCTGAGAGAGTGGGTGGTGCTGGGTGGAGAGGGGCAAAAGGGGAAAATTTGGGACAACTGTAACAGCATAATCAATAAAATATAATTTAAAAAAATACAGACGCTTAGCTCCCCGTGCCCCCCTCAAAAAAAGGGATGGGAGATGTATAGATTCATCTATTCATCCAATGCTTTATTTCATGGAAATGTAAGTTTTACAATCATAACACAGAAACTAGTTCAGTCCAAAGCTCCTTACTATCTCAAAACTGAATTTTTCACACATCTGAGCATTAAAGGTAGAACTACCACAAGACAGGGATTTGTTGCCAGCCCCAAGACTAAAGTTCCCAGGTCCACATGGTAGGAAGGTAGGAAGATAGGTAGGTAGGTAGGTAGGTAAGGAGACAGGAAGGGAGGGAGGGAAAACAAAGAGAACACACTCAAATTATTTCCTTTTATATTCTCTGACAACTGGAATAAATGACTGACCACTGAATGACTTAGCAGATGAATGAATATTTGTACAATGTTTAGAACAGTGCCAGACACTTAAAAAGTACTGTATACAAATTAAAGGCAACAGTCACTAAAGAGTGCACTTAAGTTACACTTTTGTCTGAAGGACATTATTACTATTGAACTTTATTTTTCATACATACAAAAATAATCTCCTGTCTGCTTCAACACTGATCAGTGGAAAGAGCAATAATACAAACAGTATCATTGTCTAGAAAATGTTTAACCTTACAGCTATCATTCTGGTGAAAATAAAAACTCAGTTCACATCCTCAAAGTTATATTAATACTCATCTCTAGGCAGCATGGTTTATGATGAACCTAAATGCTAAAAGTGAACATTTTCCAACCTGTATATGAACTCAAATCTTATCCCCTTTCTTATCTCTTCCCCTTTACCTTCTTCCATGGACATGCCTAAATATCAAAGGAATAAATTAGTAAATGATCCTTCTCCTCCCCCAAGATTTATGAGCATGACTATTTGAGGAATTGTTATTAAGTGAAAAAAAAACAAGTCTGCTTGAGTATTACTGATGCTCCAAAAAGCAAATTATGTTAGAGGTTACAATCCTTCAGTATTTCTAAAAATACACTTTCAATAATCTTCACCAATTTTTATTGCCAACCTACTACCTGCCACAGAAACAAACAAGCATCCTTATTTTGGGAATCCTTGGTAAAAATCACTGTATTTTCTAATGAAAACAAATGATAAAACTTGGTTCTTTCATAATGACTGCCTACATGCAATACTGTAATTCTGCCAAGGAAGTATTTTCACCAACAAATGTATTTTTAAAAATCCTGTGTTTCTCAAAAACATGAAAACCGTTAGTTTGAAAACATACATTTCACTTAATATTTATGTAAAGAAAGTTAAGTTCCTATTTTAGTAAGACTAGAAAACACAGCCTTCGGATGGAGGACTTGGCAGAAATCACAATGAAAGTCACTCAACAAGTTTATTGCTAAATAGTGGCTTGGCTGGGACACAAACAAGCCAAAGATAAAAGACATATCTTTGGAATAAATGTAAGGGAAAGAAATCTCACAAAGTGTATTCAATATTAACCAACAACAACAAAACCACAGTAAATGAACTTCTTTGTTTCTTTAGTTATTGGGTTTGTTTTGTATAAAACTGATTTGCCTTAATTTCCTGAAACATCAATGGCCATGCAAGTCAACCATGCTTCCCATTGTAAGCAGAGGACTAAATACCCTGTAAGCTGTTTGCCTAGCTACTGAATGCCTAGCTTCCATGAATACATTTTCCTAAGGTCAATCAGAAAGTATCTAAGATATGTTGAGTAAATCAGAAAGTGTAAGTTCTGATTTTTAGCTCTACTTGCTGTTAAGGAATAAAAGGGATCATAAAAAACAATGCTGTTCCACATTCTCAAAATTTCCTCTTCAAAGCATTAGGTAGACAACGACAAAACAAGCCTGCAGGTATGAAACTTATTCAGGACCTGAGCATTGCAGGACAGTGACTACTGAAGGGAGGTTGCTAAAGGTATCACCAAAGAAACAAAATGATAAACCAATATGGTCAAACAAAATCTATTCATTACATGGGATGTACTAGGCATTTCATTTAATCAAAATTCATGGGTATAATTTAACTGACACGAGAATTAGCACATACGGCGTATTGCCAGTGTGTGTCCACTCAGCCAACAGTAACCATGGAATCTTCCAGAAACCACAGTTTACATCACCAGAGATGCGTAGCTTAATATGCTTATGGTGGTGAGAAGAAAGGCATTTTCCATAGTTTTTGATTAAAAAAAACTGTATTGCATCTCTAGTAAGAAAAAAGGTTACTTAAAACCATAACTAAAAATTAATCATAAATGCCACTGTGATTTAAAAAAAATCTATATGGTTGGGGGAAAATGTAATCCAATGACAGGTAAAGGTTTCATTTTTAGAGATAAGAAAAACATTTTAAAAGGCTCAGCTATCCCAACCTATCCCAACCTATCCCAACCTATCCCAACAACAATTATATCTGAGGCTGAGAACATCAGCATATCATACTATACTATACTTCACATATTGTATGCAAAAGAACTGGTCATTGAATGTGAAGAAAGACAAAATTAACTACAGCACATCTGGGTGAGCACCTTTATACCCACCTAAAGAGAATCAAGTATCTTAGACCCAGTTCCATTCATACCAAGAAAATCTGGGTCAAGAGAACCTAAGGCCCAGGGGAGGTACTCAACTGCAAGGTTTTCTGAGGCAGGATCAAGTGATTTGTACCTTCTTAATTTCTATATCTAGAATTTGGCAAGTACCCTAAAAACCTGGCCGAATGAATAGCACCCCTTTTGTTGAGAAAGCAACAGTACCACAGTTGCACCCACTCTCCCTTTACTCACAAGCCCTGTGGGCTGGCTCTGATCATCTCCTCAGGTTCCAAGGATGAGGCAATGGCACAGAACGGCCACCTAACTTGCCTAAGCTCATGAAGCTGGTATATGCTGGAGCCAGGAGGCAGAAGCCATCCCATCTGATCTGATCCCCTTGCTCTGGCCCACATAGGACCCAATGGCCAGAAAGCCTAACTGATGTAATGAAATCTAAATTCCAGTACCCACAGATAGGAGACTTTAATTTAAGTCTATTTAAAGAAAATAACTATCGACAAAACAAGAAAGGACAAGTAAATAAAAATAACTATCTTGTTGGAATAAAATAAATTTACTATTTTTCCCTTTACAAAAACACAATGAAGTTTAAACCTTATATACTTTTTAAACTGGTCATATAACTCATATCACTTCCAAACACTAGACAAAGCAGTTATTTCAAGGCATCTGACACCATATAGTCTACCTTGGCACTGTTTAAGAGGCCAAATGCTCAGGTAAAGTAACTCTTTGAACTACCATGTAGGTCTGACCACATTTTACACTACTGGTTTGGTAAACTTTTTACTTAGAGGTTACAAACAACTCTCAAACCCCTTTGTACAAATACATTCTTCTGGCAGCTGTTCTGTAAAGCTCAGAGCCAAGTACAGGTTCCGGCAGGCACGCTTCAGCGACTCAGAGTCCAATTGTTACTGTGTGAAGACGCACAAGACAAGGAGCCTTTATTCCCTTTCCATTCCTCAGTACTGGCCTTGCCTGAGACTTCAGTGCCAGTATTTTGTAACATCTCAATTCCAAACCCAGAACTATTTAAATACAATGATTTTTTGGCTTAATGTTTCCTATCATCAGGCCATACGTTTTATTTGGGAAAGAACAAGTGAAAGCAAGCTCACAATAATTAATAAGTCACAATTCTGGTATTAGATGTGCTTAAATGGTAAGTAAAGTAATGCTTTTTAGAAACCACTAATGAGTGTATAAGAGTGTATAAACTTGCACAAACTCACAAACTTAAAATTGATTTGGGGACAGAACAGGCAATGGACTGCAGGGAAAGAGAAAGAGGTTGGGTGCCAAAGCAGACACATAATTCCCAAAATTTTAAATTCATTCAGGCTTTGATTCCTTTTTTGATAAGGGGCAGAAACAAGGACTACAAATGCTATGTATAGGATGATGGAAGGCTATAAATTATGAAGAGGATTCCACATACCATAAATAAAAATAAAAAAGCAGATCTTAAGCAGTTGAGACGCAACATGTAAGGGGACCTCTCCAAATGGTGAGAATAGTTGGCAGGCAGGATTCAAACTCACGGAGAGATTGTTCATGGGAGATTATGGACTAACAAGATAAAGGGAAAAATGTCTCAGTACATGATTTAATACAGTAATTGGGCTTCTGATTGATAAGGTAAAAACTATTGTCAGAAGTTTAAAATATTATTTAAATTTCATGGATAAAGTGAAAATTATCTAAGGTCAAATGTGAAGATTATCTAAGGATGACAAAAATCACAAGGGAAATCAAATCAGGGAAAATTTGAGGTTAAAAAATAAGATTAAATCAGTAACCATGACAAAGAATATACTAGTGCAAAGGTGACATACTGGATGACTAGAAACAAAATCTAGAAAAACTACTGCTGAAAATAATGTTTATTAAATATTGCTTATAGGTAGTTAATCCAGTTTATGTGTAATAGTTTTCCTTCCATATTTCTTCTGGGTACTTACTGTCACATGCCAGGCCTGACTCTGGACTCTATGAACAACTCTAAGCGGACAAACATCCCTACTCTTGAGGCGCTTACTGTCGAGAGCAGCAATTTTCAACCAATGTGCTACACGAATTTTTGAAACATGCAATACCTGACTGTTGAGTCAGGGACACTGACCCCTCCTCCCTTAGACTGTCAAATTAAAAAAAAAAAAAAAAAAAAAAAGAAAGACAACAGCCAACACAACAATAATCATCTGGTATGAATGGATCAAAATTATACTTTTTTGTTGTTGTTGGATCAGCAAAAAAATATATATTTTGGTGTGGGGCAGAATTTTATTTAGTTTATGTGAGCCGTGAGATGAAAGAGCTTGAAAATAGCTGGTCTAGAGAAACAACTAAAAGATATCCTTTCTAAATGGGTAAGAAGCCCATGGAGGGGAAGGGAATTATAAAAGAGAGGTCAGGTATGGGTTGCTCTTCTCCATGGGGTAGTTGGGGAAGACAGTGTTGATAAGGGGATGACATCTATCCAAGGAGAAACCTAAAAGGAGGAGGAATTAGGGGGAGGAGTAATCAAGACACAGAAAACGCCAACGAGGCCAGAATGGAAAATGGACTTGTGTATGGGGGGAGGGAGGGTGTAGGGGAGGAGGCAGAGGTTGGGTTATAGATGGCCTTGGTGCCCTTTCCAGCAAAAGGGAGTGGGGAGGGGGTAAGAAAAAAGGGAGAGAGGGTAAGGGAGGGAGGGAAAGGAACATGGAAAGGGAGAGAGAAAATACGAACTCATGGAAGTAAACCACACCTTGCTGGTTTAACAGCCTAGCATCCCAGGCTGGGTGTGGGTGAGATGCACAAATTAGCTTAGGTCTAACAGTCTTAGAAATTTAAAAACATATTTTATTCAATCTTTCAACCTATGTTTAAATTAGTCTAGGGTCACATATAATAAATTAGCAGTTATGATTAAAAGTGAGACTTAAGTGCACCCTTAGGGACTCCTTTAAAACCAGTTTTACATATGCAAATGAAACAACTTCAAAGTAGTCACTTCCAGTAAGAATTATTTCCTGGTGTCTTCCAATGCCTAAGAGCCTGCAGCATAAATTATCAAGCCCCTTTAACAGTAACAAGCATCCTTTGCCTCCCTCTCACCATTCAGGCTCCAGATCAAATGTCACCTCCTCTGAGAGACCTCTCCTGACCTCCCACCCAGAAGCATCACCACCACCAAAGGAAACTCCTCTCCCAAGCCTGCCACTATCACATTAGCTAGGCTGTATTACATGCCACCCTCATTTAGTTACAAGTCACAGAAGACAAGAATTTTGTCTTATTGGTCACTGTTTTCCCTAGTACTTAAAGCAGCACTAGGTACACAGCCTGTGTTCAATACTTAGCACCGAAAGGATAATGGCAATTTCTGAAAATATCTCCAAGTCACCTGGAGCCACCAAGCAAGCTCAAAGAATAATTTCTGTAACTGGAGTCAAAGGCATGTTTAAAAATGATTTTTTTTTCTTGTTTTGTTTAAAACAATCTTTCTTTTGTAGAACACAAACAAACTCATTTACTTAACACTTAGCTATTATACAACAAAATTAACTCTTCTTTTCCATCTTATTTCACCTTTGGTCTAAGGCCAACTAGTTGAGCAGATAATATCCTAAAGGGGTGCTCCCAAAGTAATACAAGCCATAGCTGCATCATTTGAGAATGTATAGCTCCAATGTGAATACTATGAAGAGGATGATCCATCCAGCACCTTAGCAGTATTTTTATAATTATTTAAAATATGCTTCTTTCACAGCCTCATCAGAATATCCCTTCAACATTACTCATGTTCCAAGCATGAACTCAATGTTGTCAAACACTGTCCTGCAAGAGATCCTAGAATATTGCCCAGTAAAGCTGAGACTTCCACAGTTAAACAGACTATTCCAAGAGACCATTATTCCACCATGAGCTAGTCACAGCACAGTGCAGATGGGGCAAAGAGGTGACTCTACATTTGGGAGTTGCAGTATTTTCTAAATATTGGTTTAATGGCCCTTAGTGACTATAACTCTGAAATAAGCAGATTAAAAAAAAAACACCAATTACAAAGAATGATTCTTTTTGTTTGCTTTCATTCAAGGAAATTCTTCAATAATCTTACAAATTCTCATTCTGTAGTATTATGACTAACATTAGGTCACTTTTTAAAAAAAGGCTAAATGCCTTATATTCTTTTATTTTACACCTCCACCTTTTCTCCAGAAAACAAAGTGCTTCCTAATATACCCGGGTTACTAACATAGTTATGAACACCAATAATCCTGGATCCCCAGTCATTTGATCAGATGAGTTGGAAGTGAAAACAGTGCATCCTTTCCCAAGCAACGCCGGGGAGTGAGCATGGAGAATTAGTGCAAATGGGATCTCCACTTACATTCTCTGATGCTGATGGTTCAATGCAGACCTACCGATGGATAACTAACTGATCAGCACAAATGTTCATTCCTTGTTTACAGTAAGATCTCAGTGACAAATAATTTATAAGCTTTGCACACCAGGGTGACTTCTACCACTTCTTCCATAGTATTTATCAACAAACATCATTCTAAATTAGAGATGCCATTAAAATAAAGGATCCAGGCAAAACATTCTCATGTAATATAAGCTAACATTTAAAGACAAGACAAAAAGAAGTACACCTTGAGAAGGAGAATTATAATTTCCTTGGGCTAACTATGACTTAAATGAACTGGTCCGAGTAAGCCACTTCTTCAGACTTAATTCTAGGACATTTCAGCTGACATGTGTCCTGATGTGCTTTGTATTACAATAAACTGAAAGAATGGGGCTTCCTTTGCCAAGATATTTAAAAACCAATAAAGTTTTGAGTAAAAGCTGAAAACTCAGGCTCATTTAAAAAGGTATCGGACTCTTCCTAGCCTTTTAACTTTGTGTCATTTCTTCTCATCAAACTTTTGGGATGATCCCAATCCCAGCCTTTATGTCCAGAGATTTCCCGAAACTTTCCATGTAAGTAAATACAAACTGCAAACTGCTATAATGGCTAGTTTCTGTCTCTTAGTCTAAATAAGTACTGATGACTTCTGAGACACATACATACATACAAGAAAAATAAAGGAGGGTGCTTTCTAGTAAGGGCTTGGCAATTTCAGGTTGGGAAGGAAAAAGAAAGTTAGCAATAATAATACCTACAACTGCTTTACAGTTTCCTAAACATTAACAGATTATCCCTTTTGATAGACTGAAAAAAGAATTGATACTCAAAAGTTGTATCTGCCTGCACAAAAAGGGAACTAACTGTCCACAATTATATAAAGGACACAACAGCCATATATAAATATATATATATGTATGTATGCATAAAAATAAAAATACTCTGTACTTTGCCCTGAGAACTTGACGGATCTAAGCCTTGGGAAAGAAGAGGATTCCAAGCCTGGGCCCCAGCAAGGGTGTCCAACACACAGCCCACAAGCTGCCATGTGGCCCAGGATGGCTATGAATGCAGCCCAACAAAAAATCATAAATTTACTTAAAACATTAGATTTTTTGTGTGTGTGTGATTACGTATCGCAATGTAGTTAATATGTGGCCCAAGACAACTCTTCTTCCAGTGTGGCCCAGAGATGCCACAAGGTTGGACACCTCTACTAAAGCAACATTTCCTCCCCTAAACTTCCATATAAATAGCAATGACATCCCAGCTAATCACTTACCTGGAGAGCCTGGCAGAAGGAATTCATCACCTGAGAACTAACTGGAGCTTCAACCACAGAAAGTAAAAGCAATGACTCTGCACATATTTCTTTCACACCTACATCCTTCTACCACTTCACCAACCACCCTCCTCCCTCAAAATCTAGACAGATGTAAGTTAATACAGATCCTCCACAGCTTATTTTCCAGGGCGAGGCCTTTCTTTTTTCCTTGGCACACAGTATTCCACTTCTCTAAGGATTCTCAAGTACCAGTGACTGTGAAAGAAAAAGCATTATGACCTGGATTTTTAAAACCAAAGTACGAATGACTCTGCCACTCATGTATTTTCCCTCACATTCAGAGCGCATTATATCTCCTTGGCACTGTACGTGCCTCTCTTAACAGTTAACTGCATGTCAATGAACCCGAATGTTGACACTAGATCAAATTAACCTGTGAGCACTAAGATTCACTGCACTAAGTCCAAAACAATGACTGCACTTTACAAATTAATTGGAACACTGCTTTCATCCAGTCTCCATAAATGTCATTCCTTAATCCTGGAGGTACATTTCATTTGGGCACATACCAACACCACCAACCTCACCCCCACACAACCACAACCATACAGCCCCTGACCTACCCAGGTTCAGTGCTACTCTTCCTGGGCCACTCTCCCTTTCCTCTTTGCCTCCACTAGGCCCTACTTTCATCCCCTCCCTAAATCAATTAGGAACATAACAAAATTATTTTCTTGTTTATGTTATACATAGCAAATGTAGGTTTCATAAAGAAAACACTACATATATCACAAGATGTAAGTACATCTGTTAGAAACCCAGGCACCTCTGACTTCAGTAGTTTAACTCACTCATCAGAACTACCCATTTCTCTGAGTAGCAAAATTGTCATACGAAATGGTCTAAGTCCCCAACAACTACCTAAGCCTGAAATCTGATGGAAACTGTTATGGGAGGGTACAACTTTGACCCACTGGATCTGAAGTTAGTTCTTAGGCCTACATCAGACCTCACTGCCTCTCTTCACCTACACAGAGGCCCCCAGGTACAGCTGCTTCTTTCTGGCACTGCCCCCTCCACCCTCTAGCCTCCTTGGAGAGCTCCTCCTTCTGTTCTTATTGCCAAGTGAGAGGCACGCTCTTCAATTCCCCCTTTCTCACTAACCCCAAGGGCACTGGCCAGGGCCTTTTATGGTCTAAAGGGCTCTACCACCAACCACTATAAAGAGCACAAGGTGTAAAACCTTGAGGAAGTTACACAGCTATTACAGAATTATTACAACTGTGGTGTTTGGAGATGTGGTTCTAGTCTCTATCAGCTATCAACTGGCTAAACAAACCTCCTCCTTCTTCAGATGTCTGTCATTAATCTAAGCAGATGGCTCTAGACTTTCAAAATTTGGGAGCCAGTAAAATTATTTTTTTAAGAAAAGAAAAGAGAAAAAAGAAAGAGGGAAAGAATAACTGACATACAGTTAAATATTTTTCTAGTAAAGGACAATAAAAACAAGCAAAAACTCACCCTCTGCCATGCCAGTACCACAAATAAAGTAGATTTTTATTATATACACACACACAAAATCCATCACTTAAACTATAATTAATTTACCTTAAAAATTTTTATTATATTGTTCTTTTTCCCTTATTTTGCTATGAAGAAATGAAAACAGACTGCATCAAGGGAATGGTGGCACTTGGGACCAGTGATTTAACTTCAGACATGGCAAGAAGACAAAATTACCTCTTTACCTCAGCTATACAGTTTTTAAAATATTCAATCCACGGCAATCCCCCCTTTCAAAATACATGGAATAAATATTATGCCTAGAAAACAGAAGAAAACTGGAGCTTGAATCGGAAACCCTCTGTGACTACAACTCAATGTTAGTAACTGCTCAGGCACTAAAGTAGGGAAAGGCCTTCTCTCCTAGCCCTTCAACATCACTTCTGGGCGCGTGAAAAGAACTATTATTCGATACCATTAAGAAATGACAATTTTGGTCAAAATGCTGATTTAAAAATCTTTATTATATAAACTGTTCCAAAAGCTCAAACTCTACCTGGATATACGTGGCCTTAACAAAGAACAAGTGGGGCAATCGGACTCATTCTTTAAAACTAAGCCAAAAGGGGGCAGAAAATCGTAAATTGTGCACATCCTCCAAAATTTGTTTCCAAAAGCTAAAGCTACTTAAGGCTAAAATATATAAACCTAAAACCTTCTATTTTCCTCAGTAAATATATAAATAACAGCTCAAATGCCTTTCTTTTGAGGAAACCCCTTAGCACACTCTCCTATGATGCCTAAGTCTTCAAGAACGTAACCCAAATACAAATGTGGGTCATTTCTTCCCTCTGCAATGCAGCAGGATATTATGAAAGTCATTACTAGAAAGTAGGGGAAAAAAATCCAAGCAACAGGTTTACATGGAAAGTAATAATGTATTATAAACTTTTAATAAACAAAAGCATTTTACTTACGATGTTCCCTGCTGAGAATTAGGATGGGTTTTTGAAGCTGTATCATATTGTTCTGTAGGGGAGGAAAGGTGGTTAGAGCAGCACAGTGACATATATTCATGAGATTTTTAGTTACAAATTTCTTTTTTTGCTGTCTCCCCTCACCTTTTCATCTGAACACTTAGTATGTTTACATTCTGTCAGCCAGAGTGCTAAACGCTGCACTTGGTATAATCTCACCATTATTTATGGTACTTCTTGAGAGAGGGCTTGCTAAGAATTCAAAACCCTTAACAGAGCAAAAACACTCTGCAAAGCACTGCTTTGAGCAGGTCCTACCACACTGCTGGTAACTTCCTATGCACTGGAGACTTTCCTTTCCTTGATGTCAGTCGGTGGAGGCTCCAATGGAAGCACCATGACAAGGGTGCTCTCCTAGCATCCCCCGCCTGTTTTGATCTCCTGTATCCACCAGTGACCTGCAAGCACTCCTTTTACAGCCTCTATCCTTGGCCAGTCATGCTCTCCCTTCCAGCTGTTCCCCCACTATTCAACAGCCCCAAAATGTACATATTTAACACCTTTGTATATACTGCCTAGAAGACAGGATGTTCAAGGCATTTGACCTGGTCCTCAATGAGCCTACAGTTGACTGTGGGACATCAAACAGAGGAACAAACACCTACAACCCGATGCAGTGTGAGATTAAGTACACAAAATCAATCATAAATTAACTGTCCAAAAATCTAGGGAATGGTCTCTTTGTTGGTAATGATTAAAGAAGGTAAATTAAAAAGGGAACAAAATGAACTGTGTCACAAAAAATGGGTGAAATTTTGACAGAATGACCTCTGGAAGGGGGGTAAGGAAGAACTTCAGGTAGATGAGACTACGTGAACAAGGTACCAAGTGAGAAGAGCAGAAGTGGAGCAGACTTGGAAAGGGTAAGGCTGGGGTGCAGAATCTGTGCTGAACAGCATGAATAAACAAGTGGGAGTCAGATTTTGGAGGGCTCTGAATGCCAGGATGGGAATTTATGACTTTTATCTGCTGGGCAATGAGACACCACCAAACGTTTACACAGGGGCTCGATACAGCAGTTTCTCAGAAAGATTATCCCGGAGGTATAGCCTGGTATAACCTAGAAGAGAGCAGGAAACGTTAAGTGTGGCGGCAATGACCAGCTAAGAGGCTAGTAATTTTGTCTAAGTATGAGGTAAGGAGGATCTGAAACAACTTGGAATGGAATGGAAATATGGATGCCTTTTAGGCAAGGGTGAGTGATATTTTTTTCAGAAATGTCATGTGGAGACCCCTGAATATTTGTAATTAATCAGTTTATCCTCATGGTGGCAGCAGCTCTTATACGATAGCTTAAAATTGCTTCCCCTTCTGGCTAGAAAGGTAGGGTCAGGATGACAAATTAGAGGGGCTAAAATCACCCCTGACCACTCACAGGGGCCCCCATACAGTCCTCTGGACTGGGCCCTAAGCTCCACAAGGCTCTGGTCATCCTCCGGCAGTCATGGTTTGCACTTGTAGACTTCATTCTCTAGACTTTACAAGACTCCAAAATCTTACGATCACTCTTCAAGATGTTCACATCCTCTTGCTGGGGCATACTTTGAAACATATGTGTCAAAACCTACCTTTCTGAAAGCTGCATCTACATGAATTCTACTCCCTCTTCATCCAACATACAACTAGACCCCTTTAGGGTCCAACTAGGCTCCACAAAGGCCACATTCTCACAAAGGTAAACAAGGTTCCACAGAACACCAACAGACAAAGTAGCAGCAGCATGTAAGACCCCAGGGTAAACGTCTGGTGAGCCAAGATCTACAGGAGACCTGCCAGTGTCTGAAAATTTCTCACCAGATCAACAAGGAATTGGCCCACATTACTCCACAGGCCGACAGGACCACCCACCCATACCTGGATAAGAAAGCACTTACTGGTCCATCTTCAACTACATTTGCTAAAAGGGGCAATCAGTTAAAGCACAGAAAGGTCTTTCTAAACCAGGAGTCAGCCATCGAGCTGTGAGTAACCCAGTGGAAGGCACAGAATCTGCATGGTTGGCAGCCTTGCAGGTGGAGGAAAAGCAGCACACAGCAGTCCTGCCCACCACTGAGTGGGCCGCCCACCCACACACTCGTGCCACTCCACCCATGACCTATTTTTGCATAGAGATTTCCCAGTCTCCCCAAGCAGCCATCGATTTCTGTTCAGTTTACCTTGCTGCTTACACAACACTGTGGCAAATGGTCAGGCTTAGGTCCCTGCATTTGGGGAGAATTTAGTTCGAGTTCTTTGTAAGACCTTAACACAGTATCTCTAGGGCGGAGGGGAGAAATCTTTTCCTGTAACGGTCAGGCATATATGTGCATTTTTTCCCAATTATAATAAATATTTAAAGTGCTATTATATTGTGCTTTATAAGAAATATATATTTGGTCATTCAAATAAATATATTTCTCATATGTATTAGTCTTCATCCACAGTTCCCAGCTCACAGTTCCAGAAATACTCCAGACAAATATTTTACACTTTGCATGCTACACGTTGTAGCTTAATAATAAATAAATGGGTATGGCTGTGTTCCAATAAAACCTTCTTCACAAAAACTAGCTGCAGAACAAAATGGGCTCTCAGGCTACAGTTTGCCCACCCCTGCTCTAGAGGGAGGATGCTCTGTTTCTGCTTTTTCCATCTTTTCACTCTCCTCACATCCAACTTAAATGATAGAAAAATCAAGGGGGGGGGGGGAAACATAAGTGAGGGAAAAGAATGAGGCAGGGAGATATGAAGGAAGAGTCACCTCCCTGGAATATCTATCTCTGAGCTCCCTCTCCTGCCACATAACACACAACCTGCTTTGGTCTCCCCATCATTTGAAGACTAAAACTTCGCAACTTGGGCGCTTACCACATAGTATTAATGAACTACATGATTATCAATATCCTAGCCAATTTGTAAGTCATAAAATACCTTGCATGTAATTGGGATACTAAGACTTTACCAGGGTTACTGACAAAGGGAAAAGCTGGAAACAGTTACCTTGCTTCTGTTTCCCCCTGAATTTTCAAGTATTTACAATCCATTAAAGGGGTTTAAAAATGGGGCAAATGGTGAATGCATACAGAGGGGCTAAAGTAGCAATGTGCTGTATTCTTTATAAAAGTTTCTCACTTTTACATTTAAAAAAAAATTATAAGAACCACACAAAATATCCCACCCTGTTCTTATACAGGGTTGGCAAAAGTAGGTTTACAGTTGTTTGTATGGAAAAATACATGCAGGTATGATTATTACAAAAGCTTTATTAACTCAGAAGTATGTCACTCATAACTCTAAACCTACTTTTGCTTGCCCCTGTATACAATTCCTAGATTATAATGCTCTGAGAGTCTCATTCAAGGTACTGATCATGTTGCCAAATTAGATTTGTTAAGGACTTTACTGAGACAGTTTCATGAAGTCTTCACAACAATTTGAAATTTCACCTAAAGAACAGTTTTATGTTTGCCCCTCCCTTCCCCGTCTTTGAACACGGGAAGCCCTGATTTCTGCTGGGGCGTTATCTATTAATGGTTTTTTTTAATATTAAAAGAGTTAAAATCGAGCTTTGTTCTTCAGTGCAATAATGAGCTTCATACACTTACTTTGGTTTTGGGTTGTAGAACTGATGTGCTGAGAATCCTAGAAAGAAAAATAAAAATCTCTAGTTATTAAGGCTTATAAATCTGAGGCTGCATCATGGCTATATCTATTAAACACTGAAAAATATAATTTTTACATAAAATAGGATTTACTGCTTCCCTTCCCTTCTCTCTTAGAGTCTGTTTTTCCTTCGGTGTTGAGCAAAGGTTTTTTTGTGGTTTTTTTAAAACTATATATAATGTTTTACCTTAAAACCAGTAATAATGAAACATCTTTAAAAAAAAACTATTACAAAATATGTAAAGTATCTAATGTAGCAAATATTGATTTGGGTAGACATAACCCTTTGAAAACAATTATCATGGAAAGGAATAGCTATAATATATTAACAACGTGCATACATATCGAGCTAGACAGAACACAGACCTGAAGATGATATTGCCATATTCTGAAAGCTAAAGTACTCATCCCCAAAAAGAAAAATGGTAGTGTTTTCATTTTTAATACGCTGCTCACAAATACTACAACAAAAACATGTGAAGTCAGCTGTTGGTTTGCTTACTGTTAAAGCCAGCACAACTGTAGCTAATCATGTTAAACTGTAAGAAAATTTAAGAGGTCTGAGTAGTGTAAGGAGTATGTACGCATGTATGTATGCATGCATGTATTACATATATATCTAAATTCTAAATTAGGAATCAGACAACCTGCCTCACTTAATTTTCCTGTACCTCTGTTTCCCCATAACGACCCTCAAATGAAGTAAGTTATTGGAAAGTCCTGAGGGCTTTCATAAGCTACAAAATCCTATACAAATGTTAAGATGTTCTTACTGACATAATCTGGAGAATAAAGTATTTGAAAATATTACAAAGCACTTCAGAAGCCAAATTAATTGTGATTTTAATCCAATCGCCAAAGATTTCAACAAGTAATAACTGACGAATCTGGTTCACAGCAATACCCGGGCCTTTCACTGTGGGCACAGTGCGTGCCACACTTGTAAGGAATTACCTTTGTGGGAAAAGGAAACTTGGAGGGCTCAGCTGTACTAGGGGTGTGTATTGCTGTCAAAGGAGGAGGCCATGAATGGGTCATTTCCTGAAAAGAGATTTGGAAAGGGAAGAAAAAGTCAGTTATAAATAGAACATTTATTGCCCCTTAACTTTTTAAACAATGTGAAATGAATTGATGGTAAATAAAAAGTAAAACCTTAAAAGTTATTTCGTTTACCTTTTTTAAAAACTCCTACTTAATGGGCTATGTTCAAAAGCTGAAGATCACCAAAATCAGTTCCAAAAAGAAAAACAAGAGCACAGAAGAGGAATGGCTTTAATACTCTGAATATTATAAAGTGTAAAAACGTGACAGGTATTACCAGAGCTTATATAATTGTGAAAACTGAGTCTCTGCTCAATGCTTTCTTTCTCCCTCAGATTCTTTATTGCATTTCCTGGAATTATTTAAGTTCAAAGGAAGAACTTTCCTGTTTGACTTAAGTAAACAAATAATAGAGGTCACTTGTTCCTCTTGGGAGAGATTTAATGGATTTGACCCTTCCTTGATACACACTGTCAGTATATAAGACCTGTTTGGAGGAGAGAGCGTTAAAAAATGATCCTTCCCTTTCCATTAACAGAAGTTTAATTTCTATTCACTCTTCACAGAGGCAAGGTTTCTAAATCTTACAAATTAATACATTTATCTTGACATAAATTCTTTTTTCCCAGCATATTCGTGAATTATATTTTACTTTGCTAAAAAAAAAAAAAAATCATTGGAAAACACATGCACGCTGTTAAAAGAGCTAAAATGGCACTGGAGATTATTAATTCCAAACTTTCTCTCTCACAGATGAGAAAACTGAGATCCAAAATGACTGGACTTGGGTGCCCCAGGAAGCCAGTGGCTGAGAGCATAGAATATAGGTATCTTGCCTTCCCAGTCTAAGAGAAAAAAAAATACATTCCCACATGTATACAGCAAGAGTAGAGTGGACTTTCTAAACACTTTTAACAATCCAATATGGAGTCACTATCAGCCATGACAGTTATGCCAACTGCTATGGGAACACCCAAAACCACAAGTCTAGACACTCGGCTAAGGACTCCATCTGGACACTGATGTAAGTGGGACCTCCGCCCATTGTGGGCTGTAAGAACTCAGAGCTCCGATTCCCCCCAAGACTCAAGCTTGGTTGTACCACAGGTCACACTTGAAGTCCTGCTAAACTTCCACTCCACCAGACGGGTGCTGCCACTGCAGTCACCTGACTCGAGACTGATGCTCACCTCTCCACCTGCAGACGCCACCGGTGACCAGGACTTTGCTCTGGACACTTGCTCTGCTCACTTCTACCTGTGTGTGACTCTACTGGCTTTTTGGGGAAATCTCCCCTAATAAACCTGGCATTGTGAAATGACACAAACAGGTGTGAGTGACTCCTTTCAGGGATGCCCCCTTGCTCATGATACCACATGTGTCAGGCCTACTTGGCAACTGGCTTAAAGACTGACAGGCAACTCTCTACCAGCAATCCAATGACCCTAGTTCAGGCTTTATCACCTCCTCTCTGTAACAGGTTGTGTATTATAACACTTCGTTTTCTTCAAAATACTGCCCAACCTCTCTGTGACCATGAAAGCACCCACTGCTCCTTGCAACAACTGGACACAAAACTCGAGCAGGTTATTTCCAATCCCAATCTCAGTCTGCATCTTCCCTGGCCTGTCCCCACAGCCACTCTCTAGGTCACTACAGGCCCATGATCAACATAAATGGCCTGGCCCAGTAACACACAAAGTAACTGATGCCAGGCTTTTTTGGAGTAATTTTTATTAAAGGTGAAAGCGTCCCCTTATCCAGCCATTGGTTTGGTTCAGTACCAAGGAGCAGTTCTGTACTAAAACATAAGAGCTCCGGAGCCAAAGACCCAGCCTGGAATCCTAAATCTGCCCCTCACCGGCCTTGTATGCCTCAGTTGTCTGAGCTCTCTAAGCTGCAGTTCTCAGTAACAGGTAGACTAAGATCACTCATTTTCTGAAGTGTTAAGGGTAATTCACATAAAATGCTTGGATATGTGGTGCATACGAGGCACTTAAAAAATTAAAAGCATTACAACTTTTAATTAAAAGTCTAACTGTTAAAGAACTTCAATACTGCACCAAAGAGAGCTCCTTGCTATTTTATTTATCTGACTATACTTTAAGCTATTGGACCATTATAATGCTACAATGTAAAAACATTAATTAATTCAGAAGATGTTTCAAAGTACCGCCCTTAAGTTTTCAAAGAATTTCTTCAGAATTTGATTAAAATTCCAATTTCTTTAGAATTCCAATCTATGACTTCCAGTCACCAATTATTCCCAGAAAACATCCATTGTACTCTCAGTGCCTAAGGCTGTCCTGGCTACTGAATTAGGCAGTTGGAATGTGCATAAACTCCTTCAGGTCCTGAGTGGTTTGTTGGGAGTCTGAAAGAATTTATGTACTTCTCCAAATGCCTAGTTTAGGAGAGGGCTTTAGGCCTTAAGAGAAATGGGACCATAAGGACAGGAAGCTGCCCAGAATCGCAAGGCCGTGAATTTGCTCCCAGCCTGAAGAATGACTTACCACATCGGTGGGGGTAAAATACTTGGCAGTGCCCCAGTTCTGGTCTTCCGGGTGACACAGCTGCTGTCTCCGCTCCACACACCACCTCACTCATTTTGTTCTAAACACAGTCTAATTCTTGCTGTTCTGTAACACACCAACCTGTTCTAATCTCAAGGTTTTTGCACTCTTTCCTCTGCTTAGTCATTTGTTCATTTGCCTGTGCTATGACTCACACCACTTATCAATATCGTACAATTTTATGTTCATCTTCCCCACTATGACCTCCACAAGAGCAAGGGATCTGTCTTATTCATATGGCTTCCAGTACCTAGAAAAGTATTTGAAGCTTAATGGGTATTTGCTGAGAAAATGAATAAATGAACAAACAATAGTATTACCACTCACTGTCCCAATGTCACTGGAATGTCACACTAAGGTAACATCTACAAGTTCTGCATTATTCCTCCAAGAGATGGTACAGGCTGTACCACCCTAAGTAGAAAACCTCAGCTATTTTCATTCACCCACTAAGGGCACATTGCCCTGTCTGAACCCTTGTGTATGACAATTCCCGGTTTCTAGCAGTGTCTGTCTGCTATCTTCTTACTCCATCAGGCAGTAGAAGTTGCAGGTTACCACTTCCCCTTCATTAAAACACTTCCACCCTTAATATTTCCCCTAGAGAACCAAACATATCTTCCATGATTGATTTTTCTCTTTTACAAAACTGTTTACTGCCTCTATTGCCCATCAGAAAGATCTGTGTTAGGATTCCTGGCAATCTTCATAAATTGCTGATATAAGGTAAGAACAGGAACCATGAGGAACAGGAAAGTATCTGGTTGAACATTTGAGAGCGAGAGATGGAATGGACCCTGGAGGTCACCTACTAGCCCACAGCCTTCATTTTAGTGACGAGAACACACAATTGAACTGAGGTTACAAACAGAGGAGAAGAGAAGGAGGCAGACTCTAAGTGGTCAGCACATGCTTCTATTCGGTCTCCTTATTTATAATTTCCAAGTAAAAATACTCACCTGTTGCTTATATTAACCATTTGCTTTCAAGCATTTCCAGGTAAGAAAGAATTCATTATGTGATGTTTGGTGAGAGAGAGAGAATGGATGAGTTTATTAAATTGAAAATGCCTGTCTGAAGCTCTAATACACTCATCCTAGATAAAGGATTTAATAGTCATATATTAACACACAACAAAACCTAAGAGAAGCGTTTGACATATGCAGAGGTAACTAATCTATATTGTTGCATTTATTTTGGAAATAATTATAAAACAAATCACACAGAACTTCGGAGAAAATGCTATGGTCATATTTTCTAAGTCATTTGTTGTTTTTATGACTCAACATACCAAAGAATTTCAAAATACCAGAGGGAAAGCATCAAACAAAATTTGATCGAGATATCTTGCTTATTATTGTTTGAGTTTGGTTAACAAAAATTTCTCATTTTTAGCAGGACAAAGTATGCTTCCTTACAGGTATTTCTTTCTCAGAAAATCCTAACTACAATAGTATGGGAAACAGACAGTAAAACAAAAATGTTTTCCAAACATCTGGTGAGACACTGCTTTTATAAAAATTTCATAAGTGAGAAGGTAATCAATGTACTTAATTAGTAGTTTCAGCTCCACCTCACTTAATACTTTATAATTAAAGAAAAAATTAGGTAAGCATATATTTTGAGGAAAAAGAGTGAGCAGCAGAGATACAAATTAATAGATACATGTGTCAAATACAATTCTCTCCCACTTCCAACAAAATTAGAAAACTTACAGTAAATGATGAAGCAAGAGTATAATTAAAATTGACATGGAAGAAAATTAAAAGCTACAGAGCAATAAGAAATAAACAAAATTCTCAATTATTAAAATTAATATAACCGAGCATTAATTTTAACTCTAGATTTCCTAGAAATTAAAGCCAAAATGGGAAACATAATGGTTTACACAATTCTTTTCTGATAAAAAGAAAGCATGTTGGTTCATGAAGGGAATTCTGCACCCCTCACCCCGAAAAAATTTCTAGAAAGAATTTATCATCCTTGTGAAAGAAAACATGAACAAATGGATAATGGGTTCAATGATGTATTTTTGTAGAAGCAGCACAAAATGTTCATGGCATACAATAAACGAGAGGAAAAAAATAAGCTTTCTTTGTAAATCTAAAGATGTCCATTTACTTTCTGTTTTTCTTTTTACCTCTTTAAAAACTCACGGTCGTGGCCCTGGCCACATAGCTCTGCTGGTTAGAGCGTCACTGTGACACGCTGAGGTTGTGGGTTTGATCCCCAGTCAGGGCACATACAAGAATCAACCAATAAATGCATAAATAAGTGGAACAATAATCAAGCAATATCTCTCTCTCTCCCTCTCTCTCATAAAAAGAAAAAAATTATATAATAAACTTATGGTCTAATTGAAGATACAGATCTACATATAAGATGCCACCTATGAACCACTAAGAGGTGTAAATCAAGCCCTCTTTAGCAGCTGATGCTTCCCATGCTGCATCACTACAGGGAGCTTCCCCTCTGGGAAGAAGGAAGCTCTCCCCAGTGTTGGACGACCAGCAAAACTTGAGAGAGAGGTCTTAAAACTCTGGTCCAAATGCCTTGCAGTTTGAAGACTTCATTTTCATTAATAAAATCTGTCTGAGTTCCATAATGTTTTTAGATTCCCTTTGTTACTGCTCTGGTTAATGTTGCTTTTAGAGATGTTTAGGGTGGGGTGGGGGCTATGTAAAAGGGCTTGGAGTGGCAAGTTTTCACAAAAGTCAAAGTAAGTGGATATACACCCACCCACTTAAATATTTCCTCAAGTGAGAAACAGTAACAAGAAACTCACCTTCAGAATCTCTTCAACACAGTGGACTTCATTGGAATAGGTCTGCTGAAAGTGAAAAAGAAAAAAAAAATTAGCACCCCCCCAAAAAAATTACAGTATTAGTAGATGCTGGTTTTAATACCGCAATACTCTCATAAGTGGAATCACCTCGGGAACCACCTTGAACTTGCTAAATATTAGGAACTTTACACCCTGGATGAACTAAAACAGAAGAGGTTAACCTGACTTAATCATAAGGGAGGGGGGTCTACTGGATATAATGACAGACTAATTAGGAACTCCAGGTCAAAAGTTTCCAATGGAAAATGTGTATACTAAAGAAAATTAGTATATTCTTAAATCTAAGAGAATAATGAATATAACAAAGGTGGAGGCAGACGGAGATAAAACAGAATCAGTGTCACAGCTTGCTCCTTCATAGCAGCATCTGTCCAGCGAGCCAAGTTCAATGAACACAAAGGTGGTGATGATCTGAACGTCTTACCTCTCCACAGTAAGGAGGCCAACATCCAATTTCCTTTTTAAAGGAAAAAAAAAAACAACCCTTTTCTTTAACTAGAGACATGAAACAAAACCCATCACTTCATGGTTTTCAAAGGAACAGTAACTTCTGATGTGCGTCAATTCATGAGCCCAGTGCCCTGGGCAAGCTCTATACAACACACACCCCTCCCGTTGCTCCCACTGCCATGTGAAAGCGCTGGTCTTCCCAGTCAGTGTGGTGCAGTATCTGACGTACAGCTAGAGAAGATGGAAAATGGTTCTTTTCCTGGCTCTTGTTTTCTAATTTGAGTCTAATTTAATACAGTATTGGCTGTTAATGCCTGAATTAAGAGTTTATATATCTGTTTCCTTCATTTTAGTTTATTCATATAGGGAGGAGGAAAAAGGAAGAACAGAACATACAACATTCACACCATCCTGGAACTGAGTCTAATGGACATGTCAAAATTCAAATGCGATTTGACCCGAGTCCATTTCTGAAGCACATAAATTTCATGGAACAGGTTTTACTCAAATATTTGCCATTTGTTATTTATGATGCAGGGTCTGGAAGTTAGGAGGTATAATCCAAGCATCATGGATATCTTTTTTATCTGCTGGTCCTACCTGACCTGCCTGCAGGCATTATGCACATCCACGACTGGACCTGCTTACCCACTTTTTGTTTTCAAAACCATTAATGGATGCCTAAAATCTGAACCAAACATTTTAGCAGGAATGTAATGCTGTTTTGAACTGAGGGTAAAATATAATTATATTCTATGGTCTCAATTTTTCATATGCATCGTTAGGAAAAAGAACAATTAGAGGCTGAAGGTGAATCAACAGAACAGATCATATGACTATACTGACTCTGGTCAAACAGTCCTCTCATAGTATCTGTTGCTGGAATGAGAAGGGGAATCCAATTAAAATATCTGGCAATCAAGGAGAAAGTGAAGCATGTTGGAATGAGGGCAAAAAAGATTTTTTGCCCACTGCTTCCAACAGAGTGAGATCCAAAGGCTACAACTTCAGGAGACTTTTATAAAACACTTTCTAATCTTCATGATCAAGCAGTCAACATTTAGCCAAGATGTTTTATGTCACTAAAAGATTCATTTTTTTCTAAAGTTTTATTACATGAGGCTGATAGTTCTAGGGGTGGGGAGGTGGGGGTACTGAGCAGAAAAGAAAAAGAACTCATGCACAGGGACAATAGTGTGGTGACTGCAGGGGTGGGGGGAGCTGGGTGGAGGTAGAAAGCAGTATAAGGGGGGATAAATGGTAAAGGAAAAAACACA
Organism: Mormoops blainvillei; assembly: GCA_004026545.1. NCBI lineage: Eukaryota > Metazoa > Chordata > Mammalia > Chiroptera > Mormoopidae > Mormoops > Mormoops blainvillei. The sequence goes on along the minus strand of PVJD01000945.1, from coordinate 193,945 downwards.
ATAAAAAATAAACTATTAAAAAACAAAAATAATAAACTTTTATTACATGAGACAAACCAGGACTGAAGACATTTTTCTATAGCTTATTATTTATTAGTATCAGGGTAAGTAAGATATATATTGCTAAACAGTCACCATGTGACCTGTTAAAAATTCTAAATAAGTTCTTAGGCTCAAGCAATAATTGGTTAATTTACTGTGAACTTCCCTATGAGGTCCATTATAGAAGTGGGTATATTTCAAAGGGGTTTAAGGATGCCATTTCAAATACCTGAGAATATATCATATTTAAAGATCTCTAAGCAGCACTGTTTATAATGGCAAATAACTTGACATGATCAATAACCAATAATAGCAGTACAGCAAAAACACTTTACAAGTACCCCTAGCAGTATGTTATACAGACTTAAAATAATAACGTAAATATATGTGTTTGCATGGAAAAATGCTAAGATATGTAATTAACTTTTTCTTTAGAAATTTCACTTAAAGAAAAACTTCAAAAATAATAAAATAAATCCCCACAAACCCTTCAAATTCCCCAAATGTTGGCATTCTGCCACATTTGTTTTATAGTTTTCTCTACCTCTGCCCACCCACACATCTACGCTGAACTGTTTGAAAGTTGGAGAATTAGAGTAAATGCCCCTTTACCTCTGAAGACTTCTATATGTACCAAGATACATTTTAAACTGTATCTAAAAGAGGAGAGGGTAAGGACACAGTCTGTTCATTAGAGCCCACTCTATGCCCCATCTACCTGAGGTTCCTAGCTCCACTCTTCCCCCAAATCAGAGACTCTGAAACTAGAGTACAGCTATTTCAGATGTGTTTGCAGAGCAAGAGCTGGAAGAAGAGGCTGCCTTGTTTGACAAAGTACAACTTGGCTCCTCCAAGTCTGACACTGGAAGGAGACTTTCCAAAAAGGGAGGGGCAGTTCAACAAACCATTGTGGCCTTGTCCCTTGTGTAAAATCCACCATCCCCACTGATTCTCCAGCTAAGCACTGCCACTCCTGCTCAGGCATTCCCTGTCACACTGTGGCAAAAGGGAAAGCAGTCAGCCTCCCTTATGTACAGCTGGGTTAAAGCTGAAGATCTTCAGTAAGACATCCTCAAAGAATAAGAGACTATAAAAAGCAACAACAAAAATCTATCAGTTGCATGAATCATGACGGTCTAGTTCACAGGGCACTTACAACTACAAATCTTACTGTTGTCTCCCCCCTTCAATAGTTAGGTGCCTAAGGAGACAGCACCCCCCTCCTGGTGTCCTACATGTAGACAGACCACCCAGCAGAGGCCTCACTTCCCCAATGGGTGGTATGGCCTTAACATTAAGAACTCCAATTTTTTTTTTTTTTAAATGACAGTAGCTAGTGGGTTGGTCAAAAAGTTTGTTTGGTTTTTTTCCATATGACAGTTCTAGTAGTACTTAGTTGTCTTTAACTTCATTCAAAACAATTTTGTTAGATTGTATTGTGACAGCTGTCAAATCAGTATGCATTTAAAAAAACTTATCAAAATTGTTGAATTTCTATGCAGCTATTTTAATATTGAAGATGGAAAACGATATGAAATATTTTCAGTGTATTTTGCTTTATTACTTCAGAAAGGTAAAAACACAACTGAAATGCAAAAACAAAAGAATGGTGCAGTGTATGGAGAAGGTGCTGTGGCTGATCAAGCATGTCAAAAGTGGTTTGCGAAGTTTCCTGGTACTATTGCAGTTTCGTCCATATTACTATTTGTTGTGGGCCAGTCTTGTGCATTAGAAGATGTTTAGCAGCACCCCTGGCCTCATACCCACTAGAAGCCACTAGCAGGAGATAGCCAACATACTCAAAATATCCAAATCAATAAAGTTACTGGTGAAAATGAAGAATGTGTCTTTTACAGAAAAAACCATACGGACTTTTTGGCCAACCTGATACTTACTGACGATACTGTACTTGACAGTCCATTACTCTTTACATACTATTATTTCCTCCATTTGAAATAATTTATTGTAAGATTCACTATCATTAGCTTGGCAGGGGGAAAAAAACTACTATACCGAAGGAACCCATTAACTCTAGACATATCTCTTAGTGCAGAAACTTCAGACCAGAAAAGGCAGCAATGCTGCCCTTGGTCTGATTTCTCACTCCTCTTGGAACAACATTGTGTAATCATAAAGAAATGCACTGATTCCAAAATAAAATATGGTAGTAAATGTTTTCTAAGTATGACACAGTTTGTTTTAAAAAGCTAAAAAAGAACCGGACGGAAGAAATATGCCTTACCACTGAGACCAGGAAGCTCTTGCAACACTGTGTTTTAAGTCTCTCAAGTTTCAACTGAGCAGCACTTTCATAATAATGCAATCAAAAAGGCTCAGTTATCACCGACCAGGAACTGCAGGGAGCACAAAGGCAGCATGCGGAGGAAGGAAGCCAAAGATCTTGGATTCCAGTTCTGACCCTGCAATCCTGGATAAGATTCCACTTGTTTGGGTCTACTTCCTCATGGTGATGAAGGCATGGCATTTCCCATCCGAATCACTTCAGAGTGTTGAAGGTCAAATGTAAAACCTGAACATTTCCCTGATTCCCTCCCTCCTGAAACTGTGCATGTTCTCCCACAGCTGTACATACTTTCCTGTCAAAGCACGGCATGTTTTATCTCTGTTGTTTCCACATTACAAATTCTGTGAAGCAGGGAACAGTTCTGCCTTGCTGAATCACCTATCACACGCTGCTTGCTGGTATGTTTTCAGTCTCAGAACTCACAGAATACGACATTAAGTTTCCAATTCCAATTTTTAGAGCTTTAAAGACTTACTAAACACTGTTGTTTGCCTGAATTACAAGTGAACATCTTAATTAACAAACTAAATGGCAATAAGCACATAAGGACAAAAAAGACATTGTTTTTGCATTGTTTTCTCCTTGAAAACATTAAGATACTCTTAGAAACTATTTTTGCATATCAGATGGGCAGAACAAAAAACAAAGGACTGATGATTCTGTAACTAAGAGATAGAGTGAGGGTGGGAAGGTAAGGTGGCCCAACCTCTGAAGATAGCAATTTGGCAACAGTCACCAATTCTAGTTTCTCATACTCTGACCTAGCAATCTGACTTCTAATACCAACTCCTACATGTACGAAAAGACGTATGTACAAGTTATTCACTTCAGCCTAGTTTGAAAACAGAAAATACTGGAAGCCATCTAAATGCCCATCTCTAGGTAACTGGCTAAGAGAACTGTGGTACATGCAGCTCACACAGAAATAATTATGCAGCTATGACAAAGAGGAGGCTCTTCATGCGTTGATTTGCGTTATCTCTAAGACATTGTTAAGCAGGAGGGAAAAAGAAAAAACAACCAAGATGCAGTATGTGCCAGTATTTCTGTAAATGAAAAGGTAACTGAGAAAGGAACACATTTGCAGAGTTACTTTTTAAGCATAAAAATACCATTAGGAATAACACACTAGAAACCATTTCTAAAAGTTGAACTAGGTGGTTGAGGGACAGAACAGGAGGAAGATCTTCACTGTATATCTTTTTACCATTTAATTTCTGAATTATAAAATGTTACCTATTCATAAATAAAAACAAAAATTAGATTGAAATTAAAAAATAGGGATAATAACTTTCTCAAAATACATCTAAATGTCTTTTGCCTCGTCTGCTTTATTTTCTATTTCCCTTCCTCTATGCAATTTTTTACTCCCCAAGACACATCTGTCTGTGTCCCCAGCTTTCTCCTCAGTGCTCTGGGCTTGCCCCATCTAACACTTAGCACACTAAGCTGTTCACAGATCTACAGTGAACTTTCCCTAATGGACGAAAACCCTGGGAAAAACCCATGCTATCGAAATGTGGCCCAGTGTTTGCTAGCTAGTTCACTCTTGTTTCCCAAGCTAGGATATACACAGTCCTTGAAAGAGAGGGTTTTTTGGGGGTAGGGAGGCATTCTCTTTTGATCAGTCACACTTAAATACTGAGCAGACACATATGAAACACACAAAGCCTCACGGGACTGCTCTGAGGAAGAAATGAGAAAATACATGTTAAAGCTAATGCCATACAAATAAATTCAAGCATTTATCATTAAGATGCCATAATCAGTATTTCCAAGAAACAGATTAGAGGAGGAAACCAGACAGCCTGCCTCAACAAGGTTTTGACTTAAAATTAATTTTATTCTGCGAACACACAGTAAATTACCTAAATAGCTAGACCTATTCCAAGGGCACACTCATGCTGCTTGGGTGTGCCTGCTTTGGCTAGAAAAGGTATAAAGGTGCTAGCAGTATTTCTTCAGAAGTATCATGCCTTTTGGGCAACTATCCAAACTGTCCACACCCAGAATTTTAGGATAAGAAGTCTGAAAATCCCTGGACAGATTTATGGATACACTCACAAGTACACATTTCTCAGTATTTTTTTAGACTTTTTAAAAAAATCCTTACCTAAGGACATTTTTTGATTTTAGAAAGGGGAGTGGGAGAGAGAGAGAGAGAGACAGACAGACAGACAGAAACATCAGTCTGCTGCCTCTCATAGGCTCCCTGACTAGGGATCAAACCTGCAACCTAAGTATGTGCCCTGACCAGGAATTGAACTCGCAAACTTTCTGTGTATGGGACGATGCTCCAACTGAGCCACACTGGTCAGGGTGAGTACACATTTTTTTTTTTAAAAGAAAGCTATATGTTGTTAATATGGAAGGAGGGATAACGAGTTAGAAAACAGAAAATAAAACACTTTTCAGAGTTTTCTTAAAGAATAATAAATAGTATTATATACACTGCGAAACAAGTTTGTTAAATTATCTCTTCAAAAAATGAAACACACTCCATGTCTTCCCAAATATTTTCAAATAATGGAAAGGGTTGGTACAGTCTTTTTAAAGGTCATAAACTCCTAATATGCAGCAAAGAATGAGTCATATGGACCCTGGAAGCCTCTTTTAAACACCAAACTGTCTGCGAGATGCAAAAGCTAACACAATTAGTTTTATACTAATTGCAGAAATCTCTACAGTTCTCCAAATAAATTTTTCAAGGGGAGGAAAAAGGAGACTGATAAAGGACAAGACAATTTAAAAATGGTAACTAATCTATAGGTCACCTGCAGTTATCATCCAACAAAAATGTACTGTGAAAAGACCAAGCAATTCTACTCATACAAAAGCATCTAGAAAAGAGCAGAGTGTATGGAAGCAAACGTGTCACAAACACAGGATGACCTTTTCTGGAAATCTTCCTTCACCTGACTGTCCAGTCATCTTCAACTCTGAATGTCAGGCCATAGTGTTCTAACCTGTCTTCTCCAGACTGGCCTCCTGTAGGTAACCCATACTATCAAATCTCTGTTACCTCCCAGTGCCTAAGCATAATTCTGGATTAATACAAAAATGCAAGTAATATTTGTGAAATAAATAAATCTGCTTCTGTCATCTCATGGCATCTCCAACAAAATACAGAAACATGAGCTTGCCAAAAAGTAATTATGGAGTAAGTGAATTCTGAAAAATTTTAAAGGATTTTATTTTATTTAATTTTAGAGAAGGGGAAGGGAGAAACAGAGGGAGAGAAACATCAATGTGTGAGAGATCCATCGAATGGCTGCCTCTTGCACACCTCCAACTGGGGACCTGGCCTGAAACCCAGGCACGTGCCCTGACTGGGAATTGAACCAGCGACTTTTCAGTTCGCAGGCCAGCACTCAATCCACTAAGGCGCACCAGCTGAGGTTGAAATTTTTTTCTCTATTTTGCAAGCTATATGTTTGCTCATGATTTTTGACCCATGTGCTGCAAGAATTTTTCAAACATGTGATACCTGACTATTTAGTCAGGGGCACTGGCCTCTTTTTCCTTAAGATTTTGAAATAATAAAAAAAACAGCCCATAAACAATAGTCATCCAGTGTGAATGAATCAAAATTGTTCCTTTCTGTCTGATCAGCAAAAAATATCTTTTGGTGTGTTGCAGAATTTTAGTAATTACTGTATTTTTCCCGTGTACGACGTGCACCCATGTCTTTGTGCTCATTATACACAGGATTATTATACCCATGGTATGTAATCATTATGCTCATGTATAATGCAGTTCCTCAGTTTTCCCTCAAAAATATGGGCAGGACTTCCAGCCAGGACAGAGGTGTAGGTATGCTCTTCTTTCTTGCACAAACAAAACAGGGCCAACCAATTTGAAAACAAAAAAACCCAGAACTACCAGAAAATTGAACTGTATGAAGCCTGACAACTAGGGAGTTAAACAAGAAAAAATCATTCACACTGGTAGGTGGGACGGAGTCAGGCAGCTGGGGTGGAGAGAATGGCGCAGCAAGGTGGAGGCTGGCAGACCGGGCAGGTGAGGTAGCGGCTGGCGGACCAGGAAAACCCACATTCACTTGTAAATAAACTGAGGAACAACTGCAGAGAAAGGCCCCAAAACCCGGGGTTTAAAAACCTGTCGGCACTGCAATGGCAGGAGAAACTCCCAGTCCCACAGAAGAATCCACTGGAGGAACCCATGGGGTCCAAGAACATACACAAACCCACCCACCCAGGAATCAGTACCAGAAGGGCCCCATTTGCTCATGGGAAGCGAGGAAAGTGACTGGAAGCTGGTCAAGAGCTGAGCAAGCGGCATTGTTCCCTCTCGGACCCCTCTGCCATATACAGTGCCACAACACAGCGAAGTGGGTTGCCCCATCCTGGCAAATACCTAAGGCTTTGCCCCTTACAATGTAACAAGTATGCCAAGACAAAGAAATATAGCCCAAATGAAAACACAGATCAAAACTCCAGAAAATGAACTAAACAATGAGACAGCCGACCTGTCAGATACAGAGTTCAAAACACTGGTAACCAGGATGCTCACAGAAATGATTGTGTATAGACGCAAAATAAAGGAACACGTGAAGGCTACACAAAGTGAAATAAAGAAAAATATACAGGGAACCAACAGTGAAGGGAAGGAAATCGGGACTCAAATCAATGATATGGGGCAAAACTAAGAAATAAACATTCAACCAGAACAGAATGAAGAAATAAAAATTAAAAAATGAGGAGAGAACTTCTGGTCAAGATAGAGGTGTAGGTAGATGTCTCCTCCCAAAATCAAAAGAAGGACAACAACAAATTTAAAAACAAAAAATAACCAGAGCTTCCAGGAAACTGAACGTTATGGAAGTCTGACAACCAAGGCGTTAAACAACAAACATTCAACCAGACTGGTAGGAGGGGCAGAACTGGGCAGCCAGGGCAGAGAGGACACGCGTCAAGGTGGCGGCTGATGGACCAGGAGGTCCCATATTAGCATGAGGATAAACCAGGAAGCACTACTGGGGAGTGAGAAAGACCACACAACCCAGGCTTCTGGCATGAAAAAAGCAAGTCTCAAAACCTCTGGCTGTAAAAACCTGTGAGGTCTGCAGCAGTAGGAAAAACTGCCACTCTCACTGGAGAGTTTGTTTGGAAGACCCACGGGGTCCTAGAAAGTACACAAACCCACCCACTTGGGAATCAGCACCAGAAGGCTCCAATTTGCTTGTGGGTTGCAGGGGAAGCCTGAAAGCTGGCCAAGAGCCAAGCAAGCAGCATTGTTCCCTCTCGGGACCCCTCCCCCACAGACAGTGCCACAAGGCAGTGGCGTGGGTTGCCCTGCCCTGGTGAACACCTAAGGCTCTGGCCCTCACAACATAATAAGTGTGTAGAGACAAAAAAAAAAATATGGCCCAAACGAAAGAACAGATCAAAGTTCTAAAAATAGAACTAAGAGATGCAGAGATAGCCAGCCTAGCAGATGCAGAGTTCAAAACACTGGTAATCAGGATGCTCACAGAATTGCTGGAGTATGATTGCAAAATAGAGGAAAAAGTGAAGGTTGTGCAAAGTGAAATAAAGAAAAATATACAAGGAACCAACAGTGAAGGGAAGGAAACCGGGAATCAAATCAACGATTTGGAGCAGAAAGAAGAAACATCTAACCAGAACAGAATGAAGAAACAAGAACTCAGAAAAATGAGGAGAGGCTTAGGAACTTTTGGGACAACTTTAAATGTCCCAACATCCGAATCATAGGGGTGCCAGAAGGAGAAGAGGGAGAGCAAGAAATTGAAAACTTATTTGAACAAATAATGAAGAACTTCCCCAATCTGGCAAAGGAAATAGACTTCCAGGAAGTCCAGGAAGCTCACAGAGTCACAAAGAAGTTCGACCCAAGAAAGCACACACCAAGGCATATCATCATTACCCAAGATTGGAAATAAGGAGAGAATCTTAAAAGCAGCAAGAGAAAAGGAGACAGTTCCCTACAAAAGAGTTCCCATAAGACTATCACCTGATTTCTCAAAAGAAACCTTACAGGCAAGAAAGGGCTGGAAAGAAGTATTCAAAGTCATGAAAGACAAGGACCTATATCCAAGATTACTCTGTTAGGTAAAGCTATCATTTAGAATGGAAGGGCAGATAAAGTGCTTCCCAGATAAGGTCAAGTTAAAGGAGTTCATCATCACTAAGTCCTTGTTTATGAAATGTTAAAGGGACTTACCTAAGAAAAAATAGATCAAAACTATGAACATTAAAATGATAACTCACAACCACCTAAAAAAAACAAAAACAAACTGAGTGAACAACTAGAACAGAAACAGAATCACAGAAATGGAGATCACATGGAGGGTTAGCAATGGGGAGAAAGGTACAGGGAATAAGAAGTATAAATTATTAGTGAAAAATAGACAGGGGGAGGTTAAGAATAGTACAGGAAATGGAGAATCCAAAGAACTGATATGTACGACCCATGGACATGAACAAAGGTTGGGGGAGAATGCTGACAGGAGGGAGTACAGGGCGGAGGAGGATAAAGGGGAGAAAAAAATGGGATAACTGTAATAGCATAATCAATAAAATATACAAAAAAAATCTGGGCAAATAAGTGTGCATTATACACAGCAAAATTCAGTAGTTTATGTATACCATGAGATGAAAAATGTTGAAAATTGCTAGTCTAAGCTATAAAATATCATGCCTTTGATAGAAGATCACAGGAGACCCCATGAAGCCCACTGTGGGCATAGCAATCATGAATGATTTAATAAGACTGGCTGAAAAGCACTGTTTTAAAAAAAATTTTTTTAAAGACACCACGAAAAACAAGTCTAGACACTGGCTCCATTCCACTGATGATAAACTGACAAGTTCTTTCCAATGGCCCAGCTATATGATTTATCTCCCCTTCCACAACCGATTCTTACTAAAACAGCCTCCTTTTTAGGAGGGATTTAAATTTTATTTTTGAGTGAGTACGTTAATTTGTAAAGCATGAGTGCCCTTTCAATTAAAACATTTCAGTGCAGAAAAGGTATTAAACTGTAGTTTGATGGTGCCTGTTACACCAGGCTCACTCCGCCCCTGCCTAGCTTCTGTTTCTCTCCCCTCTCTCATACAGACACACCCAGACATACAAGTGTTCTCTCAAAAATCGTATTAACTGATGGTTCAGAGTCTAAAATAACACTATTAAATTACTTTGTCAACTATGACCAGGTTTACAGACGCATAAACCTGTATCACTGTTCTTCCTTTGAGTGCCTAAGTCTATCAAATTCAAGGGCAAACAATGTTCAGGAACCATGTCTAATTCTGCATTTTATAGGGCGCTTGGACATTTCCCCCCACCCTCCCAGAGCTGGGCATAAGGTAAGACTACAGAGTCAGAAGGAAAAAAAACAACTCTCCATCAGTTTCTGGGTGAGGATGAAAGAAACGGAAGTCATACGAATAAGATAAACCATCTAATCCACACTTTGTCCAAAAAGACCTGAAGATTTTATCCTGGGTTTATTCCAACAGTAATCCCAATAGTCCTCTCTGGGCTAAGTTGTTAGTTGTCTGTCTCCTGACGTCCATGATTTTTAAAAACAAAAAACAGAACCCGGGGGGAAAAGGGGAGAGAAAATTACTGAAGCGGTAGGCTAGAGGGATACATACTCTGAGGAAATAATCTAAGCTTCAAACTACCCTGGGGGTTACTGATACTATAATAAACACAGAGGAGAGAAGGCAAATAGAGATGGCCTTGCCCTTACATCTTAATTCTCAACGAGTAAACTTTTCTCTTTTTTTGCTTTAATGTTGGATAACAAATGACCAAGTTACTTGCCAGGGTGTATAAAAGGGCCAAAGAACATTCTGTGAAAAGTACAACTCATTTAATATTATAACATTATAGTTATAAATCATTTATTTAATCCTATCATCGAAGGGCACCTAAATTTAAGATGCTAGTTTGCTTTAATCTATTAAAAACCATATTCGGTCATTCTTTTTAGGAAAATAAAATAAAAAAGTCTATTGATTCCACTGAATCTCTGGTAGACTTAATAACCTTTTCTTTGTCCTGTATTATCTCTGTATGTAAGTTTGGTCTGAAAGTATAGACAAATTACATCAGACTTCCAGGAAAACTCATCCGATAAACCGATTTACTGAACTGAAGTAAAGTGAAAATATGTTTAATAGCAAAATTTTAAACAAATATTTAGTCACTCAACAAGCACCAGTACTTGTTTTTTTATTTTTTATAAATATAAGAGGTGGGGCAGTTAAATATGTATTAAAAAATTATCCTTGAATTAAAAAAAAAAGGTATTAAAATGTGCCAACCAGAAATTTTTCTTTGCTAATAAAATAAATGTTATCTAAGAGCTTCTGAATTTAAAGCTTGTGTGAGCATTCATAGCATATATGACCAAAATTCAAAAAGTTACACTACAGAACAGAACAGTAGGTTTATACCCATTTTGAAGACATGAAGCAGTGAGTAGCTTTCCTCGCATCTTTCTCCATCTCAATGATTTCTCTCAACAGTCCCCTGGACCTTCCTGTCCCCTCACAATGACATACACGGGGAATGAAGAGCTTTTAGAAGTACTCTTTTGATTTTATTCTAGAGCCCTGACCCAGGTCTCCAGTTTTGAAAGTTTTAAGGCCTAGTGTAACTCAACTACATTTGTCATTAACTCCCAAACGTTCTTGCATTGACTGTAGTTCCTGCTTTCTGCCTTTCCTTCTAAACTCTTCTAAAATACAGAATCTAGGTGCCAGAGAAAAGATAATATGAAAAAGAGGCAACCACTGTAATAGTAACAAAAGTAACTTCCCTTGAAAACTACCTTTACATGATGGGGGCGTCAAAGTAGCAGCAGTAAGTTGTATCTCAGTTACACCTAAATCCAGCTGTGGCCCGACTATTCCACATGCCTGGCGCGCAGCCTGCTGCGACAATGCCCCTGGCGCCTACTTCACTTTCTGACGCCCGTCATAATCACACTGCCAGTTTGGGGGATGGGAAGGCTGAGGGGGAGGGGCATGTGCCATTTTTAAAAAAAGATCCTTCTTTCAACTTGAAGTTCTTTAAATGGGTGACAGACAAATCCTATGTAAAAATACACAAATACACAGTCTTATGTATATCACCACAATAATGCTGTCTACCTGGAAAGTTTTACATTGGCTCCTGAGCAGGTAAGTCTTACCTGTTTCACTTTGTTTTCGGTAAAACATTAAAGAGGAATCTCAATGTCAAAAAGTTAGTTCCTTAATAAAATTCTCTCAAAAGAATTTTGAAGGAAAAAAAACCTTCGTACTTACTCCTCATACTTACTGTGGGACTTAACTAGAACACAGTCTTAAAAAAAAAATTACTTGTGAGGGACTTAAGTCACTAGCAAACTACTGCTTCTTAATCTGAGGGTAACAGGCTCTCCAAAGCACTTTATGACATACTTCCTACTAAAAAAGAAGCCAAAGGGTATAACCTGAATTCACATCAGTCAAGGAAGAGCACAATATATAACTTGAGGGTTCTTCCTCTTTTCTCATTATCTCTGCCCAATTTCTTAGCTCTCTCATGGCTGATAGAAGATTCACTACTGCTTAACCTTAAAGTAAGCATATTTTATTTCCTGAGGGAAAAATAGAAATATTGTCATCTTCTCCAACTAGACTTTCATCATAGAAATTTACACCCCATGTAGATACAGACTATTTGACCACACTATGCTATATAACTGAATGAGAACCACAGAGGTACAAGTACATTAAAAGTTATCCACCACAGCTGCCTGTACTGAAGTATGATTACTCTGAAATATTCCTAGACCGGTAGAAATCAATATTACTACATTTGGGTAGGAGTTGCACGATCTTTTAAATTTGACTTAAATTCTATTTGTCTGCTGAAAAACAAAAACAAAACAATAAACGCTGAGGTGGGGAGAGAGGAGGGAAGAGTGGGAGAGGAGGGTGGAGCAGAGAGGGGTGGAAGAGTGCACAGGTGTGTACACACACACACATTTAAGCTTTTAAACTGCCGATATCATCAATTTATAACTTTCCTTTAGGAAGACAAAAGACACCATCGACATATGTCAAGTTATTCAGAAGTTCAAGACCAAAGTTTGAAAGATGGACCAAAATATCTGAGTGGTAAGGAACTGCTTATTTTAAAATGTTTTTAATCTCCTTAAGACACATTTTCCAAAAATATGCTGTGATTTTGTACCGAAACAAAAGTGTAACATTATAGTTCCTCTATTCTTACTCCATTATTTCAATAGAAAGAGAACAACAGGAAGGAGGGAAAGGAAAATCCATAATCCAAACCAACAACCATGCAAATCTCAAGAGGTTTTCCAAGTCTCTAGTGGCAGCTGAAAGGTGAAAAAAAAGCCACCCAACACCACCTGTCTGCTACCTATCAAGTGTATACCAAGGGAGGGGACATGGGAGGGGCTGAATACCTGTGGCTGGAAAGCTTAATTTACCTTATTTATAAGGTCACACACACAGCAGCAATGAACTAGAGGTTATTTTGATCCTTCTGTGATGTTAGCCCCTAACAGGAAGCAAAAGAGAAAAAAAGCTGGGGAGAGGGAGAAAGGAAAAGAAGTGGGAAAAAAGAAAGAGAGAGAGAGGTTTTCTTTTGAGGCCTTTCTCCTGCCTCCTCTTCCCCGCCTGAACCTCAGGCTTGCACTTCCTCGTACTTACTGTGGGGCAGCTGTACACTGTGGGGCACTTACCTTTGTGAACATGTCTTACTGCCTTCCTACATGGCAAACAAGCTTTCCTGTTTTCATACATCCCTTTGGCAGGCCACTAATCATGCCACTAGGTCACTGTCTTTTGCGCTGTCGGCTGCAACAGTGGCCCTGACAGGAAAGAATTTTAATTTCTTCCCTAGTACTGAGCCCTAAGAAGCTACGAGTGCTCCCAGGCACAACTCCCTTGGCTCTGCTCCTAAAAATGCTCTCGAAAGTATACCGTTGCTTAGCAATATTTGCCTTCCCCTGTACATTTGAAATTGGCAACATCTGTCCCTTTGGCAGTTTTGACTTGTGCAAAGCACCATGCTCATAGTTTAAAAATATACGGCTTTATGAAATGGGCAATCCTCTACCCTTCCCATCTCCCTGAAAACCCTCTAAATGGTTTAATCTTTGCTTATACAAGTCAATGTAAAAATCTACAGGATTTAAGACAGCTGATAGTATACAAGCAAAATGTCAGCCACCAGTGGGAGTTCCTATTAAACCCCACCTAATTATACCCCACCTAAGTGTGATTGCACAATTACACCTGAAAATGTGTCTGAACTAAAAATGTCATTTAGTTTATAATTTTCTATATAACTAATTCTACTACCAGGTATTATGTATAGATACATTATTAGTAAGAAAAGATATAAAAGTAATTTATTCATGGTGTAAGTAGGAGAGTTTTCATGCTCCCATTATAGCCCAACCTCATAAACACTTGCACACATATACTGATCAATGGCAAAGAAACCTAAAAAAAGTCTAGAATGGGGTGGAGGGGGGGGGGTTCATTTAAGTAATTTTAACATCATAAATTTTAAAACAAATGATCTGAAGTTCTCTAAGTTTTTTATTTATCCTTCAACACAATCATCTTAGTATTTTACTGAGTTTACTCACCAACACTAAAGCAGCTCATAATATTGTAACAAAATTTTTTGCATCAGAAAAAATCTAGTATAAAAAGGTAAAACTTTTTTTATGTAGTATATATATGTCCTCCATGTAATTACTTTTTATCTAGCACATCAACGGGAGATAAAAATCAGAGTGATAAAAGGCATAAAAGTCAACTAAGTATTGAACAACACTCAGGGCGTTCAAACTTCACTGTAGATATTTTAGTTCTTTTTAGCCAAACCAATTTTGACATATTAGAAACACATGTTTTCAAAGACAATCTAAAGGAACTGAGTTCCAGCTACAAAGGAAAGGCTGACCTATTGCTTTCATCAAATCTCTACCTAGAGCTTATAGAAGAAAAGACTGGGTGATACTTACAGCCACTAAAAATACATCCAAAAGGTCCTTCACTCTGGATTTCACAAGAGCCCTTAAAGTCTATAACGTGCATGGATTTGGAATCCCGCTCAGCCACAAATGTGAGTTCAATAACCCAGAGCCTACTTCACACCGTACCTCATCACTTGCTACTTGCCCAGATGACACAGTAATTCTTGTGAAGTTTAAAATGAACTTCAATGCACCTTATGGAAGGAACTTGAGCAGACTTTGCAAACTGGGGGATTCTCAAAAATCTCAGGTGTTTCTCGAAGTCATGCCCAGTGGTTCTGGACTTAAAGGTTCCGAGTCTGACACACCAACTTCCAGACATGGCTCTGCCAGGGACCAACTATTGAGCTCACTGCATGCGAAGGGCTTCAGCACAGAGCGTGGCACACAGTACATTCTCAATAAAATATAGACAGCACTTTTATTATTAAACTATCCAATCATGATGCAGAAGTTTCAGTCTTTTTTTCCCCCTTTTTTCCATTCTAAGCTCTCCCACTTCTCCACACCATCACCCAAACACAACTTTTACTTAATAAATGTCTATGAAAACTTCCTTTGGAATGGGGAAAAGAATGCTAAAGGAATGAATGACAACAAATTTTATATCTTTTAATAACTGTATAGTACAATCCCTGTTTACTCCTCCCTCTGATTTACCCTGTAATAAATAGCCAGAGTCTCTCCAGCTCCGAAGAAGACATTATCTACTGAACACTGGTGGCTGCCAATATGTTTCTAGTGAATTCTGGATTAATTAATGTATGGAAAACATGGTAATGTGTGGAGGCTGGGATCTGGGGTCCCGGGGAATGGGAAGATGGAAGGAGCCAGGGGAGGGGCTATGGTGCTGTCCACCAGGCCGGTGCTGATAAGTCTGAAGGGTTCTGTCCTGCAGGATACCCACCCCTGCCAAGCCATACACTGGACAAAGAGAAAGGGCAGAAAAGCTTCCCCTGAGAAGAGTTATATGATTAGGTGGGGGAAGCAAAGACTGGTCATGTCAACACTGCCTTTCTCCATAATTGTTCCTGTATAGTCTACAGCAGCAATTGTCAACTGGTACGCTGCAAGAGGAATGCTGGTGTGTCACAAGAAGTTTTAAAGCATGCAATACCTGACTATTTAGTCAGGGGCACTGAGCTCTTTTCCCTTACATTGTCAAATTTAAAAAAATAAAAAAAGCAGCCAACACAATAGCCATCCAGTGTGAATGAATCAAAATTATACCTATTTTTTTGTCAATTAATTTGTGTGTGTCATGAGATGAAAAAGGTTGAAAATTACTGGTCTACCAGGGCAATGATGGGCCACTAGAAAGCCAAACCCGGGGGGTGTTTACTAAAGCAACTACTAGAGCAATATTGAGAATTTCTCCATTCTGAAATTCTGGCATAAAGACTTGCTCTAAAGGATGAATGCCATGAGCTATCCCGCTGTGCCAATCAATAAATAATTATTATGTCTGCCAACAAAATAAAACACAGGCTGTAATACTCTTACTCAAATCAGCTATATATTAACATTACTATATAATGATACTCTAACTCTATTCTGATATCCCCTGTACTATTTTCACCTCTGAAAATGTTCAAATACAGTCCAGCCCAAGTCTCCTTCAAATCCTGAATACCACACAGTAACTTGCAGGACAACCTACTGGCAAAGAAGAAATAAATTTCAAAAAGTGCTATTATAAGTCTTCTAAATGACGATCCTCACTCCAGAAAACTTTCCTCAGTATGGAATTAGCTGCAGTAGTAGCAGTAGCAGCTAATACATGCAGTAGAAACATGTATTAAGAACCAGTTGGAGGGGGTAGAGGAACAGGGAAAGAAAATAATGGAGAAATTTAGTTTTGAACTGAGGCAAGTTCTTCAGGCATGAAAAGATCCTTCAATCATGAAGGCAAGAAAGTTTTAAGTCACCTCCATGCCTCAAGTTTATCTATCTTCTATGACACTGTTCCATCTCCAACTGAACTTTCTTTTTCCTTCATGACTCAAAATATAGTATAAAATAGTTGTACCCAAACTTCAGTCATTTTCACCATACCTTCTCAGTGATACCAAATGGTAATATTACCTGTACTATTTAAAACACCTCATAATCAACTTACTTTTTTACCTGGCCTCATCCTAAGTAACAAAGTGTATTAAATCCTGGGTTTCATGTGTCAGTATATATATTTTACTAACACATCAAATTACACAAAGACTAGTGTCCCTGTTCTCTTAGAAGTTCACACATATTAATCAATACTCTTTGAACCAAAAGCTGAATGGATGTCTTGGAACATTTTGACTCCCTACACCTTGTAAAATCATCCTGCTTTATTAATTTATACAGGTGTCACTACCCTCTATATCAGATTCAGGAAGCCTTCACAAATTACATGAAAGTATGCTCACTCATGCCTGTCTTTACTGGATTTGTGACCCTGACCACAAATGCTATATGATCTGTGGATCGAAATTATCTTTTTTTTCCATTTTGTGTCATGATGCCCAAATACAACTGAAAGCTGGCCCCATGTAGTTCTCATTATAATTCTATAATCCAGAAAATTAGGCAGGTACTCAATGCTTTACTAGTGGTACAAAATATTTATTCAAATCTCTTGTTTTAAAGAGCATCATGTTTTAAAACCTGAGGAAAATTAAACCCATGACACAGAACTTTGTGATTTCACCAAAACAACTGAGATAAACTCAAACCAACCGAGGACATTAGGACACTTCTTAGTACCCTGGTGACTTCTAAACATAGCTGTAAATTCAATGAAGACAACCTAAAGATACATAATATACAATTTTCCTACAGAGTTAATTTGCTTTTACTGTCATGCATATCAAAGGAAAGTGAGGCATCCCACAATCTACTACATGCTAGGCAACTAGATCCCATTTCATTTTCACAACATCGGTAGGTCAGGTAGAACCGTCCCATTTAAAGGTGGAGGAAAATGAACCCAGGTATTCCGACCCCACAGAATTATCCTTTAGGAACATTATATTCCACTTATGTTTCTTTAAAGCCTTAACATTCAAGTGTAAAAAACGATCTCAATTTCATACTCTGAGCCAAGGCAAAGGGGAGAATCTACTACATTTACTCAGACATTTAGACACTTAAAATAACTATGATGATGAAAAAGACACAGCAGTTGTTTATTAAATAGTGTTTACTATATGCCAGTCACTGATCTAAGGGTATCATGTACATTTTTTCTTTTTTTATTGTTGTTCAGTTACAGTTGTCCCCATTACCCACCCACCACACATACCCCCCCCCCACAGCCATGCTCTCCCCTTCCCTGTCAACACCTGCTCCCAAAGACAATCCCCACCCCAGTGTCCTTGACCATGGACCCTTGGTACATGTTCCTTGACCCTTCCCCTTCTTTCCCATTATCCTCCTCCCCATCCTCTCTGGTCACTGTCAGTTTGTTCTTTACTTCCATGTCTCTGATTGATTTTTCTTGCTCATTTGTTTTGTTGATTATGTAACACTTACAGGTGAAATCATACAGTATTTGTTTTCACTCCATGGCTTATTTTACTTAGCAAAATGACCTCCAGTTCTATCCATGCTGTCGTGAAGGATAGGAATTTATTTATTTATTTATTTATTTATTTATTTCCTTCCTCCCTCCCTCCCTTCCCTTCCTTCCCCCCTCCCTCCCTCCTGCATAGTATTCCACTGTGTAAATATACCACAGTTTTTTTTCCTTTTTAAATTGTTGTTCAAGCACAGTTTTCTCTATTTCCCCCCACCACTACCCCCCACCCCACCCATCCCACCTCCCACCCTTGATCCTACCCTCCCCTTTAGCTTTGTCCATGGGTCCTTTATACATGTTCCTTGATGACCCTCCCCCTCCCCCCTCTCCTCTGGTTATTGTCAGTTCATTCTTTTATTTCAAAGTCTCTGATTACATTTTGCTTCCCTGTTTGTTTTGCTGATTAGGTTCCACTTCTAGATGAAATTATATGCTATCTGTCTTTCACTGCCTGGTTTACAGCACTTAGTATAATGCTCTCCAGATCCATCCATGATGTCGTGAAGGGTACAAGATCCTTCCTTCTTTCTGCTAAGTAGTATTCCATTCCATAAATTTACCAGTTTTTTGATCCATTCATTTACTGATAGGCACTTAGGTTGCTCCAACACTTAGCTATTGTAAATTGTGCTGCTATGAACACTGGGGTGCATAGGATCTTCTGAATTGGTGTTTCAGTATTCTTAGCGTATAATTCCAGCACTGGAATTGCCAATTCAGGAAGCAATTCCATTTTAAGTTTTCTGAGGAAATTCCATACTGTTTCTCACAGTGGCTGTACCAATCTGTATTCCCACCAACAGTGCACTAGCGTTCCCTTTTCTCCACATCCTCACCAGCACTTGTTTCTTGAATGGGTTATGATGGTCACTCTGAGCAGTACGAAGTGGTATCTCATTGTTTTTTTTACGTGCATCTCTCTGATGGTTATTGATGCTGAGCATCCTTTCATATGTCTCTGGGCCCTGAGTATGCCCTCCTTGGAGAGATGTCTGTGCAGGTCCTTTGCCCATTTTTAAATTAGGTTGACTTCCTGGAGTGGAGTCATCTTAGCCCTTTACATATTTTGCATATCAAACCTTTGTCCGAGGGATCACTGGCAAATACATTTTCCCATTCAGTTGGTTCCCTTTTCATTTTGCTGATGTTTTCTTTAGCCATGCATAAGTTTCTTATTTGGATGAAGTCCCATTTGTTTATTCTTTCCTTTATGTCCCTTGCTCCAGAGGACATATCAGTGAAAATATTCCTGTGTGTAATCGCCTAGATTTTCCTGCCTATGTTCTCCTCTAGGACTTTTATTGGTGTCACGACTTATATTTAACTCTTTTATCCATCTTGAGTTTATTTTTGTATGTGGCGTAAGTTGGTGGTCAAGTTTCATTTTTTTGCATGTAGCTGTCCAGATCTCCCTACACCATTTGTTGAAGAGGCTATCTTTACTCCCTTTTATGCTCCTGCCCCTTGTCAAATATTAACTGACCGTACAGACTTGGGTTTATTTCTGGGCTACACTATTCTGTTCCATTTATCTATGTGTCTGTTCTTATGCCAGTACTGACTGTTTTGATTACCGTGGTCTTGTAATGATTTGATGCCAGGTATTGTGATCCCTCCTACATGTTCTCCTTTCTCAAAATTGCTGAGGCTGTCCACGGTCATTTATGGTTCCATAAAAATTTTTGAAATGTTTGTTCTATGTCTGTGAAATAGGTCACTGGTATTTTAATGGGATTGCGTTGAATCTATAAATTGCTTTGGGTAGTATGGACATTCTCATGATGTTAAATCTTCTAACCCATGGACACAGTATATGCTTCCATATATTTGTGTCTTCCTTAATTTCTTTCTTCAGTGTTGTGTAGTTTTCTGAAGAGGTCTTTTACCACTTTGGTTAGGTTTATTCTTAGGTACTTTATTTTTCTTGTTACTATAGCAAATGCAGTCTTTTTCCTAATTTCTGATTCTGATGTTTCATTGTTGGTGTGCAAAAATGTCTTCAATGTCTTAATATTGGCTTTATATCCTGCTGTTTTTCCAAATTCACTTAGTAGGTCAAGTAGTTTTTTGGTGGAGTCTATAGGGTTTTCTATGTACACTATCACGTCATCTGCAAACAATGACAGTTTTACTTCCTCCTTTCCAATTTGGATGCCTTTTATTTCTTTTTCTTATCTGATGGCTGTGTCTAGGACTTCTAATACTATGTTGAACATAAGTGGTGAAAGCGCACACCCTTGTCTTGTACCTGATCTTAATGGGGAAGCTTTTAGTTTTTGTCCTTTGAGTATGATGTTGGCTGTAGGTTCCTCATATACAGCCTTTATTATGTGAGGTATGCTCCCTCTACTCCCACTTTGCTGAGTGTTTTTATCCTAAATGGGTGTTGTAGTTTGTCAGAAGCTCTTTCAGCATCTCTTGATTTTTTCAGTGTATTTGACTGATTATGCTATTACAGTTGTTCCATTTTTTTCTCCCCTTTATCCCTCCACCCTGCACCACTCTCCCCTCAGCATTCCCCCATTAGTTCATGTCCATGAGTCGTACATGTAAATTCTTTGACTTCTCCATTTCCTATACTACTCTTAATTTTTTTTTTAAAAGATTTTATTTATTTATTTTAGAGAGAGGGCAAGGGAGGGAGAAAAAGCGGGGGAGAAACATCGATGTGTGGTTGCCTCTCGCACGCCTCCCACCAGGGACCTGGCCCACAACCCAGGTATGTGATGTATCCTGACCAGGAATGGATCAGGCGAAACTTTGGTTCACTGGCTGGCACTCAATCCACTGAGCCACACCAGCCGGGGAACTATTCTTAATTTCTTGCTTTTCCTCTTCTTCTTCTGGCATCCCTATAGTTCAGGTGTTGCAACATTTAAAGTTGTCCCAGAGGTCCCTAAGCCTCTCATTTTTTTGAATTATTGTTTCTTCATTCTGCTTCAGTTGAATGTTTATTTCTTCCTTCTGCACCAAATCGTTGAGTCCTGGTTCCCTTCCCCTCACTGTTGCTTCCCTGTATATTTTTCTTCATTTTACTTTGTACAGCTTTCGGTTCCTCCTTTCTTTTGTGGCCATACTCAGTCATTTCTGTGAGCATCCTGATTATCCATATTTTGAACACTGCATCTGGTAGGCTAGTTATCTCCTCGTCACTTAGTTCATTTTCTGAAGTTTTGATCTGCTTTTTCATTTGGGCCACATTTCTTTGTCTCAGTGTACCTGTTACGTTGTAAGGTGCGTAGCTTTAGGTATTTGCCAGAGTAGGGCATCCCATTTAGCTGTGTTGTGGCACTGTATATGGGAGAGGGGTCAGAGAGGGAACAATGCCTCTTGCATGGCTCTTGGCCAGCTTTCAGTCACTCACCCGATAATCACAAGCGAACTAGGTCCTTCTGCTGCTGATTTCCAGGTGGGTGGGTTTGAGTACCTTCCAGGACCCCATAGGTACCCTCCAATGAACTCTCCAATGGACTCTGCTGTGAGACTGGGTCCCTCCAGCGGACAGACTCTCCTCAGTCCCTCCATGGGTCCCTCCAGACTCTCCTTTGAGACTAGGAGTTTCTCCTGCAGCATCTATTGATATGATCATGTGATTTTTGTTTTTCAATCACGTATATTTTCTTATTTAAATATGAATCTTAGGAGGAAGATTCTGTTAATATTTCTAATTTACAAGTAAGAAATTGAGGCTAATCTGAGGTAAAGACAAGATTCAAACCAAAGTCTTCCTTATGTCAAAATTCATGCTCTTAAGTACTAGTTATAATGCATATAACCCATATAATTATGAAAAAAAAATCAACAAAGTGTATCTTCCTTCCCTCCAACACCATCTAAAGAGCTGTACTGGTCCATGGATTACATGTTCTATTGTATAATTGTTATTCATCTCAAACTATAAATAAGTATCAACAAAAAAAAATTGGAAATTCTCCAAAGCAGTCACATTTGTACCCTACTAGTGAATACACTTGTATAGAAACTTGTACCTATACACACCAACATGAGTATTTTATGTAACTCATGTAGGATCAATATTACTAAGATAAGTATTTTTGGGAGGAGAGGTAGAATTTCTGGATACCACAGGAGCTGGAGTTGTTATATCCACCCCACCCCCATCTCTTCCACTTCCAGTTCCAACCAGTAAAGGCTGTTCACACAGTGAAAAACAAAAATGTAAATACAGTGAGTCCTCACTTACTGTCTTTGATAGGTTCTTGGACATTGTGACTTTAAGTGAAATGACATGTAACAAAACCGGTTTTATCAGAGGCCCATTAATATAAACAAGAGTAGTATATTTCTGGTCACAAATACATCACCAGACTTCTAAATAAAGACCCAAAACACTTCTAATATTAAATAGTAAAATATATCTGAACTATACATAAGTTTACTAAAACTTAATAAAAAAAAAGTAAGATTATTTTTCAATCGTGTATTTCAGTTCAGGGTCAAGGGTGGCTGGAGCCTCTCATGGAAGTTCATGGCATAGGTGGCAGCCCACCCTGGACAGGACGCTCTTCCATCAGAGGGCCACCCACACCCATACCCACTCATCCAGGGACAATGTAGATAGACAAGCCAGCTCACCTAACGTGCACATCTTTGGGATGTGGGCGGAGACTGGAGTCCCCACAGAAAACCCAGGTAGACATGGGGAATATGTGCAAACTCCACACAGACAGTGGCTTCAGCTGAGAATAGATGTTTTTAATCTATGTTATGACAAAATGACATTGAACGAAATGACACTTGAGGACCTGTTGTATTTGAAGACCAGTATGTTGCTAAGATCAAAAGAAGGAAAGCAGTTCTTGTTTGCTGGATGGGTGCTAAAAACAACTTTCTGTTATTTGCTACAAAAACAAGAGAAGACATTTAGAACAAAAAGTATTGTAAAATATGCTACTAGACTCGGTGTAGGAAACAACAGCAGAGTCCAACTGCTAGAATTCAAGCTCCTTTTTAAAAAACAACCATAATATTTTAGAGCTGAAAGGAGCATGAATAGCTGCCATCTCCTTCTTACACTACAGAAAAACTAAGCAAGCACTTTTCTCCTTGGTGACAAGGAGGTAAATACCCAAGTTCCATGGAAAAAACCTCAAAGCACAAAGTTTGACAACTTAACAGTAGGGTAAAATTTTGTCTTTTTTCTTTAACTCAAATATGAACAAGTGCCTGAATTACACACAATTTTAGGCTTATAGGGAAACATTTCCGTATTTGGAAATAAGGGTAAAAGATAAAGAAACAAAGTAGGCCCTACTTTACATAATTTCTATAAAAATTTTTAAAAATCAATCACTTTTTACTCTAACTAGATACCATTACACACACTTCATTATAAATCCTTCTGAAAAAAAAAAATGTCTTTGGCATGTTTGGGGTTCCCATCCCTTCAATGTGCCCAAAGGAAGGAATAATCACAAGGATATAGAAACTCACATAGGTAATTCACAGGATGAGAACACCAACACCTCCAGAGCTTGTCAAGCAGTGGTGGTGAACAGTCCAGTGATGCCTGGGGCAAGACAGAGCCGTGTACCCTAAGAGGTCAACCATATGTTGCTTTGCAGAAATTCAAGTCCTATGTTGCCAGTGCTTTCAGTTTTATAGCAAGAAAAAAATCAAAATTTAGATTTCAATGTGAAATCTAGTACTTTTAGATGCTGGCAACTAAATCAACATATCGTACAAGATACTGCCTCCCTGTGTGGGTGAGTACTCTCCAATGCTGGCTTTAATGCTGTCTTCCTCCCTGAATGGGGAAATGAGAGATTGGGAAACATGCTCATTTTGGAGAAAAGAGTCTCTTTTTATGCTAAACATAGCCAAATGTACATAAGGACATCTTTAGTTCCCTCAAAGAGATTCTAAAAAGGCCTTCGGCCGAGGGAGGTGGGCAAGAAATCTGAGGCAGACTCACTGCTGCCCTGTGATGGTCGCCCCTTTGCAGCACCAGCTCCTGCCAAAGCCGGCTTCCGCAACTGGCAAATGCAGCCTGACAGATCAATACAAACATGAACCAAGTTAGCAAAACAAACCACAATGTAGTTATTTTACATGACTTGCATGAAATAAATCTGTGAACTATAGGTGAGTCATACCATAATAAAGGACTCAATAAGGTTCAGAACAACACACCAGTGTTTTCCCTCATCTTAGCAACTAGGTCACTGGAATCCTGAGAAAATAGAAGGTACATAAGGACTCTGGTGTCTGTTTTACCATTTCCTGAAATATAATTAATCTTACTAGAAAATTAAACCCAGGTTGCCAGACAGGCATTTTCATGGTCCATAATTTTTAGTTACTAAGATGCAAATAATGATACCCAAGTGGTCTAGAAGAGTTAAGGCCCCTACCCAAAATGGTTGGCTCACTCCCCAAAAATGATTCATTCAACAGCAAAATGTTTAAAATTGAGAAGCCTCTGACTTCCAGTCAAGATGGCAGCATACATAAACATGCCTTGTCTTATTGCACAACCACATCAAAATTACAACTAAAATATAGAACCACCATCAGAACCATCCGAAAACAAGCTGAATGGAAGACTGCAGCTACAGAATTTAAGAAACCACATCCATGACTGACAGGAGAGGCGGAGATGCAGAATGGGCTGGTCCAACATCCACCTGTCGTGGGTAAAAATTTGGGAGGGATATCTTGGGAATCCCAGCCCCACATAAGGTCCCCCAGCCCAGGAAGGTTCCAGTGCCAGGAAGGAGTCCCAAGCGGATCCTCTTAAAGAACTCACACACAGACTTCCTGAGACTCGCTCCCTCTGAGCTCCAGCACCGGAGTAGCAGGTTGAAAGGTACCAGTGGCATACGGAGAGAAACTGAAGTGTCTGGCCTCAAGGCCAGAGCTGGGGGACAGCTTTCTTCTGGACACAAAGGCAGGCAGAGGCACTGTCCCTTTTCTGAACCCTCCCGCCACAGAGCCACAGTGCCAGCAGGCAGGTGCCATATCTGAGACTCCATCAACCTGACTAACATTGTTTGACTAGCCCTACAGATGCCCTGAAACTCGGTCCCACCCAACCTGCTTTTCCATATGAATGTCTGCTCTTGGTTCACACTTCACAACTTCCTAAATCCTTTCATACAAGCAAACAGCCAACTTCAGTGAGCCCCCCAGTTTCCATACCTTTTGCTAACTGGCGCCAGGCACAGCACTAAGAGCAACAAGCCAAGATTCACAGCTTGGCTTCACCTGGGAATCTCAAGCCCAGCACAAGCAGCAGCCATCTCAGATTGCTCTACAGCTCAGGCAGAGTGGCCTCATGCAAAACACAGATAGGTACTGACCTTGGCCTGCACCACCCAGGAAACTCCAGAGCCTGTGCACCAAGTGTAGAGCTACAGGCCACATAGGAGCAGCAAAACCCTGCCTCTGCATAGATGACCCTCCACGGAGGGCAGAGGTTGGTGGTCAGTGGTCACAGCCAATCATTACAGCTGACTGGCCTGGGTAAAGTCCTCCCATTAACCTGCCAACAGCAATCAAGGCTCAACTTCAAGAGAAGGGTATACTCAGCCCACATGAAGGGCATACCTCAAGTACCCAGCCTGGTTGATAGGGGAGGCTGTACCACTGGACCCTACAGGACACATACTACATTAGGTCACATTAACAAGACAGGAAGTCATAGCAGCTCTACCTAATACATAGAAACAAATACAGGGAGGTTGCCAAAATGAGGAGACAACGAAGCATAGTCCAAATGAAAGAACGAATCAAAATATAAGAAAAAGAACTAAGCAAAATGTAGATAAGCAATCTATCAGATGCAGAGGTCAAAACACTGGTTATAAGGATGCTCACGGAACTTAGTGAGGACCTCAGTAGCATAGAAAAGATCCAGTTAGAAACAAATGATTCACTAATTAAAATGAACAATTTAAAGGGAAATGAGAGTACAGTGGATGAAGCTGAAAATCAAATCATTGATTTTTAACCGAAGGAAGCAAAACAACCAATCAGGACAAGAAGAAGAAAAAAGAATCTAAAAGAAATGGGGACACTAGAAGCAGCCTCTGGGACAACTTCAGGCATTCCAACATTCACATCATAGGGGTTTCAAAGGAGGAGAAAGAGCAGGAAACTGGAAACCTATTTGAAAAAATAATGAAAGAAAACTTCTCTAATTTGGTGAAGGAAACAGACATGCCAGTCCAGGGAGCACAGAGAGTCCCAAACAAGATGGATGTAAAGAGGCCTACTCCAAGACACATCACAATTAAAATGCCAAAAGTTAAAGATAAAGAGAAAATCTTAAAGGCAGCAAGAAAAAGAAGTTAGTTACCTACAAGGTAGTTCCCATAAGACTGTCAGCTGATTTTTCGAAGGAAACTGCAGGCTAGAAGGGATTGGTAAGAAATATTAAATCATGAAAAGCAGGGACCTACAGCCAAGATGGCTCTACCCAGCAAACCTATCATTTATCACTGAATGACAGATAAAGAGCTTCCCAGACAAGAAAAACTAAAGGAGTTCACCATCACCATATCATTATTATATGAAATGTGAAAGGGACTTATTTAAGAAAAAGAAGACGATCAAAACTATGAGCAGTAAAATGGCAATAAATACATACCTATCAACAATTCATGTAAAAAATAAACTAAGCAAAGAAGAAGAAGAGAGACGGAACCATGGATACGGAAAGCGTTTTGATGGCTGCCAGATGGGTGCAGTGTGTGGGGGAATGGGTGAAGAGGTGAGGGGATTAAGAAGTACAAATAGGTGGTTTCAGGATAGCCATGGGGATGTAAAATACAGTATAGGAAATGGAGTAGCCAAAGATTTATACACATGACCCATGGACATGAACAATGGTATGGGGATTGCCTGAGGGAGTGGAGGGTGCTGGGTGGAGGGGGGGAAAACTGGAACTGTAATAGCGTGATCAGTAAAATCATAGTACATAAAAACTACCTGATTAATCTCCAAACTCAATACTGAAATGTACAGCAATTATGAGGCTGGAACTCTACTAAGCATGCCTAATGATCGAATTAGACTGCTTATTTTCAAATCCACACACAACAATGCCTAAAATGACCTGGGAAACACGTAGGCTGAAAATGTAAGTTAAACAATTCCTTCAAAAATGGTTGCACTTAAATGCTGGCTTCCCATTAGAGTGTCCTAAGTAGAAAATTTAGTCCTGTACAAATTGATTTCACCCTCTCTTCTGTGACAAACATTTGTAAGACATTATCTTTCAGATTTCAGATCAAAGTGAATTGTGTTAAGAACTACTCGAGCTGAGCACAGTGCAGAAAAAAATCTCCGTTTTGTCCCTTCAGTCCTGATTTGTGCTACCGGACAAACAAGCATATGGGACACACGATCCTGCCCTCACAATGTTACCACCTGGAGAAAGACACAGAGGATGGCTCCAAGGAAAAGTGGTGAGACTAGAGGCCTGGACACCACGAGCACAGGAGCTGCTCAGTTTTGAAAGCCAGGGTGGCTACAGCAGGGACACAGACCTTCATCAAGAGGGCCACAACCCAAGCCTGGAGAGACATGTAAGAGTCTTATCAAGAAGGCAGCTGGAGGTAATCTGGATTTTTACCCTGAAGGGAATGAAAAGGTGTACAAGGATAACTTGACCAGGGTTTCACACAGTAAGAATCACTCTGTAGTGGAACATTGCGGCAAATTGTTGGAACAGAAGGAAAAAGGAGAAAGATGGGTTAGAAAGAAGTTGTAAATTGTTTAAGAAAGTGACAAAAATCTGAACTAAAAAAGGGGCCAGTGAAAAACTGAGAAAGGAGAAGCTTTCAACAGATACTTACCAAGTAGTCTCCATACAACAGGGTTACCAAACAGATAAAGTCGAGGCCAGAAAGGAACTGAAGCTGATGACCAGGAGGAAGAAGAGTGGGGTGTGTGCGTGTGTGTATGAAGAAGTACAGGGGAACAGACATAATTCAGTCAGTTGGTAGGCAGGCTGAATTTGATATGCCTGTGTATCATCTATAAGAAAAGTCCAGTGTAGGCAGTTGTATAAAAGGATCTAGAGCTCAGAAAACTTTGGAGATCTAGGCTAGATAAACCAATTTGGCGGTCATCAGTATTTCAGCAGCTGAAGCCCAAGTGCAGATGAGGTCACCAGGGAGAGGCTGAAGGAGAAACGAAGGCTGAAAGCAAAACCCTGGGCAGGGCGGCGGGGGAGGCGGCCTCGAAAGGGGATGAAGGCGTGCGCTAAGGGGCAGGAGAGACTCCGACAACAAAACAGTGCTTAGGAGATGGCGGGCAAAAGTGTCAAACGCCACAGAGGGGTCAAACCGGCTACTCAGAGCATTCCTTGATTTCGTCCACTGGGGGCTCTTGGGGCAGTGCCTGGAGTGGTGGAGGCACAAGCCAGGCAACATGGGCTCAGAAAGCGAAGGGAGGGAGACGAAGCAGGCACAGAGTGCTTACCTCTCTCCAGAGCACTGGCCATTGAAGGGAACAAAAGGAGGAAGAACGATGTGATTAGAGTAAGACAAAGGAGTGAGAAAAAGCTGGTTTTGCCCTTTCAGCTAGGAAAGGCCTGGCTTTAAGTACAGACTGTTAGAAAAGAGCCAAGTGATCAAAGAGAGGTTTAAGGTAACCAAAAAAGGTATGCAGGAGAAAGGGCAAGGGGAAGAACACCACCTTTTGAGATCAAAGAGAAAGAGGTAAACAGTGAGTACAGACAAGAATTTTTTTTTGAGTCGTCATAGGTGGAGAGAATTGGAAAATGCATACCTGGTGGCCTCATTCTCTAAAAGACAAAAGCAAAGTTAAAGGCCTCAGGGCAGGCATATGACCACCACGACCAAAACTGAGTTTCAATCATTATTTGTACAACTACCATCTGTATGATTTATCAGGTCGCTGACATGAAGGCAGGGCCATGTAAAAAAAAATAGAGAGCCCTTGACACTTTAAATAAAAGTGTTACACAGGCGGTGAACACAATACAATATGCAGACAATGTATTATAGAATTGTACACCTGAAACCTATAGTTTTATTAACCGTCACCTTACTGAATTTGATAAATAAGTTTTCGCAAGTGTCCACTGCTCCACAGAAACGTGCGTGTGTGTGTGTGTGTGTGTGTGTGTGTGTGTGTGTGTGTGTTAGAAAGGGTATGAGAACTAGTAGCCAAGTGTCCTGGCTTTTGTGCTCCCCTCTCTGCCACTGACCAGCTGGAATCATTAAACTTCTTAAGAGACACAGCTCTATGGGACATAAAATGGTAACCCACGCTAACAGCCCTGCCTAATGCACAAAGCTGCTGTGACAATCGAGAAAGAAACAAATTAGCAAGTGCTTTGGAAATTGAAAGAAGGTGGGGGAGGCAGTAAAGTATTTCCCATTGCCTTCGTCTTTATAAAGCGAAACATTTACACCAGGGAAAGCCCGACTGTGAGAATGCCGCTCTTCACGAGTGAGCTTGCAGCCCCCACGCCATCAGGTCTGCGTGGGAAGTGGAAACTGCTGAGGGCAGTGGTGCCCTCATCTTGGTAAACCAGTTTTTAAAAGCTTGATAACCCTAAGTGAATGTTTTCTTTCACTGGGTTTTTCATTTGCTTATTTTTAACACTTAAAAATCAAAGTTTTAGGGCTTTATTCACCTAGTACTTCTTAACGGGCAAATCCTAGTCCCTTGGATCTGATCCTACCTACATTTCTTAAGTATATTCCAGTGAACAAGTTAATATATTCAGTCTCACTACTTCCTCAACATCATTATTTCCTAATTTCAATAACCCTGTCTAAATCCTGCCCTTTTCCTGAAAGCCCAGTTCTGGTTTTAACTCTAATCACTCCTACCACCACCTACTCAGATCCTATTATGTACCAAGCACTGTTCTAGGTACTTCATGCAGAATACCTCAGTCTAGTAACCTCACTGTACATATGAATAAACTTGACAACACAGCGGGGTTGAATTCCTTGCCCAAGATCTCCAAGTTATAATACTATGATGTACTGCCTTCCATGAAGCCAAAGTAATTTCTCCTTTTCATTAATGGCTCTGATCCTGGATAAATTACCCAATAAGCAATTAAAGAACTTCAAAATCTGACTCCACTGTCTCCACACAGGCTTACGTCCTTATCACTCTGCTATGCTTCTACCCAATCTCCTTGATCTGTAGGCCCAGCTACTCCTACCAGACTTCTCGCCATGTCTTCCCTTTGCCATGTCTTCCCTTCGCCATGTCTTCCCTTCGTATCTCACCACCATGTCTCTTTCCCTAATCCTCTCACCAATATCCAAATACTTACAAAAATCAATTCTAAAAAAACGTACAGCGTTCTCTTTTGAAAAGCAACATAAAGTAGGTGTCAGAGTTAAGGGTGTGGACTAGAGCCAGAGTACTTGGGTCTGGATTTAACTAGCACTTAAGGCCTTGGCAAGCTCAGACAAATGAGTCTCTCTGTGCCTCTATTAAGACTCAGTGAAACTGCCATGATAACAGTGCCTATTACAGGCAGCGTTGTGAGGATCAATGAGTTAATACACAGAAAGCATGTGGAGCTGTTCCTGCCATAAAGTGAACATGATAACAGTATGAGCTTTCTATAATTAATAGATCCATACTGATTATACTTTATTTTTTACACTACATAGTAAATTTACTGTGCAAGAGAGTCTTTTTTCTCCCATTAGCTCCCTTTATAACTAGTGGATATTCAAATATTTGTGGACTGAAAAGACATAAACCCAGAATGTAAAAAATGTGAATTTTTCTATGACCAAATTGTTCCTGACAGGAGTGTTTTAACATTTGTAAGAATGTCCAGATTATTTAATAGGCAAAAATTATTTTTCACCAGTTAACATGTTCTCAAGCATGAAAAATGTTAGAAGAAAACTCTAATTACAGCATAAAATTTTGCAAAAAATTTTTATTTTTCTAAAATGCAAGAGCAAATATTTGCTTTAGGGTGGAGTATCTTTAAAATTGAGCTGTAAGGAAAAGGAGAATCCATAAAGCTTGAGTTTCTAAGAACTGTAAGAAAACTGAATTAACATAGAATGTTTTCCTTTCATTTCATGATGTTCAATTCAAAGCTTGAAATTCTTGCCAATATGAATTTTCAGAGTTCTATTTATTTGTAAATTGAAACAACAACAACAAAAAAACAAAAACCCTAAGGTGATTTATCTAAGGAACACAGCTAGAAATAGGACCTCTAATTACTTAAATACTGAGGCCATAGATTAAAACATTAAACCTCAAAACCTTTCAGCCAAAGGGATTAAGGAGATTACATTGGGCTTGACAAATTACCACAGGGTTAGGGGGGAAAATGTGGACAGAAAGTAGGCCAAGCTTAAACAGGGAATTAAATAAAGTTCAAGAGAAAACTAATGGTGTGCATGAACCCTGAATCTCTGTGGGGGGGAAAACTGCCAACTTAGTGATTTCAACAATTAAAGAAAGGACAACATCGATATAAAAATAGTTGCTTATAAAGTTCTTGGAAAATGTGAACATGCAGCAAAGTTAACCTTGGAAAATAATGATTTTCAAATAGACCTTGGCAACTGGAAAAGAGACATACAAGGTCAAAAATAAACTTGTTATGATAACATGAGCCAGGATCCTCTCTTAAAAGGAATTCTGCTTAAATATCTTATGAGTACTGGTCACCCCCACCAAAACAGCCAAAATCAAAACCACTAACTCAAGACATCAACATGAGCCCCACTGGAATATCTGGTTTTCTGTCCCTGAAGATTATCAGTTGGCTCAAAATTAAAAAAAAACAATTAATCCAGAGAAGAGCTAAAATGACTTGACGGCTACGTGAGAGCCTGGGAGAGCACAGAGTCTGGAAAGACTCTGAAGAGTCGCACGTCTCCATCCTGGCAAAGGCTCGGCATGGGTGACCGGGGCAGGGTGGGGGTGGGGAGTAGATCCAATAACCCTCCAAAAACATCTCAAGTGTGAAAACAACAAGGAGGAACAGAAATTTCTTATCCTGGTACCAAATGTACTTCTGGCATTTTGAGAAAGAGTAGAAAGTAAAATGTACAACTCTAACTAATGTCACCCAAAAATTTTCAATATTCAACTGCAGGTTTTCTTCTTGGGCTACTATAAGCAATTCTTCGTACTAACTCATTTCTAGCTGTTTTAGAGCTTTTAAAAAATATTTTTCCTATGTTACTTAAAATGTTTCCTTCAGAGTTTAAAGTATTTCTTCAAACTCAAAAAAATGCCAGGATTGGGAAATTAAAGGTGGCAGGTTTTACTCAGCTCTAGTTGGTGAAACTGAAAATTTGAATTTTCACCAGAATTCTCCAGTCTGTAAATACTGGCTCAAAAGGGTGCATGCAGGGAGGGGGAGGCAGGTGGGCACCACACTACATAGAGCAAAACAAGAGTCTACAGGCCCAGTCTAGCCTCCAGGCTGTCTGCAGCTTCTGTGGTACACTTGTTTGTAGCTTGCTAACCACTTTTTAACGTCTGTATTATATATTTGGGGATCTAAAATTTAGCCAGCCTGTAAGGAGATATAGATTACTCACTACTCATTAA
The DNA here is from genome assembly GCA_004026545.1 of Mormoops blainvillei. Lineage (NCBI taxonomy): Eukaryota > Metazoa > Chordata > Mammalia > Chiroptera > Mormoopidae > Mormoops > Mormoops blainvillei. The sequence continues at coordinate 161,440 of PVJD01000945.1, read as the reverse complement.
TTCTCACAGATGGGAAATATTCTGCTCCAGACACCCAACATCACTAGGTTATTGTATACACAAATACCTTGCTTGCTTTGCTATCATTTTCCTAACATAAAACATGTAAGTCATGTAGGTATGCCCAAATTAACTGAGAGCTAGCTCATGGAGTCTAATTCAAATTTGCTATAAAAGTTACTATAATAACAACATTTTTAGAAAACCAGGGAAAGCTAGATAAGGTTGTTCCAAAATCTCACTTTCCCCACAAGCATGAAAATGTTGGGAGCACAAGAAAGGAAAATATGAACTGAAGAGAAAGAGAAGAATGAAGTCTTGGGGTCCCACTCCCGTGTTTCTTCCCTAAAGCTACTTTCATGTCCTACTTAGGACAAGAGCCCCATCAATTCAGTGTAATTCTTTTGCCTGAGGCCCACTTGGAAGACTGGAACCAACGGGAAGCGGTCCTTCTCTCACTCATTGTGGCCTGTTATCAGCTCTCTTCTGGAAGTTTTCTTTTCCAGGCTCTAGGAACAAATCTCACGAGAATCACAGATACAGATTCTTGAGCCTACCTGTATATCTGCCGAATCAATCTCCTAAGGAATTTTTGTCTTTTACCAATTTGTATTTTTAACAGGCTTCCCAGGTGATTATGATGTGCTGCCAACTTTCAGAATGAATGCAAAATTTCCCTTTGATCTACAGTACTGAACTAATAACCCAAGACGACTTGTTGTAATGGTCTCTACATCACATGGCATAAGCCACGGGCACATACTCTTCTCTCTGTTTGTACACTGATGCTGCTTAACCCCTAACACACCCTGCTATGTTATGGTAGGAATGTTTACGTGTTCCCAAAATTCATGTTGAAATCCTAAACAACAAAAGTAATAATACTAAGAGGTGGTGCTTTGGGGAAATGTTTAAGTCATGAGGAGAGTTCTCCTGAGTGGGACTGGTGCCTTATAAAAGAAGTTGCAGAGAATTCTCTATCCCTTCTATTACGTAAAGACACAATGAGAAGGTGCCAGTTGAAAACCTGAAAGAGGGTTCCCTCAGGAAAATGGGACCATTCTGGTGCCTTGATCTTGGTCTTCCAGCCTCCAGAACTCTGAGAAGTAAATTTCCATTGTTTATAAGCCATCTAGTCAGTGGTATTTTGCTATAGTAATCTTGGTGGACTAAGGCCACCGCTCACTTTTGTCACACCTCAAGTCTCGCTCAAATAGTATTTCCTCAGAGAAGAATTTGCTGAGCTCCTTCATTCTAAGTCACAATCCCCCTTTATCAATTTTATAATGGTGTGTAAATGCCTTTACAGCACTTGTCGAAGTTCTCACATGTTGACCTGAGTGGTTATTTGAATAATGTCAGTTTCCAGCTAGATAGGACTAGAACCACCTGGCTTTGCTCCCCACTGTAACCCCATACCCAGCACTAGGCCTGGCAAGCAGTAGGTACTCAAGATATTTGAATTAAAAGTTGCTAAACTGGTAATGTATATTACATGGAAGATAGTGGGTTTAATTGTATTTTGAGTGGTGCGCCAACAGGATACACACCACTGACACACTGAAAGTTAACTGTCTGCAGGGTTAGATCCATTTCATAATAGGAAAGTTCCTCTTCCAAGGTTTAAGATAATGAGAGAGCTAAATATGGAAGGAGGCAAGATTGCACATATGGGTGCAAAGTGAATGACGATCACACAGTTTTCCACTGTGGATTATTTCACACAGTTAGGCTGACAAGTATATTGAGAATGGAAGGCTCAATTTAAGAGCTGCCATGAGTTAAAATGGTCCAACAATGAATTCACAACTACAGGTGACACTTCAGTCTTAGATATGAGGTGGAAGCATTTGATAACAGAAAAAGTTCCTAAATGATGTCCTGAAAGGTCACAAGGGAAAGAGCAATGCTTTGTGAAAATAAGAGACCATCAGGGCTCAAAGTCTGACTTATCTGGAGCTAAATGGAGTAGGACAATATAAGGAGACAGAAGTAATAGCAGATGGATAGTAAATGCTGCTAGCTTTCAGTGACTTATTTGGGATGTAAATTAAGATAATTGTACCATTTCCTTGTATACTTCAAACCCTTAAAAAAAAAAGAAAAAAGAAAAACAAAGAAACCTGTAATTTCCACTGATACACAGATTCTCAAGTTTCCCAGGTGATCTCCAGTTTTTGCTTCTGGAAACCTAGCAGGTCATTTCTTTCCGCCCAAAGTCTTAAATACCTACCATATGCAAACACATCCTGAATTTATTATTTCCAGTCTTAACATCTTCTCTAAGCTGCCAATTGACAATGACTGCCAATTGCCAAGTTTTACCTGGATATAGAATGGCATCTCAAACTTAATACATGATCTATCCAGAGCTGTTGGTTTTCCCTCTAAACCTGTTTCACTCAAGTGAAATCCATCTCAAGTAGCTAGTATCATCCCACCACCTCTGCACCTTTCAAGTAAGAAGAACCTATGAGCCGCCTCCCTTGATGCCTCACTGTCACTCACCTCAGGCCTATTCCCATCTCCAATCAATCACAAAGCCCTATCAGTTCCCTGCCAAATATATCTGAAATTTGTCCACTTCTCACCATATCCACTGCTACACAATCCTCCAAGCCATCATCACCATCACTCACCCGTTAACTGTTCTCCCTGTTTCTGCCCACTCCTGCCCTTCCCAGTCATTCTCCACAAAGAAGCCAGAATGATCTTTTTCCAAAATGATATCACTCCCCTGCTCAAAATCCCCCAATGGTCTTCAGTCATAGTTAGCAGCAAGCAAGAGCACAAAGATCATAGAACTGGGAGTTCTAACTTTGGCTCTGCTACTAACCATAAATTTTAGCAAAATGGAGTGACTTCACCATCCTAGGCCTTATTAGCAATATAAAAAGGCTTTATGTTTAGCTTTAAAATTCTAATTTCTATGGTCAGCATACAATTCGATATACCTATCTCGGCTTGTTCCATGTCTCCGTTTCAATAAAATGCTTATCTCATAAATCCTCTATCTAAGCACTCCTTCCTTTCCAGGGTCCATGCTCATGCACACACACACAGGGACGCCACTGTTTTTCTCTCACTTTCCTTTGTTACCTTTGGACAAAAAATACAAATATAAAGGGACCTCAACCTGCCCAAGTGGATAAACATCTCCGATGTGCATCCCTACAACTGGAAGTTACCCATATGAGATCAGCACATACTGGCTGTGCCCTCAGATGGGTTTTAAGCTGCTTACACATCTTCCAGTTGACACAAAACCAAAGCTGACATCCAGAGAAAACCAAATGCAGATTCTTGCAGTCCAGGCCTTTATTTAGGCAGAATGTCCAATTTTTGATATTTTTTTCCTCTAGGATTTTAGGAAAGATTAAGTTTTAAATGTAAGAATGACCTGTCCCAGAAAAAAACATAACTTTTAAAAAATTTTTGATTTATTTATTTTTAGAGATAGGGGAAAGGGTAGAGAAAAAGAGGGAAAGAAATTTCAATCAATTGCCTCTTGCATAAGCCCCAACCTGGGACCTGGTCTGCAAACACAGGAATGTGCCCTGACAAGGAATCAAACCAGCGTCCTTTTGGTTTGCGGGATGACGCCCAACCCACTGAGCCACACCAGTCAGGACAGAACATCATTTTTTAGGAGAACCAACTAAAATATACAAACCAAGTATTTCCCATGAAGTGAAAGGGCAGATTCCACACTTGTGTGGCTTTAGTATGAAGACACACCAAACAGATGAGATGACTTTCCATTCCCATTTCGGTTGACTTGTAAAACACTGTTTCATGGAAGCAGTGGGGAAAGGAGAGCAGTGAAACCAACCACAAAACCCTCACATTCAGAAAACTGGGAAAGAAAACCTTCTCTGACTTGCCTAAGGACAAATTAAGCAAATAAAGAAAAACCACTGAACTACCCCCAGTCCCCACCTCACAGCTCTACCAATAGCCAGCTTCCTCTTCTGCCTCTCATTCTCTGTTCTTTGGCCCCGAAGCCACAAATAGCCCAGGGTATTGCTAATATTCTGGTTCTATACTCAGAATTCAGCTGCTTTGCGTTTAACTCCCTGCTTTTTCTCCCGCATCTCTATGCTTTCTTTGTGGTCACCAGAATATTAGATGAGATTTTAAATTCAATCTACATTTTCTCAAAAATATAAGAAATATACCCATTTAACCCGGTGTGTGAACAGAAAATTAATGCTAAGTATGCAAAATATGAGATCTTAGTTAAAAGAGGTAAATCAAATCCGCAACCTAGACAGTACAGATATCCACGCATCGCAGATTTAGTTCCCTTTTACGCCAAGCTCTTGGGTCCTAATTCTCCTCACAAAAGACATCCTGAGCCCTCCGTCTGCCTTAGACCTCAGTTTCATCCCCCCTCCCCAAACCAGCACTGTCTAGGGACTCCAAGGGGGCTGACACTGTAGCTGCCACTGACAAGAGAACCCTGAGCAGAAATCAGACAGAGCCACAGAATTGAAATGAATGGTGGCTGCAAACTCAGGCCAAATATGAAAAGTTTGTATCTGCTAAATTGTTGCTAGCAGGTGCATTTGTGCCAAGAAAACCCCATTCTCCAATTATCGAACTTAATGGAAGATTTTGTTCATTTCAAGCACCCACTCAGAAAATATGGAAGGGTCATCTAACAAAGTCTAATGTTTGAAATTATGTATTAAATAAGACCCTGGAGAAATCTCATCTTTTTTTTCAACAAGAAAGCAGAAAGTAAACTAAAATCCTCTTTCCTGAAAGACTACTGGGAAGCCTACTGGCCAAATCTGCATGGGTTCGCTATGTTACAGCTGACACCTGAAACCTGCTCAAGCACCTAGGAGCAGATAGTTTGTACTCAACTGTCCTCTGATTGTTTCATGTATGTAGGCTGTCCGTCTCAACCCATTCTTCCTTGGAATTCTACCCTGCACTTAGGTATATGGTTGGGCATTTGGTGGATAGTTCAAATATTTGCTATATTGTCTTAAAATTGTTTTAAAGCAATTTTTATTTGCTTAGTTTTTTTAAAAAAGAATGTGTTTTTTTTTCTTTAAACTAGGAAAATAGAACAGATCCTATTTAACAGACAAAGCAAAGTGAATCCTATTAAGTTCTCTACTGTCTTAATTATAAGGCGGGCTGACTGGCCCTCATTTGGAGAAGGGAGGATCTCTTGTTGTTTCTTCTCTCCTTCATTCTGCCCCCTCCCCCACTACATTCCATCACAGTACAACATGTACAATAAATGGCTCATTCTGGTCAATCTTTAGAAGCTAGAGTTAAGCATCGTTCTGCTAATGGGGTCATTTCTACCAATTGCTTTATCTGCCCCTTTCTCATTTTTCCTCAGCCACCAAACAAATCACATTCTAAAGTCATCTGGAGACACTCCAGCTCAAGAGTACACTGTAGACAGGACCCTAACTTCTCCTAAGCCAAAAACTGACAACACCAAGGAACAGAGTTTTCTCCTTAAAGATACGGATTATCTTTCCAGCTAAGGATCCTGGAATCTGCTTTTTTTTTTTTTTAAACTTCAGGAATTTTACCTTCTAGCACTACGTAAGACTGCTATCTAGGTGCACACAAGTCTTTGAGCAATGGATATGCACATTAGAATGTTTATACAATAGATGTTAACAAAACTACAGACTTCAACTTAACAGACAAGCTTTAAAAATCTGCTTCAAATATTTTACTTTATACTACTAATCTGAATTTTGGAGTCTGTGGCAATAATTCAGAATTTCAGTGATAGGATGTATGTTCTGAGTAACCTCATTCAAACACAATGTGGACATTTATCAAAGGGTAGAAAGAGGATTTTTTTCTTTATTTAAAAAGATATAGTATTTTGTTTACTTGAAAAAGCCATAGTTGAAAAACATTCTGTATTACATCTGTAACTCACTCTCAAACACCAGCACACCCCCACTCTTCTTTCTTAGGTGGTAAATAAAATACATTAGAACAGAACTTTATAAAATATATTAGAACAGAACATTAGTTTCAAAGTTTCTTACAGTTTACAAGGAACAAATCTTAAAATTAATAGTCTGCCTTCAACATTTTGACCTTATTTTTGTTTTTATGGTTTGTATCTCAAGAAAAACTAAGTGGGGCTGAGGAACCAAAAAAAATTATTTTCCTTACAGTGTTAAAGATGCCAGTGTTCCCTGAAAAAACAACAACAACAACAACAACAACAAAAAATCCCAACAAAACAAAAGCAAGACAACTCAAAACACTGTTTGGAATTTTCCTATGATAGAAATGTCCTCTATCTTATTAGGTTGTAGGTTACACAGGTGTATATACTTTTTGAAACACAGCAAACCATACTCTTACAATCTCTGTATTTTACTGTATGTAAATTACAGCTCGATAAAAAGATTTCCCAAAAAATCTCTGTGCAAATCACATTTCAATATTGCCATCAGTACTCTTATCACAGGCCTGAATTTTTTGTAAGTCAACAAGATTCTAAGGCCAAAAATTAATTTCCTTACCCAAAAGTTACTGGCACCCTTTACCCTCAGCTCTCCAGAACTTCCATCTAAAATCTTTCTTCACGCTGGAATTGCCCCAGATATGAAATTCCACTCACCTCAACCGACTGAGAAGGCATTTTCAGCTTGGTGAGCTTAGACTTGGCAGGCACTTTTAAGTCGGTTTTTTCAAAGGTCTGTTGCCGGTAATCCTCTGGCGGTGGTTTCAGTTCAGGAGACTCACTAGGAGCCTGATCTTGACCATCCATGGGCCGGACGTAAGCCGTGGGCTTCTGCTGCATTGCGACACTTTTTGAAGGGAGGGAGGGTGGGGGAAAAGACTGAGAAGGTGGCTGGGGAGGGACTACCCCAAGGCTGGAGACTGCCACTAAACTGTCCTGAGGGGTCTCTTTATCTCGGACCTTTGCTGCTAGGTCCTTGGGAGATTTGGCGGGGCAGTAGCCTTTATTGTTGTTGTTACTGCTGTGAACCTTGTTGTTTCCTTGTGTCCTGGGAAGAGTTTGCTGGTTGGAATGTACAGGTGACAGGGGGGGCACTGGGGAAGGTAAAGAGGAGAGTAAGGGAGAAAGCTCCCTCTCTGGAGCTGAGTCTGTCATCGAACTACAGTGGTCTCCACCAGCTCTGCGGTCACCGTTTTTGTGGTGACTGGAGCTGTAGCCCTCCTGACCAAGGCGATCTTGGGTTAGGTGCTGGCTGTCCGGGGGTGCATAGCTTTTGACATGGAGACTTGGCATTGATTCCATTCTTGGCTGTGCCATCTTTGGATTGTGGCTAATGTTACCTACAGGAAGTGGTCCAGAGGCAGGAGTGCTAACAGGCTGGTGACGGACACTGGTGTTGAAGGAGTGGGAAGGAATTTTGCTCCCCTTCTCAGGAAATAAAGGATATCTCGGCTTTCCCAACCTATTTTCAGAAGCATCCAAGTGATGAGTGTGGGACTTGGTACTAAGTAACTCCTTTACTTCTTCATAGTTTCCCAACATGTTCTGTATTCGACTGGATAGTTCATCACCTTTTTCTGTCTGGAAAAAAAAAGAAAGAAAGAAAAAGAAGACAGTAAAGTTAGATGCTGAAAAAAATAAAGAAAACCAACATTTAATAAACCATGTTATATAACACCACTAAAAAAGAAACACCTCGATTTAATGTGTAACACAGAATTTAACGTGCAATTTAAACTAAGCTCCCCTGTTGAAAAGCCTGTCATGGAAAATATTACTACATACAGAAAACTAACATTACCACAAACTTTGGTAATTTAGACTAACAAGGTTCAGAGAATTTTCGTATTTTGTTTTCAGAAACAATCTCTAGAATAGGTTGTCTTATTTTCACAGTTGTGGCTTGTTCAAATTCACTTGTTCAAACTCACTTTTATCACAGAATTAAATATTAATGATAAATCAGACTTTCCAGTATACAATAAATACCTTGTAGGGCTCTCCAAAAAGGGGAATCTTTTCAGGAAATGCCTCCTTCTCTTGGTGAGCTTCCTGGTTGCGTCTTTCCTTCTCTCTAATTCGAAGCAGGTTTCTGTCTTCATTGTACAAGCTGTTTCAGATGCCACAGAATAACAAAAACAATAAAGTTTATCAGCATCCAAGTTTTGCTGTGCACACGTACATGTTTGAGGAGGGTAACGATAGGTCAAGAAGAAGCGATGATAGGGAAGATGATTTAAAGAAAGCGTAAGTCTCTCGACTGACTCCTAGATTAAGGCTCAGTCTACCACTGTGACCCTCCAGCCTCAGTTCTGGTTCCAGAAACCTAAGATTTTACTTTGGGTGACTGCTCTGTGGCTCAAGACTGACTCCAAACCGAACAGTGTTTTATAGGCAGTGGTGGAAGTGAGACAAGATTAACGATATTTTTACTTTCAGCTCACAAAGTATGAAGTAGAGGTAGAAGATTTTCATCTGAAAGAGTCAGCAGGATGTGAACATTTAAAAAGCTGTTTTCCTGGATCAGTACTGTACATTTTGGAAGATTAAAATCAAAAGGTTTATTCCATAATTAAAAGATTACCAGGCACCCAAAACAGCATTTACTTTATTCTCAGTCTATTCTACTGGGAGTGTCCTGGCATGTATACTCAAGATCATTTTTATTTCTCATTTCAAATGCCAAAGATGGAAAAATCCAATTTCAGAAGTGACCTGATTTCCCTAGTTAAACCATATAAAAATGTATGCTAAATCATGAGCCCTGGTACAAAAAAGGTTAAAATGCATCCACTGACAAGCAAAACACAGGGATGGACTCTAAACAGTGTGCAGCTTTAGCTGGCATCTACACCAAAAGCAGGCTTGGCTCATGTCAGCAACACAAGCTACGCCCTGCCCACTGCGCATGAGATATAATAATGAAAATATGAACTATAAAAGGCTTTGTCTTCATAGACTTGCTTCGAGTTATCTACTCAATTTTTACCCCAACATTACTTGAATAAATAAATGGGGAAATATTCAATTGTCTCACCAAGACTTTATGCACCCTTAGAAATTCTAGCCGTGATGCCAGATACCCTCCCTGACCCCACATCCTAGCCTCTCTGCTCTCTCATGGCTTCTCTTATTTTCTCTGACAAGAGCCTACTTACTGGTCTCCCTGCCTTCCCCATATCTTGTCCCTCTAATTTAGCCTCCTCATGGAAAGAAATCCAATCCACAGCCCTGGTTCTCACGTCACTAACCATATTTTAAAATAATAAGATGATGGCGGTTTACTGCTGCAGAATAAGCTTTTTCTTTTTTCTTTTTAGAATTTTTATTTATTGATTGATTTTAGAGAAAGAGAGGGGGAGAGAGGAGAGAGAAAGTGAGAGACAGAGAGAGAGACATCGATGTGTTGTTCCACTTATTTATGCATTCATTGGTTGATTCTTGTTTGTGTCCTGACCAGGGATCGAACCTGCTCCCTTGGCTTATCAGGGACAATGCTCTAGCCAGCTGAGCTATCCAGCCAGGACAAAATAAACTCTTAAATCCTTGCTTTTGCATTAAAATTCCCCCATACTCTAGTACAGATCTACTCTAGAAATTATCCCCCTCTCTCCCTGCTGGCCTGACACATGTATTCCACTTGGCGGGATTCCCCAAACATATCCTGTGTAAAGGTCAGCCTCTTGTACTCTACCCCAGAACCCCCTTTTACTGAAAGATGACCAGTTCTTCCAGGATCAGCTTACCCAAAGAGTATGATTCTCTTGCAAACCACCTCTATATTCCAGTCACACCAGCCTATACCCTGTCCCCAGTGATATCCTGAACTTTGATGCTTTCCTTCTAATCATACAAATTCGCTCTGCCTCTCTCTCAGCTACACACCCACATTCCCAATTTACAGCTACAAGCAAATCTCTGGAGTGACTCCTACGTCACCCACTCGAAAGGCTTCCTAAAATCCACTGAATATGTGCTGACTTAACATCTTGAGTGGCTCTTTCTCTCTTCCCCTTTCCCCTAGAATGTGAACTGCCATTTATAACAGAACTCACATCTCTCTCTCTTCTGGTGCTAAAGCATAGTACATTACATAAACACTAATCATTAAATATTTTAAAATTAAAAAGACACTATGCTTACAGTATATTTTTATAAACTTATTTGTAATTTTCTTTTAAAAAATTAACTCTGGAAGACATATATAAAAACAATTTTTAAAAATTATAACCATCTAAAAAATGATCTGCTAGTTCCATAGCTCCTTTTTTAAATTAATTTTTTCCCATTATCATTTGTTCTTCTTCTTATACACCCCACTCCCCACAAAGGTAGAGAGAAGCTAAGCTACCGGTTGAATTCACTGGGGTGGGGTGAAACTCCTGTTTGAATTCACTAGGGTGTGGTAAAGAATTATTGGCTTAGGTGATCGTATAAAAACTTTGCCTATATGATGGACATCTCAATATTAGATTTTAAGAAAACTCTAAAAACTACAAAATGAACAATTTATGTTAGTCGACATACTGAAAAAGTTGAGGAAAAACTAAACCAGAGGCTGGTTACAGGAGTAGTCTTTAATAGTCTGTAATCTCACATGTTTCAGACAGGCCCACTACTGGTTGATAATACCACAGCAGACTTGATGACCATTAAAGAATTCCTTACCATTATTTTAGGATTTTTGGTAATTACTCTTGTTGCTCAAAAAAAAAATGTATGTCATATTAACATACAACTATGGGAGCCATGTAAGTGGACTGATCAGGAAATAAGTTCTTCCCCTCAAAAACTTGCTTTTCAGCCACTTTGTCTGCAAGGAGCGGGGGGGCATGCAACTAACTCTGGGCGACCCGAACTCCCCAGTTCCTTTCTGAAGCTACCTTGCACATGGACCGCGGAAGACATCTGCTTTGCTCTGCTTTCCTGACTCTGCTGGTTACAACAGGGGAGTCCCATACCTTCGTTCACTTGTGAGTGTTCACAGCCTTTGGTTCTGCTTTATAAAGTTGTAGTTTTGCCCGCTTCTAAGTAACTGCTACTTTTGTCTCAAAAAAGGAAATCCCAAATTGCAAAATTCTCAGTTCCAGGTTTAAAAGTGAGGGTGTGAACAGAGGCACCTCAGCTATCAGGCTGCTTGGAGTCCACTTTTCTTGTCATCGCCACACGCATCTTTAAGAAAAGCTACACAGGTTTAAAATTACTAAAGTATTTCTAAATCAATCAGCTCAGCATTGGTTAGGTTTTACCACACCTGTAGATTTTCATTCTAAAATAATAAAAACTGCTACAGAAATAGTGAGAAAAACCCAACTGTACAAATTCCTAACACTGCCTTGGCTTGCTGTGTGACTCAAAAATCATGCCTCCCACAGGGAAAAAATTCTGTTAAATTAAGGATTCTAGTTAATTAAGGTTTTACTTCATTAGTTTAAAAAAAATTTTTAGCCCACACCGATATTTTATTGGCAGACATGTAGTACTATACCAATTTTAAGACAAACATGGAACGTACTTTTTTCCTTTATTCGCCAACCCCCTTCAACTGAAAAGTAGTCAAGTGAGAAAACACGGCATGAGTGTCACTGGTAGGATGAGTTTTATGAGGTCTAGACTTCGCAAGAAACTCACTCTCGCCCGCACTATCTGATGAGCAGCTAACTCCCCGCTGGGTCTCACTCGCCAAGGCTCCTGGGCGGAAAAGGCAGGAGAGGAAATGCCCAGCCCACAGCCCCCAGGAACACGTACGACAGACTGTGAGTACTCATTCTTCTGCGCTACCTAACTTTTCCTTGTAACTAACAGGAATGTGCCAGTTGTAATGGGTAGTTTTCTGATTTATTTGGCTTTTACTTATTCCAAGTTTGCAATGGCTTAAGAAATGGTTTGTTAAAAATGACTAGGCAAATATGTTCATGAATATTTTCCTTTGCTTGGTTCCATTTTGAAACCAGGGGAAATATAAATTTTAAAAAACATGAACACAATTTGTAGCATGAGTAAACCATTGTTCAACCTCTACACATCATTGTTTTTAAAACAAGGTGCAAGCAAGGAGGGGGTGGATGGAAATATTATAAATGGGGGATTTTAGGAAGCAATAAATGTCCTACGTGATTCACAGACTCTGTAATTACCTTTGAATAATTACAAGTTGACTATCACTTCATTTAATTAAAGGCAATTTTTTTCTGCTGTGAAGGAAAAAAAACACATTTTTGCTCTCACAGGATAACCTCACCCCAACATCAGCCTTGTCAGACTTTCTCACTGTCCCACATAGAATAGAGTTGCAAATTCTCTGTGGCTGATTTCTGTACAGCACTTTGTATTAATTAGATAAGAGATCATCAGCCGTTACTAAGTGTCAGAATCAGCCAGGGGGTTCCTTAAAACGCAGGTTGCACTGACCCATGCCTAAACTTGATTCAGTAGGTCTGCTGTGGGGCCTGAGAGCTGCATGTTTAACAAGTTTCTAGATGATGCTGAGGACTACAAAAAAACACAGTCTTTCTGGGCTTACCAAAAACAACAGCAATGATGACAGCAGCAGCATGGCCTGAGACTGCCACCACTTAGCATCTGTTATTCAGCTGGCTCTGATTTAGGTACCTCAAATGTGTACTGTTTAATTTTCATGACTGTGAAAGGGGAATTATTAACTCCATAAATGGTGCATCCACAAATTCAAAGGCAGGTTTGCCAGGCACCAAAGTTTGTGTTCTCAACCACCGTCTGCAAACACAGTTCTCCGTCTGTTACGCAGGATAACGACAAAGGAGTGCTAGAGTGAGTTAATTTGCAATCACTCATAATTCTTTATGATTCGTTAGTCTCATCAGCAATTCAGGTGGTACCCTTGACAGCAGAGCAATCTCACAACATAAAACATGTTTGCTTAAATGTACCCAACAGGTCTGTCCTTGTCTAAGGACCTAACGACAGAGGGCCCTTTGAGGGAGGGATGGCCGACAGCATGAAGCTGCTCTACAACTTTTAAAAACTGTGCTACAATGCTTATTTTAGAGTCTTTTTAAAAATTTACAGATTTGAGGTCACTGACCCCACAGTAACCTCTAAATTCACAAGTCATTTTTAATGGGCAAAAGGGCTCTTCACATTAATTTCTTTCAAGGACAGGCTGTAAATAAACTTGCACCAAAGTAGCCTGATATTGGGCTCTGCTCCCATTAATGTGTGGCTGGCTGACAAAGGCCCTGTTGCTAGGGCCTCGGTGCCAGCTTTCTGGTCAGCCCAGGAGTCCCCCACCTGGGGAACAAAAAACATCAAGTCACATGGCCATCTGAAGCAGCTGACTGCATACAAAACAAGTCCACGTGCTGATGTGTCTTGGGGGAGGGAGCAAAGTCTGACCACCTAGTAGACAGATATCCATGAGCTCCCCAGAAGTTGGCAAAAATATTTTTAGATAGAGAATATCTTTCAGTAGCCAAGTTCTTGCTTTTGGATCATATACTACTGTCCACCATCTGCAAAGTTCAACTCTAATGCATCAAAAAGATCCCTGTAGAATGCATCAAACCACCTCCTTGCCCGCATTTTTTTTTTAAACTAAGTGAACTAGAAAGACTGAGAGGGGACACCACAGGCTTCAGTTTCCAGTGCCTGGTGAGAGCAGTGGCTTGTGAGACTTACCCTGCACAACACAAATGCATAAGCCATTACTAAGGCGGACTGCACCACAGATGTTTTTGCAGACAATTCCACCACTCTCTAAATCAGCACAGGAGCCTGAAAATCTAAAACATGCCAGGATGCTCTCACTTTCAGAGAGGTGGTGAAACTCCTGTGGAATTCAGAGCTGCACATTCGGCCCCTGAATGCAGTCATTTAGCCAGCCCCATGCTGGGACCTGTCAGGGCACATTTACTTGGGCTTTTCAAACGCTTCTGGGAGGATGTGTGAAAACACTGGGGTAAAATGAAGAAATTAGGGCCCTGTAAGTATTAACGAGAGTGAGCCTCCCTTTTCTCTGTCCCTTGCACTAAAACAGAAAAAATTCATGTAGGAGGAAAAGACAGTAACTGGAAGGCCTGCATTGGGCTTGAGATGTGGGGCAGAGTGCTGGCTCTGCTCTCGAAAGGCTGTAAGCACCTTCTTCCAGGCATGAACCCACGGGTCCTGCTGCTAATCTAGGTTAGTCATGCAGGATCGCTGAATGCCACTGGACGCTTCCATGGCAACCCTCGGCCCACAGGGCAGGCTGTGCACAGCTGACTACCCATTTATCACCCTTGACTGGTCACTTCACATAGACCTTCCTCTGAGAGATGTGACCAACTCTCTCTAGAGCTCACATTTAAAAGTTTAATTCTCTCTTGGAGGATAGAGTGTAATTTCTCCTGTATTTATCTTCAGAGGCATGGAAGAGACCTTGGTGGGAAGGAAAGGGAAAATCTTAAAACCAACAGTGCACATTAATTATGGAAAAGAATGAGTCCTTTTACTGTTTTAGAGGCACCATGCCATTTTGGTTTGACAGTACAAAGGAGAGAGCAAAACATAAAACTCACACGTCTGTTCACAAAAGTTGGGCAACTCTGGCTTTGAGAGTGGTGATAAAAGTGTCACATAAGTAACAGAGGCAAAAGGGCAGCAGGCTTGGGTTCTTACTTGATGTGCAAGTTACTTTTTTTATTTTGGAAGCCACCTGTTGATTTTTTATTTTTTTAAGATTTTATTTATTTTTGAGAGAGTGAAAGAATGAGAGAAACATCAGTGTGTGAGAGAAACATCGATGGACTGTCTTTCCCACATGCCCCAACCCAGGCACATGCCTCAACCCAGGCACATGCCCTGACCAGGAATCGAACCAGCGACCTTTTGCTTTGCAGAATGACATCTAACCAACTGAGCTACATTGATCAGGGCACCCCTGTTGACTTTTTAAGTCCATCTTCTGGCTTTTTGTTTCCATGTTTTTCTACTCTCACAATCTAACATCCAGAGAACATTTTTCACACAATGGCTTTACGAAAAAATATCAGTGTATTTCAAAGCACAAAATTAGTCTTGTCATTAAATTTCATGATTCATAAATACAATCTGAACATAGGAAATCAAAGTGTCTCCATGTTTGAAGGCAGAGAACTACTGCTTCAAACAACTGAAGAATTTTCCCCTCCCTTGCTCTGTGTGTATAAAAGAATTTGCAACAGGCTTTCTCATAATAAAAATCACTCGGCTAAATCTTCCAATGATTTCACCCTCATTACCTTCCCTAACACCTAACACACACAATAAATACAGGGTGGGGCAAAAGGTTTACAGTTGTTCATGTGGAAAATAATACAGTAATGCATAAATAATAATACAAGAGTAAAATGTTTCACGTACTCACAACTATAAACCTACTTCTGTCCCACCCTGCAAAAAGGAAAAAAAAATCAGAGACTTAATCCTAACACAATACCTGATTTTATATAGAAAAATATCAGCCAAGTCAAATGACAAAACAGCATTATGTCACAGTTGTTTTCCTGGAGGAGCTCCCAGGGGATCATCTCAAAGTAACAGCTCTCTCTGGTACTCACTTCTGCTTGTCACAGAATGGTCAGCCTCATTATGGTACTGAAATAGTTGTATGTGACCCCATTTTGCAAAATTAAATCAGTCTTTAAGATATTATACATAGCTGAAAGGCATACTATTAGTTTTAAATTGAGACAGCCCCTACTTGGGCAAACTTGGGGAAAAAGTCACTTCAATGCTTACAAGAGATGTGCTAATTTACCTTTCAAAATGAATCTGCCAAGTACTAATGATTCCATGTTACTATGGACCAAGGATCTGAACGGACACACTTGACAAAAATCCATCATGGACTACTAAATTAGGGTTGGAAGAGGTTGGTGATAATAAGTGGATTTAGGGCAGGGTTTCTCCAATTCTGGGACACGGCTTCAGACCTCCTCGGACCATTACCAGTTTGTGGCCTGTTAGGAATCCGGCTGCACAGCGGGAGGTGAGTGGTGGCCGGCAAGGGAAGCTGAGCTCACATTACTGCCTGAGCTCTGCATCCTGTCCCCCCACTCTGCCCCCACTCCCCCTGGTCCGTGGAAAAAAACTCTTCCACAAAGCCGGTCCCAGGTGCCAAGAAGGTTGGGGACTGCTGATTTAGGGAGTATTTTGTTTAAACATCTGTTTTAACATTCTTTTCACAAAAAAAGTATTCATTTATTAGCTGTGTATTAAAAGTTCTGATTAAATACAAAAAAAGATAGCCTTGTACACATATAACATCAAAATCAGGGGTCAAGAAATATTGCGATATTGCTCATTTGGCAATAACTCTCACTGGAACTCAAAAAGCTGATTTTGAACCCTGGACTCAGTATTAGACTGTTACTAAATAATAACTAGAGACCCAGCTGCATAAAACAATACATTAGAGACTCTGCTCCAAAGTTGAAACACCAGCAGCTGCTGTTTTTTAATTGAAATAGTCTCACTGCAGTCCATGTTGTTTCTCTTACTAGATCATAGAAATGTATGTAGAAAAGCATTTTTTTAAGACTGTATTTATTTATTTTTAGAGAGAGGGGAAGGGGGGAAGAAAGAGAGGGAGAGAAACATCGACTGGCCTTCTTGCACACCCCCAACTAGGGACAGGGCCCACAACCCAGGCATGTGCCCTGAGTGGGAATCGAACCGGTGACCTTTTGGTTCTCAGACTGGTATTCAATTCACTGAACCACACCAGCCAGGGCTGAGAGGCGTTTTCACCATCTAGATGGAAAAGCACAAGCACTTGTCTCCTTCATTAAATGGTCTTAAAGGGGAGTAGAGGAAATGTGTGGGCAGGGATACACAGCTCCAACACAAGGAGGGTAAGGGGAAAGGAGTCAGATGTGCTTAATGTATTCCCATGTGCAATACATCAAGTCCCTTACTGTCCAATCACATTCTGAGAATGAAAACAGTACTGACCAAGGAGGGCCAACATGCAAATGACACAATTATACAAAGCACACCATGGGCGAAAAAATCATTCTCAGCCTCAAGGATTTGACCATCTGTAGCTAGGAATTAATAAAATACTTGTTTAATGTCACCTGAAATGAGAATGTAATGTTACTGACAAATTCCAGAAAATCCAGTCTCTAAGAAGTATTCCCTAAAATGCTGACAGTACTTACTGGCAGTTAATTGAAAGGACATACAGAAATTACCACTTACAGTGGTAACAGGCTTGCTAGAGATAAATCTGCTACCTGACCAGTTATTTATGTCTCCCCCTGTAATTATAAAGGTCCCTGATGATCAGAGCCACCTCTGACTGCTCTGTTGGCACCGTTCATTTGGCACCAACCAGAAACACGGGCAGAAGCTGCTGGTTCTTCCCTTGCATGTCTGGTCTGTTGTGGGATCAGCCGGAGCACTGTGCTCATTACCAGGCCATCCTTACTGCACATTCAACTGACCATGAAGGGCCACACCACATTCCTACAAAATAATGAGGCTAGAGAAAGTCTGTATCATTATAGAAAGCTGTGGTCACAAACTAAGAAAGAATGTAGACAAGCAAGCTTAACGTTTTGTTTTTTTAAAAGGTTTGCCATATTTAATTCATACTCCACTTTAAAAAAATGTTTTGGGCATTAAATCTACTAAGCACCCAAAATTCAAACAGGGTTGTGTGGACACTTCTCACTTGGAGCACAGACCCAACAGGCTCCTCATCTTAGGTTATCTAAACTGCCTGACTGATCTTTCTAAAATCATGAATCTTATCTTGTTATTCACCAACTTAACAACCTTTCTGAGCTCCCTGCTGCCTACAGGATCAAAGCTGATGGGTGGGTATATCAAGCAATGTCCTTCACCACCTGGCTTCCACTCATTGAGTTTCCACTCATTGCTTCACCTCTTGACCCTTTGAGTGCAAGGACCTGGGAGGTTGGGGAAAACACAGACCTTCTCTCTGACGGTTCCCTAATAAATTCCTAACTTGACTTTCACAACTTTCCAAAGTATCACTGCCTCTAGCCTCAACCTCCCCTCTCACCTCCCATCCTCTGCTGTGAATGATTCTTCCTCTGGGATACACCTGTTCTTACTAATCTGCCCATGTTTACATTTACAAAAATGAGATGGACTGTACAAGTGCCTACAGATTTTCCTTACTGGATTATAAGCTTCTTAAAGGCAAGGACTATTCCTGAGAGGACAGTGCTTAGCAAAAAGTGGTGCTTAATACACATCTTTGACTGAAATGATTACAGTTGACCCTTCAACAACATGAGTTGGAACTTACATGCATTTTTTTTTTCAATTAATACCCATCCTATTTTTGATCCACAGCTGGGAGGCCACAGATGCAGAAAGCCTGCACTGAGTAACCCCTTTTTATGTGGGGATTTCACAATCCATGGATTTTGGTACCCACAGGGGTTCCCAGAACCAATCACCCCTAGATACCAAGGAACCACTAAATTTTGGGGAAGTCAAAAGTTATACATGATTTTCTTTTTTCTTTTTCTTTTTTTTTACTATTTTATTTATTTTTAGGGAGAGAGGAAGGGAGGGAGAAACATCAATGTGTGATTGCTTCTTGTGTGCCCCCTACAGGGGACCCGGCCTGCAACCCAGGCATGTGTCCTGATAGGGAATCAAACCAGTGACCCTTTGCTTCACAGTCCGGTGCTCAATGCATTGAACCACACCAGCCAGGAAAAGCTATACGTGATTTTCAACAGCTCAGGATGTCAGTGCCTCTAACCCCTATACTGTGCAAGGGCCAACTGTATGTTCAAGCATTACTCAATTTCAAGCAATCCAGAATTCTCCTGAATCCTACAGGTATTATTATTTGATGACAAAATATGATTCACTGTCTGATACCTAAAGCCAATTTAACCAGACTGTTGTGCCCATCAAATGACTCAAACCTAAAAGGAAGCTGGCATAACTCTTTCCTAGATCGGCCATGAAAGCTGCCTCAGCTAATGACACCATACGTACTGTTTATCAATGTTAGAGGTTTTACTCTTCAGTTTGCCATACTTATTAATTAGTCATAAAGCCCAGGTAAACTATACTAAAAATAAAAGAATATTTGAGCAATATTTATAGCAAATACACATTTAATTTCAAATCAGTAAGATTCAGGACGGTATTAAAAAACTGTCTGTAGGATTACAATGTCAACAACAATAATCCTCCAATGAAAAATCTCTTCATGCTGGTATAACTGCATCTGGGGGGAAACTGCATTTTGGGGGAAACCCAAAGAAAATACATGATCTAGACAGATAATTTCAAAATGCACATTGGATTATGGAGCTCCTTCCACTGCTGAAAGCTCTCCACAGCATTCCCTCAGCATCTGAGATTCACTCAGAAGCCTGGCCTGTAAGGCTCCATCCCCAACATACTTCCTCTTACTTGCTGCCTCCCAGATATATTCTCCTCCCCCCGCCCGTCCTCAAATACTAGCCATAGGGCCCTTCTCACGCCTGGGACAGGCTGAGCTCTGCAAGTTGTGTGCTGCCGGTCCTAGTCTGGATGCTCTGTCCTTACAGCTGAGGGTGTTCTCGCTAATATATCAGGTTTTAAAATTCAACTCTTCAGGGAGGTCCCAGCCCTAAATGGCCACTTTGCTAGACCAGCAGGAGCTGTCTAACACTTTACCCTGCTTTATCTCTTTTTATCACTATTTAAAATTATCTTGTCTATTCATTTATCTGTTTAATTATGACCGGCTCCCCCACACTCACCTCTAGGAAGAACTCACATTCTGCAGGTCAGTCACCTTTTTTCTTGCTCCTCACTATTTGAGAAATACTAACCCATTAGGCTAAAAGGATATCGGTTGAATGGATGAAATTTGGCATATACACACAGACTCAAGTAATGGTGTCTCTTTTTTCTTAAATCATATAATTTGAAGTTAACAGAAACATTTTCAAAAGGTGTATTTTTTTTTAAAACCAGGCAGTTAAGAACAGCATCCTGTAAATAACTGATTAATACATCAACTTTTCAACTGCCAAACAGAAGGCAAGAGAGAACAAATCATTTCCAAATTAATCTTGTATCTCATGAGACTGCCGAAATGTCCCTAAGGGGATTAAAAGACAAAAAACCAGGGCACCCCTTCATTCGAGAAATTATTCAGGAGCAAGTTGGGCTTTTCTTTTTGTTTGTTTGTTTAAAGAGGAGACTAATTCTACAGTCATAAGAAATCAAACATACTAAGTGGATTTTGTCACTTAACAGCTTAAGCACCAGATAATGCCCAGCATACACCAAACTGAATGAATTCTATAGAACTCCTTGGAAACCTGTATAGGATTTACCATTCCAAAAGGAAGGGTCCCTCCCAATGACTGAACTTCTAACACACATTCCAGAGAACCAATTGCACCACATATGATAAGAAGGACCGTTTGAAACAGGGCCAATGTACCAAGTACAGCTTCAGCCAGAACAAATGCTCAGCATTTACACTTGCTAACCAACAGCAAAAAGCAACAGGAAAAGGCTTACACTCGGAAAATGAAAGGAAAAGCAAAATGTCTGTGTATTGATAAGAATAGTGGGGAACAATAGGATAACAAGGAATCTGGCAAGATGCAATTTATCTCTCTAAAGAAGAAAACACTAAGATAACAGAAAGAAAAAAAGAAGAAAACATTTTTAAAACATCTTTTTCTTGAAATGAGTAGAGACCCATCAACACATTTTTCAGTGAGTGAACAAAACAAACATTAAAAACATTGTAGAGCTCCTCCTCTAGCCATTTAAAGAAGCTCATTCCATTATAGGAGCATATGTCTAAAACCAAATTCAAGGACTCTCCATTCCCCAATCAACATTAGTAGTAAAAACCACTGCCCATTACATTTTAAACATAGTGAAGCAGGCTGCTATGGACATACACACATGAAAAGATAAACTTTCTATGACTGAAAAAGTTTTTTCAGTCTATAACAAACACATGGACATAACACAGATCTAATCTTATTTGGATCTTACACAAAACAGACAAAATGTAAGAACAAACTGTTCATAGACTGTTTTTACAGAATCGTCAGCATTTTTTTCTGCATATCTTGACTTACAGTTATCTCTCCTCAACTGCACATCACACTTGTTTCCAAAGAAAGAAGTTTAATGTCATAAAAAGTAGAGGCAATCTCATCATTCTATTCCATTTCATTCCACAGGTATTTCAAGTAGGAAGAACAGGGAGCGTATTATAGGAGAGGAAAGCTGGAAACATGTAACGATATTTTATATGACGAGAAACAAGTACATGTTTCTAAATATTCTCATTTTCATCATAACCCCAGCTCACCTCCTACCACTCACTATAACTGGCATCTCCTGAAAGCTAAACAGTAAGTCATTGTTTTTCTGGAGAAGTCTTCCTTCATTTTGACCTCTGCTAAGCAGTGTTATGAGCCTTACAAAGCTTGTCAGGATTCTTTGGGCTGGATTTTGGCCCAGCCATGAATATTTATATGCAAAATATATTATCTTTTCCCTATCACTGCCAACAGGCAGTTCACTTGCATAAAACAAAGCATATTTATCAAACTTAATAAAGTATTCCTCCACCTTATTCAACACTAATAACTAGAATCTGAGAATTTAATTTTAAAAGATAAGAAATAAATTTTGGGTTTTTTAGAGATTGCTTTAAAATACTTTTCAAATGTTCATTTTTTACTCTCTTTGAAAAGCAGAGGCTAATACATCTGTTGTAATAAAACAATAAGCAAACATTCAAAATTACCAAATACACCAATAACATATTAAACAAGGCCTCTAATTATAAAATATTTTCTTCAAACATTGAAACTGCATTGTAAATATTTATGCCACTTAAAGTTATTTAAGGGCATGAATACTCTTATCTACACTATAGTTTTCTGTAATCTAAGATTTTTTGCCTCACAGAAAGAAGGCAGGAAATCTATTTGTTTCCAGTAAATACTGATGCCCCCTGCCCCATGTATGTGCTAGACCTAAGGAGATTCCACAATCTAGTGGGAGAAATAAAAAAGGGAGGAGGAGTGGGGAACCTCTAAGAGTGATTGCAGAGGTTGGCTACAAGTGCTAAAGAATCAATAGAGAAAAACAAGGAGTCTAAATGGCGGAGCCTGGAATGATTTAATTAGGAGCAGTGACATCTGAGCTTGAAGGATGAGCAGAAGTTTGGAAGAGAGGACGGGACGGGGCCCCATGGTCCAGCTGAAAAGCTTTTAAGTCACAGGAGTGATCATTCACCATGGGGTATTTACACCCATTTTACCTCATCCTCCAACTCCAAATTTCTCCAAAGAACCCTTGATAATTCGTGGAGATGACCATCCTTTACAGCCATTAGCTCCACTGGCCTGGCCTCGATCCTCAATGGTCTTTTAGGGCAGCAATTGCCTGAGAACAGTCTGTGGACATTCCTCAGCCTGAATCATGATCTCAAATTACCTTGCATGTGGAAAACTGTCAATTTTAGAAAATAAACACAGTGGGGATGTCAAAGTTTAGAAAACAAATAGACTTAACTGTGGCCTGTGATAATCACAAAAGCAAAACTGATCACTCCTCTCAGGCTTCCTTCCCTCCTCACTGGCCCAAGGAGCACAGTCTCACTGCCCACAGAGCACCCGCCCACTCATTATGGATTCTTGCTGTGCAATGTCTGGCCTGA
This sequence comes from Mormoops blainvillei, assembly GCA_004026545.1. Lineage (NCBI taxonomy): Eukaryota > Metazoa > Chordata > Mammalia > Chiroptera > Mormoopidae > Mormoops > Mormoops blainvillei. The sequence goes on along the minus strand of PVJD01000945.1, from coordinate 138,797 downwards.
CTTCTCAATTCAAATGACTTCACACTATTTCAAGACCTCCATGTATCATTCCACTCACTGAAGCAACACTGAAAATTACACAATTTATAAAAGTTCAGTAATGAATTTAAAAGGAACATTTAGTTGAGCATTTCCACTCCAAACTGTTTTTTAATTTCCTAGCATGCTTTGTCCAGAAATTTCAGACTTGTAAGTAAAATTAGTTAAAGGAGAATAAGGCTACCAGTGGTGGGGTGGGGAAGAGGGGCATTTAAGCATTCCTGTTTGATTTATATTGATCAATATTTGAATTTCAACCTAAAAATATACATTAAAAAAATATACAAAGCAGAATGATGGACTAGACCAGGGCAAACTATGCAAACTATGCAAACTATGGCCTATGGGGCAAATCTGGCCCAACCGTCTGTTTTTGTAAATAGAATGTATTGGAACACAACCCTGCCCATCCGTTTATATACTGTCTATGGCTGCTTTGGTCCTAGAATGACAGAGTTGAATAGCTGCAAAACTGACTAATTGCAACAAAGACCCACGGGGATGACGCCTAAAATATTTACTATCTGGCCCTTTACCAAAAAGGTTTGTCAACCCCTGGACTCGGACTTAAATTATTAAGAAAGAAAAATAAAGGGTGAATTTTAAAGTTTCATTTTTAAAGGAGTGGAATGCAGACTGCTTCTGAAGTAATTTCTGCTGAAATATATGGGTCTTTCAGTTGTAACACCAAATTTCTCTTACCAGTCTTCATGACATAATGAGAGATGAAAAATCTCCATTCTTCTAATTATCTAACTGTAATGTCTTCTTCTTTCATTCCAAAAGACTGGCATAATGTAGCGTGTAGTGATAAGTGTGCCAAGCTGGCAGCCACTTTCTATGTGATATTACCTAATAGCTATAGGGTTCCACCTCCCCACCTCTGATACTTTACCTGGCCTAACAGTCAACAGCCTCAAAAGGGCTGTAAAAAGAGTATGTTGGTGGAAGTTCAGGAGGTATAGTATGAAGCATAAAAAACATTCCTGTCACTGATGCCAGCTGCATCTTCAATGGAATAATGAAATTCACCTTACAAATCTTTATAATTTTAGGATGAAATAAATGGAAAAGAACAGGATATGAGGGTGATGGCAGAGAAGAACATTAGGAGAAGCTCCGGGATTAGAAACTCCCAAGGCACTGTGAATCCGTCAAACGGCACTGAGCTATCTACTCCAGCAGGCGGGTGTGGTTTTTGGAAAATATGAAGAATGAAGCCTGTGGCTGCTATTAAAGGTCAGAACTTACTGTTCCTCAAATGTCCTAGTTCTTTAGAAATGTGCTGGGAGGCTGTACCACTATATTTGAATACCTTTATTGAAAGAAAAGGACATCTGTCAGGTTGACAGTGTAAGGAAACAGGCTGGCAGTGCTGATAAAATCAAACTGAAATGTTCAAATAAAGGTAGACTGAACCTCTTACATATGTTTATGTCTTATTCCTTAGAATTTAAAACCTCTGGGGGGCCTCTCGCTAATTAATCCTGTTGCTTCCCTTAGACTCTGCCCAATCACAGACTCAACTATTCCCTTAAAAGAGCTGAGAAAAGGGTGGAACATTAACATCAGACTTTACCAAAAGTTGCAGGCTGAGGGAAACAAATAAACAGGTAGCACGCAACCAGATAATCTGACTGACAAATTACAATTTACCCACTTTCACCTCTGGGCCCCTGGTTACCTTCAGATCCACTTGCTACACAGTTACTTGACAGTCCATTACCCCCAGACTTCTCTCCTGGGGCAGAGAGAAGCTCTGAGAGCCCTGGGCCCACCCATATAGGATGAGAGACAGCACCTAATGTAAGTCCACTTCTTTCAAGGGAGCCCCTGCCTCCCTACTCATGACTTCACGGCATAACCTGGGTAAAACACAACCCAATTCCCTGGGCATTCCTCTAATCCATGCACTCTTAAAGCAGCAGGGGGTGGTTTAGTTATACAGTCTGTCACATGCATTTTATTATTACCCAAAAAAGAGGAGGTCTGAAAGAATAGATGGGGTCTCTACTCCGCCACAAGGTGTCTTCACTGGAGGAGGGCTAATTCCCCCCCAAATTTATCATTAATGATTGTGGAGTCGGACTCAAGTGTTCAAAGCACTTTGTATAGAAGACTGCGTGTTTTAAAGAAAGCAATTACCATATCCCTGGTGACAGAAAGAAGAAATTTTAATCTGTAATAGTCATGAGAGGTTTCATTTTTAAAAACATTCAATATACCCTTAGGAAGGTTGCAAATCCCAGAAACTCAATAAAGCAACCAAGAAGAATTCTTGGCTGGAGGCAACCTGGGTAAAGAAAAATGTACCTTAATTCAAAGGTTCTGATTCTGAGATCTCAAGAAATTACCCAAATATTCCCTATGAAATGAGATATTATCAAACACATCTTTCAATTTTTTTAAAATATAAATAACAACTTAAAAGGGTGTCCAACCTGAAGCCCGCCCACTGCATGCAGCCCAGGATGGCTGTGACTGCAGCCCAACACAAAATTGCACATTTACTTAAAACACTGTGAGATTTTTTTGCGTGTGATTACATGTCACAATGTATTTAATGTGGGGCCCAAGACAACTCCTCTTCTTTCAGTGTGGCACAAAGTCGCCAAATGGTTGGACACCCCTCCAAATGGAGAGAAATAAAATAGGAATGTATTTACTTATCTTCTAATTATCTTCCCTCATACACACCAAAGAATAATCCTTAGATTAGTCCTATATCCTACCAGGGGTTTAGGTTACACAGATGTGTGCGCTGTCAAAAGGTTACCAGGACACCTAAGGTTTGTGTGGTTCATGGCACATAAATTTTATGGCAACAGAAAAAAACTTGCAAATAAATACTTAACTTTAATGACATACAAGGTGAAGTAGGGAAAGTATACTGGTATCTGCAACTTACATAAGCAGCACAGAAGAGAGATTAATGGATTAATACAGCATAAAGAGATGAAGAGATATATGGTAATGCAAGTATAATAAAGCATTAGTAACAATCTGGGAATAAAGCTTTTTGCTATGAAATTCTTTCAAACTTTTCTGAATGTTTGAAAATTTTTATAACACAGTATTAGGAAAAATAACAAGAATAAACTAGTAAATAAGCAGGAGCTGAGAGGATGCCACACACTGGGAGCTTGCCCATCTTTCCATTAGACACATCTAGAGACTTCTGGTCAAATCTGAAGTTTTATCAGGAAGGATTAACCTCCAAGCACAAATACATCTATCAAACGGTACAGTGTACCTTGGGGAGGAAGGGAGCTACAGAGGACCAGGTCTTGAATTTGCAGCAGAACTGAAACAGCTTGAGCAAAGGCATGCCTGCTGCAGGAGTGGTATCTGTGCATGTACACTGGGCAAAACCTTGCCTCACTCCTTTAAACTCTTGCTCTGGGGCTCCTGCCTTTTGCTCTGCTGAGGACCTATAATTGATCCAGTGGTTACACACACTTACAGGAGTAAGTTTCAGGTTCCCTCCCATCTGGACAGCTTCCAGGGCAATCTGCTTAGCAGCCGCTGTGAAGATTTAATTCACCTTTCCCTCTTCCAATCTTCATCTTTTAAAAGAAACAGTTGTTTTTTTCCTATTTGAGAACCAGGTTGTTTGTGAAGTTTTGGAAAATTAATCTCTGATTCTTGTCCTATTTCTTCATGTACTGATTTAGTGCCACTACCAGAGTTACATTTCCTTCTTCACATTTCAAAGTGTTTTTCCTGCAAGTCCTTTCCTACAAAATTACCAAGCCAGAAAGCTCTGGGTTTTAAGGAGGGCCTCGTTCTATGGTTCGGTTTTCCCTGGTTTGAGTTGCATCTGATATACAAAAGGCCCAGATTTCAGGAATGCATTTTACACAAATGAATCTGTAATACAATAGGTGGTTATCTTATACCTACCAATCTCCCTTTCTGCATGTTTTCTGCCTTGAGCAAGTTCAAAACTCAGCAGCAATCAACCTCTTCCCTGCCAGATATGTTAAGGCCCTTGTCACTCAGAATTCTTTCCTTACCCCTGTAGAAGGCTCTCTGCTAATGGGCCCTCCTCAACTCTGACCCCTTTCATCTCCTGCTACAGAAAAACCGGATGTCCACTCAAGATCCCCAAATGGAGACTGCTGTTTGTTAGTCTCCTACCATGGTTCTAGTGAGTTAGAGAATGGCAGAGAGGAGGCTGAGCAATACACAGCAGGATGGAACACTCTGGTTACCGGCACAGTAAGCTTGTTAAGAGAGGATGGTCTCTAGAGTTAGCGAAGGGTTCATACCTGGGTTCTACCACTTCCTATCTGTGATCCCTTCGGCAAGTCATATAAATTACCTTAGTCCCAATTACACCAGCCATTAAGGGGGGTGGTGATAAATAATAGTACAAATTCCCTAAGATTAAGTTGAGGATTAAGTGAGCTAATGACTGTTAAAGTGTATAGCATACAGACACCACACAAGTGGGTAAGAAAAGAGAAGCTGGAAAATGTCCCTCAGATGTACCTGCAGCCCTAGAAAGATTACCGAGCTCTTCATCTACCCTACTCAGGTCTTACGCCTTTCAAATTTGTAGCCTGCAGCTATCCAAGCCTTTGCCAACCCCAGAGTCCCTCTATTTCAACAAACCATTTTCTCATTACTACACTCAGAAGTGTTTCTTCCATTTTCTTAACCACTAAGAAAAGTCTGACCACTTCTCCTTTTCTATTGGGCTGTGTAATTCACACAGGTATCCAGCACCGTTTTGCACACACTGTGTCCCAAACAAGGTAAATAACTAACATCTGGGGCCAGGACTGACTGAGTTGCAGTCTGATTACAATGTACAGGTGTCCACTGAAACACAAATATCCTCACACCTATGAACTAGGGGAACCTGTAGAGCAGGGGTTCTCAACCATGCATAACCAAATACACTATTACGGACATTTTAAGCCACTTCATTCTTTGTGCTGGGAGCTGTCCTGTGTATTTTAGGATGTTTTGCAGGATCCCTGGCCTCTATCTTAAATGACAGTAGCATACCCTCTCTCCCAACTGTGACAATCAAATGTTTTTAGACATTGCTAAATATCCCCATGAGTAGGGTGCAGTGGTGGTAAAATTCCACACACATCCATGTTGAGAACCATTGCCGTAGAGAATGAGAATGTTCCCCAAGTCCCTGTGTTACTTTTCTACTCAGGCAGCAGCCATCACAATGGAAAAGGTTGAAAATAGACACGGGAAATCTTTCCTAATAGCTACATTTATGACAGGCACTTTCAAGACTGTCACCACTAGCTATTGCCAACAGGGTAAGTCACAAGCTCTCTAAGCCCTAGCTTCCTCTTCTCTAAATGGAAATAACTGTTCCAAAGGTTTAGGACTGTGGTAAGAATTAAATTAACTAACGTATACACAGTGCTTAGCCCAGTGCCTGGCACATATTAAGTATTCAATAACTGTGAGCTATTAATAAATTATTTTTTTTACACAGCTGGAGCCCAAGTGCTGGGCAAAGCAAGACAGGCACTGGTTCGCCCCCGCCTCACCATTCTTTCTATGCTTCTACTACCCAATGTCCTCCCCAAGGGGAAAGTAAGATAATTCAATACTAAACACAGTACAAATGGTCCCTGGAGCTAACAGCATATGGAACAGGGTAAGAGATCAGCAAAAGAAAGGAGAATCCAAGGATGGTATGAAAAGTGTGGTGTCCTGCAGCAGACGCAAAGGGGTATCTGCATTTCATACGACCTGGAGCAAGCAGAAGGATGTCTGCTTCATTCCAAAACGAGCTTCTTACAAGGAAGAGGCATCCTGAAGGTTTATGCAGGAAGGTTCCACCCACATACATCTTCCTTTCCAAGTATTACAGGAGTTCTCTGAGTTACAAATACTCCACGACCTGAAATAGTTGCCTCACCTCTCTCTAATTCCCCATGTGGTAACGGAGTTGTGGGGATAAAGCACTTCCCAGCACTGGGCATTAGGAAACACTGACTTCCCATTTTTCTGCGCATTTCTTCACCCTGAAAGGAATTTTACACATACCATGTTTCCCTACTCTCGTTCCCTTTTCCTGTCTCACAGTCACAGTTCAGTTAAGACACAGACATACACATACTACCACGTTCTATTTTCTCCTTCTGTCCTTGGCTCCATTATAAACCAAGGAGCACTGGCTCTATATGTACGTGCCTTATTATGCTGTGTATAATGAGCATTTTTATGACCAAATTTTTGAGAGAAAATAAGGATGCGCATTATATATGGGTAGTACTAATTACATACCTATATAAAAGTTTTTAATTCTTTTATTTATGCTTATGCATTAAAAGTAAACTCTAGAAAGCAATAACGATATCTGCATGCAAAATAATACCCAGGAATACGATAATCGGTTTTCTTTCTAAATAGAAATAAATAAGTAATTGAATTAAAAAATTAAAATGAAAGTTTTTTTTCCTGAAAGTTTGGGTCAAAAACATGGGTGCGCATTATACATGAGATCTCGTTACACATGCAAAATACAGTATATGAAGAATAAAGAAGACATTTACATGAAAGTCTGGAGTAGATTAGTATAGGCTGTGATGTCAGCTATCACTTTCTGGCGGTGTAACTTTGGTCAACTAATCTTCACAAGCCTAACATTCTTCATCTGTACGATGAGAGTGACAATTCCTACTTATAAATTCAATGATATCTAATATGTAAAGTTCCTGGTTCATGGCTCAGAACATAAGAGAATGCTCAAAAACTGATAGTTATTACCATGTATCTAAATTATACATAAAGCCTCTGTCCTACAAAGTGCCAGAGTTTACCAACAAAAATGTTCCCAAAAGAATTTATTTTTTTCCCTACATTCTCCTATTATAACCTAAAGATCCGTCATACAACTCTTACCTCCAAAACAAACAAGCAAAAACCAACTTAAGTGTAGGATAAACTGTATTATTCAAGCATGGTTTGTATGCGTTGTTTCATCAATTGCACTATCTTATCTATTATTGTTCCAAAGGTTTAACATTTTGGCACTGGGTGAAGAAACATTCTGGGTTCAGTATAAGGCCTAAACTCTATGTAATTTTCACTGTTCATTCTGCAAAATACTATCTGTGCTCCAAACCCATTTTTTGGAAGAAAAGCAGTAAATAGGAAACAGTCTGTGCTTTCTTTTTTTTTTTAAATTCGCAACACCTACTGAAATAAGCACCTACTCTTACCAGCTCAACAATGAAAATACAGTGAAAAAATAATTTCTAAATTAAATTAGATATGTTTCCCTCAAATACATGAATAATTTCAGTGACTCTTGCTGTCCTATAGTTTGGGCACAATTTTTAAAGGAATTCTATAAAAATGTAAGTGTCTGTTCCTGATTATTTCTGTTCCTGATTATTTAAACAAACACCATTAGATTAAAATTTACAAAGTCAAAGAAAATTGCCAAAAATCTGTTATTTTCTTATCATTTTTTAAACAAGACTAACAGCAAGAAAAACCAAAAAGGATGTAATTTTTCACCAGCTAATTTTAATTTAATATTTAAAAGCACAGTTAAAAAAATGATTTTGGTCTGCATGCATGATTCCAACTTGTCTGATTGAGGCAATGTCTGGGTTCCGTGTGAGCGTGCACATACACATACCTTCATATGAACAGAATAGAAAAAAATCCTAGGGGTCTTCAATTACTAGGCGTTTGTGGGCTATACTAGTTCTTCAGCTAGGACAGTTTCATTAGTAAACAGGAGTGGGTGAAACTCACGAACAGGGTCTTCAGTACAGTTTCTGTGGCCAGGACCGGGAACAGACCATACACATCGTGGCTCCTAGGACACTGTATAAAATGGCACCCTGATTTGTCAATATAATCTGGGCTATTTCTCACTTTCAAAAATGTATTCTTGGGATGACATTTTTAAGTATACAAGACCTGAAAGTATTTTCTATTCCTCTCCAAATTTAAAACAGAATGACGATCTCAAAGATCACGACAGCCTAAAGTAACCTGGCCTTATATTTTCCTCTACGCATTGACTCAATCACTTATCAAACATATACAAAGAATAGGGGAAAATATTTCATGTGTGAAGAAAAACTGAAAAGGAACAAAAATAAAATGTTTGGTCAAGTTGTTGAGATTAATGAAGACAGTTCTCTTTCACTTTAATTACAATTAACTTTAATATATTGTTGCTCTTCTTTTACTGAACTACAAACAGTTTTTAAAGAGGCTAAATTAGATCCATTATGGTCAAGAAAAAGTGAATAAAGAAAAGGTCTCTTAGAAAGTGAAATACTGTCCACAGTGATACAAAGACTAGATAATGCTCCTTCTGACTAAAGCCAGATATAAATCACCCACAGAAATATTATTTCACTCTTAGAGTTATATTAATAATGCAGTCACTTATGACAAGAGAAAAGGTACATTTTCACATCATTCTGGAGAAACTGAGGCAAATAGGATTCCCCAAATGTCTCCAAGATAAACGAGTGGTGTCTGGCTAGTACCTGGCACTCTAACTTACTGTTTTCCATTCCATGAAAGCCTACAAAGAACACAGCAAACCTGTTTAAAACTTTAACACTTCTAAAAAACAGGATGAGGTTTATAAGTTTGTTGGGAAGTCATCCTATTAAAACTCCACTAGCTTTTTTATTTTTTATTTTTTAAAGATTTTATTTATTTATTTTCAGAGAGAGGGAAAGGGAGAGGGAAAGAGAGGGACAAAAACATCGATGAGTGAGAGAAACATCAGCTGGTGTCCTCTTGCACCCTGCCAACCAGGGACCAGGCCTGCAACCCAGGCATGTGCCCTGACCAGGAACTGAACTGGCAACCCTTGGGTTCACAGGCTGGCACTCAACCCACTGAGCCACAAGCCAGCCAGGGCTCCACTAGCTTTTCTAAACTAAATGCTCAAGTTGATCTTGAAAAATATACCTGAGAAAATATCCATGAATCGAAAAGCATAAAGAGTAAAAAAGGGAGACTAGCACCGTCATTTATTAAAACACATTATAAAGGTATAGTGATTGAGTTTGTTGATGGCTCTTGAATACAGAGCACAGAAGTTGCTCATTGTGAAGGAGAGAGGGAGAGTTCTGGAACCCTTCCCCTGATCTTAAACCAAAAAAATAAAATAAATAAATAAATAAATAAAAATCCACATAGAAGATTTAAAGATTTTTTTTTTTAAATCACCAATACCCAATAAAACCTTCTGGAACAATCCATAATAAACTAATTACTTCAGGAGGAGGCAATTTTAAAATAAAGACATGATTATAAGTATTTATGTATAAATGCACTGCATCAACATTTGTAAAGCAAAACCTTCAGAAGATACCAGAAAATACAGAAACTTAATTGTGAGGCACTTATTCACCTCTCAGCACATGACAGAATGAACAAATAGTGAAATGATGTAAGACAGGTGTGACATAAAAGCACACATATAACTCTGCACCCTGAAAATAAAGAATATGCTTTCTTTTATATGTTCACAATGCAGTCATGAATATTATTATATAAAAGGTCTATAACAAATACATTTATTTGAAAATAACTGTAAAAGAGGTACAAAAGAGATGAGGTCATAATGAATACAGGTCCCTGAAGCAACTTCATATAATCCAATATGCTGTGATGCCTGCAGAAGAACTTTCAGTTCCTGAAGTTCTAGTTTGCTGTGATCACATTTTTTTAAAGAAGCCACATAATCCCTTGAGAAAAAGGTACTTAAACCATCTGCCACTTCCTGAAATATACAAGGTAGAAGATTATCTACTTTCTATTTCTAAAACTACTAAAAGAACACCACCTTCTAACCGTGTTTTCATGTTTAACCTCAAGAGTAAGTTCATTTTTCTGCTGTTTTAACTTAACATACATAAATTATTTCTTCGAGATCTGTTTTTGGCAGAGGAGGGAATTTTCACCCAACTTCCCAAAAGCAGTCTTTCACATACCGAAAAAGGTGTTTTGTAAATTAACCTTCTTGTTTAATATCCAGGTTAGCTATCCTCCTTACTGTCTAAGCCTTCATTCATTTCCTTATGACTGTACTCACAGAGCTGGAACATCTCTAATTCTATCACATCTCTTACTAGATGGATTCTAAACTAAGAAAACTGTCCTCTCAAATTTCTTTTCCACATGCTTAACTTGTTTACAGTTATACACCAATTAAGGCTAACTTCTAGAAAATACGGTCTCATGATTGTCTAACCACTATGCTGTACACCTGAAACTAATACAAAATAATACTGAATGTAAACTGTAAGAGAAAAAATATAGCCTCTATTTTGAAAGTGCAAGTTACACTGTTATGGAAATCATTTTGTCTTCATTAAAATAACACAAAATAACATAACTGAGCTTTGGTAGAATCCACAAAACCAGCTAAATTTTTTATTTTGAAAAACTGCTACATGATGGTTATTTCCTAAAACCTATTTGTATTGCCTAAAACTGCCATTCTTCCCACCATCATCACTTATCGCCATGTACATCCTGAAAGGACAATTAACTCCCTCTGGTCTAACATGTCATGACTTGCTTTCTCTCCACTTCAGGTCAATCTCCTCAGAGGTCCTCATGGTCCACGTGAGACCAAGCTCCTCACACTTCATTATTCTCTCTCACAAGCCCGTTTTAGTCATAGCAGTTAACGCAAGTTTCAGTTGTTTCCCTGACCAGTTTGTTTGCTATTTTCTGTCTGTCTCCCCCCACTAAACTATGAGCTCCTCTGCTGGTGGGGAGGAAGACACCATCTTAACTAACTTAGCAACCTGCACACACTGGCTGGCTAGCTCTTAGAGAGCAGTAAGGCATTATTTAATCCATGATGTGGATAACTAATATTAAAAGCACTGTTTACACATGTGAATTTGCCATAGTCGTAAAGCTATTAATACGGATATAATCTTTAAGTAGGTAAATTAATACCCAGAAGCAGTGAATTCCAACAACATGCCATAATGCACTGAGACCCCAAAGTACACTAGGCAGACTCCTGAAGGTAGCTGTGATGAGACGACTAAACAAGGCCTCCCAGCTTTTTTGCAATAGTAACAGAATGCTAAAAAGGTACTTTCACTACCAATACATGTGCACCTAATGATAATTTCAAAGCATTTCATAAAAGAATTTTGTTTATAAAATAGATCTATCTTTTCCTGAAGTTTGGAGCACACCACCAATTGAGACCACGTGGTCACCACCTTCCCCTGGCAGGACCCAAGTTTGAATGATAATTTCCAGAAGCTTCACTTAGATAACATATCTCTGCAGTGAGGCTGTAGTGAATGAGAACAGCTAATTTTGGCCTAAATGTTTTTATTTAAAAGCATACTAAAATAACAATTTCTAGGGTGACTTAACAGTTATGAAATAAAGGGTTTATGTTTAATAACATATTTTTGCTATTTGAGGGGTTTCTGAGTTATGGGTTGGGAGTTTTGTTTGCTATTTTGACAAAAGCATGCATCGATATTTTAAATTTTATTTTAGATTTCGTTAAGCTTTTCTTGATAAAAGTTTCTTCATCAAGAAACCCAATCGACTTAAGAAATACTATAAAGGATATTTTATGAGAAAAAAGAATTTTGTTTTTAAGTCATATATAAATTTAAAACATAGTATTTTAAATAATCAAATGCAAAATTGATCAGATCTCAGAACCACTACTTTCACAGCCCAGTTGAGTATGAAGACAGTAAATATCTTACAAGAAATTGACTAAATTAGATCAATTTAAACATGGGTTACCCTGGGCATATAGTTTGTAAAACAGTTTGGTTGTTCCTCAAAAGTTAAGCATAAAACTCTCATAGGATCCAGCATTTCCACTTCTGGGTTATCAAACCAAGAAAAAGGAAAACGTGTTTACACACAAAGACTTACATGTTCATATGAGCATTACTCATAATTATAAAGAAAGACACCTGGCAACAACCAGTCTATCATATCTAGACAATAAAATACTATCTAACAATTAAAAGAACAAGGCTGCTGACATCCTATGCCATAGATGAACCTCAAAAAAGTTGTGCAAAAACCCACAAAATTCCATATATGTGAAGTGCGCACAAAAGGCAAATTTACAGAAAGACAGAAAGTAGAGGAGGGGTTCCATGGGGCTGGAAACACAGATCCCCTATAAATGGGCACAGGGAATCATACTGCAGGGACAAAGTGTCCTAAAACTGATATATGGAAATGGTTGAATCACTCAGTAAAGTAACTAAAAATCAGTGAAGTGTACACTTGAAATGGGTGACTTTTATGACAGTAAAATATACCTCAAAGTTTTCCAAAAAACCGGCCTAGGAAGAAACGCTCATAAATTAATAAATAACATAGGAAATAAAAGGTCTGGAAATTAACTACTCCCCTCCCCACACCAAAAAAAGGGAGTTATTTACTAAGCTACCAAAAAGACTAAGGAGGAGTGCAGCCTCTGTTCTACTCTTTTAAAATAATGAATAAGACAAGTACTTTAGGGGTGTCACCACAGAATATGGGTGACCACAGGAAGAAACCAAGTTTTATTCTAGGCTTATCATGTGAACTGTCATGATTTCTAAAAAACCTACAAAATAAACTGTGGTAAGTAAACAATGATTTTCACTTTATCCTTAGAAAAACAGGACTGCTAAAATAAGAAAAAGATGAAGATGTCTGTAAGAAGAGGCCCCATGTGAGGGTTAAAAAAGTCTCACACTCTCAAAATGATAGGATTAACAGATTTAAGCTTCTAAAACATTCAGTGTAGGGTTTTTTCTTTGTTTTCTAGATATAAGTCCCATTTAAAAAACAAAAAGTAAGTTTTAATTGGTTACTCTGAATTTCACTAGAACCAAGTAGTATGAGTGGAAGACAATACTTATCTCATTATTCTTTCCAACATTTTCAAGTAGAACTTCATCGTGAAATAAATGTAACATACTGGGTATCATTTAGTTTTTTCACTATGCTAATGTTAGGGAATGTTGCTGCCTAATTTTTTCCATGTGGTATGAATTTATATTTACACAACATGGTCTAAATCTAAAAGGGGACTGAGGGGGAAAATGATACAGACTATGAAAGAATAACAGAAAAACATAATTCCTAAAAGTATAATCGCTAGGTCGAAGATACTAGAAAAAAATAAATAAAATGAAAGCTTTAGCTTTGCGTTACCGGCCAGAACTCTGTACCTTTGAATATCCCTTTTTAAAGAATTTTTTGAACTATTTAAAATGTAGCATATTAACTCAACAAGAGGTTTTGTTGTCCTTTAAATCAGCCATTTTCAACCTTTTTCATCTCACGGACACATAAACTGATTGATAAAATTCTGCAGCACATCAAAATATATATTTTTTTGCCAATCTGACCAAAAAAAAAAAGGTATAATTTTGATTCGTTCACATCAGACAGCTAATGTCATGTTGGTTGTTGTCATTTTTTTTATTTGACAGTCTAAGGGAAAAGAGGTCAGTGCCCCTGACTAAAAGTCAAGTATGAAATGTTTTTAAAATTGAGGCACACCGGTTGAAAATTGCTGATTTCAGTAATATTTTAGAAATCATAATAATGCAGACTCAAATTTTTATCAGCGTTTTGGAAAGAGAGCTACCACCTTACTAGATAAGGGGATCTTAGAAATGTCTGAAGTTAAATATTAGTATTTCAGTTGTGAGACAAAAATAAGTGATTTCTGCAAAGCTGTGTAGGAAATGTTTCATACTTTGTACAAAACAATGGGAACTGGTTAATTTCATACCACTTGACATAACTGCACACCCAGAGTAAATCAGATACACCTGTATTTTTAGGGCAGAGAATGGGGGGAAGGGAGAGAAGCAATTTAACAAGTTACCCAGATGCACATTATCCAGGATAAAAGTCACGTGATAGTCTCAGCTCTATCACAACCACAAAAACATATGCACCAAATCAAAATTTAATTACACTGCACAACATAGTTTGTGAATTGTGCTTCATATTTTTTGACTGCTCTGCTTTTGACAGGACAGTTTCCTGAAGGAAAGTTCCAAGAACTGAAGTTACAACACTCACATACCAAAAAGTGTTTCCTGAATTTTACAGGAACCAACATCTGCTATAATTTTAACATTTACTTCCCAGTAAGAGTCCTATTTAAAATTTTTTGAGTATTATTTCTTCAACAACAGTACACCAAGACAGTGCTTTTCTTTAAAAACAAACAAAAAAACCCAACCCTTTCATTTCAAATTCATAGTTTAGATATAATTGACCAATTCACACTTATATAACTTTTCCCTGGGAACCAAGCCAAATTCCACCTGATAAACCTGGGGGGGGGGGGGGGGGACACATGGGAGGGGTGAGCTAGTAGTTTTGGAAGGCAGGCCAGAATGGATAGGAAAGGGTAACTTAAATAACCAGGTCCTTGAAACAATTCATGGGAAAGTGCTGCATAATTAAATATTGGGCATTACTTCTTGGTACCTTCTTTTTCCTTTTATTCTTTAAATATAAGTGCCTTTGGTCATTTCAACTAATACAGTTTGCAATAGGTACATAAATTTACATAGGTAAAGATCTACCTTTTCCACCAACCTTACGTCTACTTCAACAGAGGGTAAGAAACATGTTGTATATACATGAGTATATATTAAAGCAAATATAACTGCAATGCACGATATACATTATAGTTTATATATCTCTCTCACATGCCCCTGCCCCCATTTCAGAGTGTGGTAGGTAGGCCCCTGGCCTCAGAGCCAGAGGGTCCACCCAAGCTCTTCCTTGCATGAAGATTCTCAAGTCTAATCAACTTTGAAACATTGAACTTAGTATGCCCACACTGCTCCTAAAATATTCTTTCACTTTTGTTTAATTGCCCATCCCACAGTAAGCAGTACTGAAGGAAAAGACAACATCCTTTTGGATAAAGAAAACTAGTGACTCAAGAGTCATACCTTTAGCTCTCCCCAGCCCACCGAAGCAAAAGATCTTGTGGTCTACAGATCCCCAAGCGATCATCACCATGAGCCATTATGGAAAATGAAGAATTCTTGGTACTTTTAGAACGTGGCCAAACTGGGGGTGTACTCTGGAAATAGAATGCCTAATACCAACATAAAGACAATTTAGGTGTCAATAGAAATACAATATATACTCTTCCCTTTCTGTTTGCTTCAGTTCCCTTTGACAAGATTTCACTTGGGATTTCTTCTTAATATATTAGATAAGTCTGACATCAAATTACTGCTTTGAATATAGTCTTAAGAATCTGATAGGATCAAAGAACAAAAAGAAAAAAAGACTCTGCTATCTGGTTAAATTAAAAACAAAGCCAGTAAACCGACACAAAAAAACAACAGACATTCACCAGAGAAAAAGATTTTCAGGATATTAATTCTGTTGGCTCTGTGGCCATTGGGTTAAGCTTTAACTCATGGTGGGTAGATGGGAAAAGGGAAAAGTTTGCACACAGAAAGGCTTCTCAACACACAATCACTGCCAAGACACAGAAAGTCAGCACTGGAATAGTTTTAAAGTTAATTTTTACTTTTGGTTGTCCAGCGCATTAACACCAAAAGCTATAAATCTTATTTTTCCCCCTGAGGTCTAAAATCAAATTTCATCTGATGCATTTATATTTGAGCAAGATATTATTGTGCATTCTATTTACTGCAGCCTTTTGAGCAAATGAATACATGTTATAGTCATAATAAAATGAACTGAGAACACTCTTTAAGCAGAGGTAAAATGCAAGTTTAGCTCCCCTCTCCAGTTTTTTTTCACATAAGGAAAAAAGCTAGGTAATCATTTAAACTGTAAAAGTTATGCACCCACCCTCTACCAATAAAATGTAACCGAACGACAACAAAGAGATTATGATACCCAAGCTCCCTATGTTTATAATTCTGAGCCAAGAAATCCTGTCCTAAAGGCATAGAACACACTCCCAAGCAGTACAAAGGGGAAATCAGAACACACTGTTCCTTGCAGTCCTTTCTCACATATAAGACTTTCTTTTTAAAAAGACAGGAGACTTTGGAATTAAGTTTATTTGTCAATCCTGGAAAATAAACAAAATGAAGAAATTTGCTAATAGAAGACTAAGTTTACATACTTAGAAGCAATCAAGTTGTATGCTGCATCTGAAATCAGTCAGGAAGCAATCAGCTGTCTAAGTCCTCCAGTTGACAGCTATTAAGTAATATATAGATTTACACGTTCAAAACAAATAAGAGATAGTACCAAGGGGAGTAAATAGATTTCCCTTATCCACAATTAAGATTTTTTTTCATTACTAAGTATGTTTGATATTGAAGTTGTATAAATATAGCACTGGCTGAATTCCATTTTCAAAAGAATATAGAACCAGCAGTTGAAAACCTTTTCACGGTCTAGTATAGAATCTCCTAAATCTCAAGGGATCACTTTCTTAATTTTTCCAAATAACATCCCCATAAACCAGCTGACTGAAAGGATGACTCAATTCCCTTTCCCATCTTTATCATGGAAGGAGCTCTAGTCTGTGAGTCAGGAAGCTCAGGTACACTCTCATGATGAACTAGGAGGAAATCATTTAAGAGACCTGTCTGTGTTTCTCTTCTGTCAAGGACACTGTTTACAATGGTGTCATAAGGGAAAAAATGAAGACATTCACTGAGTCAAACTGTGCATAAACTATTTCCCTCTTGAAATCACTTCCTTAAACTGCACTTTCCAAAATATCATGGCAAACGTCTTTGATATTTCCTTGTATTTACTCGGAGCTTCTTTGCTTTCAGGAATTTTCTTCTAAGGTATCAGTAGTTCCTAAATCAGGGGTGGGGGCAGAGGGTGGGGCAAACTGGTTCTACACCAGTTTAACAGCATTGCTTATTTTTTTGCAATGGAAAAATTTCCCTCACAAAAGTCAAAGACAGGCACCAAAAACCAGCTTCATGATAATCTTGGGAACAATCTGATTGTGCTTTATGTTTTCTTTTTAAAAACTTCATTAATATTAACAAGTTAAATTCAAAGCAACGAACAACAACAAAAAAAAAAACTGTGAGCACTGATAAACGTAATTTCCTTTTGCTGCTTGTGTGAAAGTGCTTTCTTTTGAGATATTCTCAGTCACCAAATGCTTCTCTCCTAAAGAAGCTAGTTCAGCTGCCCAACTCCCATCCCTCCACCCCTCACCATCAGGTAGGGGTGGGCCAGGGCTTCTCAGGTAACAAGGTACATTTTCAAACAAATTAATCCCTGATGGTAGTTGAAGGTATATATATTCCTTCCTAGAATTCAGGGATTGCTTCAATAAGGGGGTGAGCAGGGAGCGGGAACCACACGAAGCCCTCCTTTCTATTTTATCCATCGACATACTACTCAGTATAAAGCAAGCCAATCCTCAGAGAAAAGCACATACCTGCAAAGGGCTGGGATTCCATGCCCATCCCTGACTATCACAGGTTTAATGGTTCTCAAAAGAGGGCATTGCCACTTCTGTAAAAATATAGTCTCCGTGTGCTTTAGATCTGAATTTAGAAACAAAAGCCAGAATCTATAACTATTTCACATTAGAGAAAGTAAGTTTATTACAATTCCCACAAGGAAGTGTAGTCAATGTATATGCTGTGCTTATAAATTCCAGAGAAAGCACACACAAATCTGAGAGCTGAGGCATAGCACTCTCCTGCTATACCTCCTGTTGTATTAGTGACTGCCTTTCTCCACAACTGATAACTCAGCCGAAACAGTCAACATTTTCGAAATATTGATCCAAACTCTAATTCTTAAAAGTTAGGCAATTAACCTTTTTCAATAAACGTCTTTCTTTTCTAGACAAGAAATCAGCCACAAAGCAAAACAAAATAATCAATTTCCTACTTTTAGGTTTTAAAATGAGGAAGAGGAATATACAACCTCAATTTATAAAATTTCACAAGCCAAGAAATACTTTAGGTCCCTCCCTTAGGCAAAGTACTGCAAGCTTATTCAAGGGATACTTTAAAAATGCGAGGTACTATCTTGCCTTAAGAAGCTAACTATCAAGAAGGAATACACTGCCTATGCACATGAAAAATTTGTCACACACCACTCATCAGTAACAAATCAAGCATATCACCTTATAGCAATGCTAAACAATAAAAGAAAAGTGCCATGGTCAGCTCATATACTCACTATCAGTGCTACAAAATTCGGTTCATCTAAGTTCCCACCTACCTCTTCCACTAGGAAAAAAAAAAATCAAATTGAAACTCACACAATGGAACTACTGTGGTTAAAACAAACTGAGTTATGAATCGTTAGGTCCAATGAGTCCTGCAATCTAAATTACTTGTTTCAAGAGCAAACAGATACTGTGTATGGCACCTGGGCAAGATTTTAACACATCAGATTTTATATCTATATCACAGATGATGGTTCAGTTTCACTTAGGAACTCAGAGCAATTTGGCCCAGCTTTGAGGTTTTCCTGAAATCCACAAATACCTGCAACCTTCTCCACATAGTCTCTCTTTGGATCTCAAAGGTTACCCACTCTCTCCGAGTCTAAATGAGCTTGGACCACATTCCAGATGTAACTGAAGAAAATGAACATTTGCAATTTGTGGGCTATACCCCCATTATTCAGGCTAAGAAAACAACACACGTCATGGACCTTGTGGCTTTGTTCCTAGTTCAAGGGCATGTATGAAGGACAGGTAGCAGAATGAAATATGTTATGTCCTATTTCAATTGCTGTTAAATTGAACTACCACACTAACAACTCAGATTGTTACATCTTGGAACAAAGCACTTTTAGTAAAATTTGCTATTTGTACACTTACACTGAGGCTTTGCAGTGCCTTTTCAACACTTCACCTCAGCGTTAAAGAGACAGCCTGGAAGTGAATAAGTGCTCCTCATGTGTGACCTCAGGCAAGAACAGGCTGGCTGGGCCTCAGTTTCCTTAACTAACCCAATGTGAAAATAAAAGCACTTGCCTACTTAAGTGACTGAGGAGAATCAGAAGTAATCCAATTAAAGTCACTGTGCCTGGCACACAGCAGTGTCCCATGTAGCTACTAAATCCGTTTATTCTTAACTGTGTAAGAGCTCAGGCATTGAAATCACTTACACCTGGGTTCAAATCCCAGCTCTATACAGTAGACAGTATTTACTGAATTTCTTAGATAAAGGCATCTTAATCTGTTTTATGTCATGGACCCCTTTGACAGTTAAATTTCAGTAGAGGTTAGCAAAAATAAACAGGCAACTTTTGTTTCTCATCCAAGTTTTTCTACTACTTCACCACAAGAACCCCTTTCCTAGAACAATCAATAAAATGAGGGCAAGGATTAAACCACTGCATTGAGAGGATTAAATATACAAAGCAGGTAGCACAAAGGAACTGCTCTATATAGAGAAGTTCTTTTTCTTCCTAGAAAGTTCTATCTCTGCGAAAATTTTCAGTCTCATCTAGCCCAAATTTCAACATCAAAAACCTCTATTTCTCTCAGTGATCTGTCTGCGTCTTCAGCAATGTGGTTAGCCTTCTAAGATATCCGCAAATAACTATATTACAAATATTAACCTGAAAAGCCCTCCTAATACTTTAATTCTGTGACACCAAACCGCTTTCTAGTAAAACTATTGTAAAAGTTTGTTTAAAAGAATGTATACACAACTCCAAACTTTCCCTCAGCACCAACTGCTGTCACAACTAAAATGAAATCACACCACACTCTGAATCACATTAATAAACACGAATAGCCTTTTGTCATCAGTCTTTAACGCTCATATTACAAAATAAGTAAAAAACCACGGAAAGTCAGAGCGTGAGGTTCTTACAACAGGGGTGCTCTGACACAGACTGCTGTTCATTATCCTCTCCCCTTCACCAGACCCAGTACATTCCCTGTCTTTGCCTACTCAGCAGATTCAAGCTGTGTCGTTTTATGTGGAATCGTACATTTTAGCAGTAAAATTTTCAACCACTCACCAGGCAAATTCTCAACTCACCCCCAAGGTGAACTGTTTTACATTAATTGGTTTATTAAACTCTGTTCACGACACTAGAGGGGTAAAAATCAAGAGAACCAAAGGAAGGTGCACAAAGAAACTAAATGAAAATTTGGGCAAAGGCAGACAAGTTCAATCAACTTATTTCTCTGAAATTAACGACTGTTTTTAGAAGAGGAGAGAAATTTAACTTTAACCCTAACTTTAACTCAGTCCCTCTGCTCTACTTTACAGGAACTGTCTACTATGTTCTCTAAACCGTTTTGAGTTTTGAGGTTTTTTTTTTTTAATCTGACATTAAATGACGACCCCCAGCATCAGGAATGATAAGAAAACGATGATAAAGCTGCTTCCTGCCAGGCTTCTCCGCAGCAATCCAACCTCCCCCCACGCCCCCCGCCCCGCAACCCCACAACCTTCAATTCTCCTAGCCACTAACAGATTTTAAAAGTTTCTCTCCGTGCCTGGTTTACCTTGACTGGGCTGCCATAATTCAGTTGATAGAGCTCAGGGTCTTCTGTCCATTAGAGCCTTCCACCCGCGGCCCTTGTGCCAGCGTCACGCTCAACATTTGCCAGAGCCAGGCGGGGACGGCTCCCGAATGCGACTCTCCGAGGTTGCGGGACTACCTGCTCCTGAGCCAGGGCGTCCTCAACGCAGCCTCGGGCTCCGACCGTATTGGCTCGCACTAATCCTGATGGACATCCGGGCACTGGGGCCTCTGCAGGCAAACTACACTTTGGACGGGCCGGGGGAACACCGCGTTCTATTTCAGAGCGAGAGCCCCACGGCTACTTCAGAGAAAGGTAAGGAAGAGGCCCACATTCAAAGACCACCAGCTCACGGCTCCCACCAAACGGCACTAGAACTTGGGCCAGGTTGGAAAGGAAAGGAAGTCATCTTTTGGCTCACTTAAAGCTTTTGGAGTTCCCCTGAATACGCCTCCTGCCTCCCCTGAAGAAAGTTCTGGTGGTACAGTCCTCCTCCTTAAATGGGCAGGCACTCGGCTGGTCCAGGCTGGAGGCTGCACTGGGCGGGCGGGGGCGCCCAGCCCTAGCGCCGACGCAGCCAACGCAGCCAACGCAGCCAACGCAGCCAACGCAGCCAACGCAGCCAACGCAGCCAACGCAGCCAACGCAGCCAACGCAGCCAACGCAGCCAACGCAGCCAACGCAGCCAACGCAGCCAAATCGGACGTTCGTGGTCGAGCCCCGCCTGCAGGCTCCCGGTGGGTGCTCTGCCAGATTAACAATGTACAAACATACCGCCGGAACACACGGTACCTGGCCGCTCAGAACTCCAGCTCCAATTTGAGTATTTGATGGAGACTGGGCCCCAAGAGGCTGCAGTGGGCAAGGAATAAAACCAAAGCAGTAAACAACATTCGCTACTTTTGATCTTTGCAATACTTGCAATCAGGAAATGTGCAACTAACGCACACTTGTTTTACTCTGCCCGCTTTCAGTTTTGATTTCATTTTACATTGAGACAAATATTTACAAAAGGCCCTTCCTTTGCGGGGGGGTGGGGGGGCAACATGCAGATTATAAAAGAAACTAATCCATTTTGGTCCTTAAGGGAGTGACTAAATTTTCAAAAATCCTTGAGGATGCAAAAGAACAATATAGTAAACACAAGAAGTACAAAAGAAATCGCGTGCTACTGAGGGTCGGCAAAGGCTTTTAAATTTTAACTGCCTAAAGCTAAGCAGGGGGAAACTTACATGGGTAGAGATGGAGGGAGGTTGTGTGTTTCAGGTTTCAAGGGGACCACAGCACAGTACAGTACAGGAGCTAGAAATTCTTAAGTGAATACCTGTCCTGTGGTATCCCATTCTAGCTAGAATCGTGACAGTGTTGCCCATCTCAGAGATACTCCGGACTGTATTACTAAGAAGCCATGTAATACAAATATGCTGATGTCTGGCGTGCACACACATACAATACAAAGCTGGGAGGCTGGGGGTGGGAAGAAGGCCCAATGTCTATTCGTGGTTCTCAAAGTGTGATTAGTGGACTCCTGAGAGTCCCAAGACCTTCTAAAAGGTCAAAACTATTTTTAGAACACAAAGACATTATTTGTCTTTTCAACTGTGCTGACATTTGCACTCATGGTGCAAAAGCAATTGTGGGGAAACTGCTGGCGCCTTAGCACTAATCAAGGCAGTGGCAGCAAGTGGAACTAGTAGTCACTGCATTCTTCACTGCATATTAGCAATTTTTTAAAAAAAGTTTCCTTTACGAAGGCTCTTAAGGAAGCAAGCAGTAGGAATTACTACCTTATTAAATCTTGACCCTTGAGTACAGGTCATTTTGATGTTCTCTGTGACGAAATGGGAAGTACACATTAAGTTCTCTGCTGCTGCAGAGTGGAGTACAATGGGTATCCAGAAAAAAAGCAGGGGTAAATGGAGTTGCAAGCTGCACTAGCTGTTTTTTCATGGACTACCATTTTTACTTGAACGAACAACTGACAAAGTGTACATGCTCTGACTTGAGTATTGGACAGTCATTTACTCAAAAATGAACAGTGAGTCTATTTCTCCAAGGAAAACAACTGACAGTATTTACTGTCCATAATAAATGTTGAGCTTTCAAGCATTTTGGGTAACTTCACATTTGCCTCTGTGAGCTTGACAGCTTCCCAACACTTAAGAGACTTTCCCAGTGAGATAAGGACAGCAGTGAATGTGATTTTAGAAGGTCTGCATAACTTAGTGATCATTATTATCTGAATGGTACAAAATCACACATGGGTAAAAGATCCATCGGAAGTGCAAGACAGGCCAATGGATTTTAATATATCAAAGTAAAAAAAAAAGTCCTGGCCCGGTAGTTGGTTAGAGCATCATCCCGGTTCAATCCTAGGTCAGGGCACATAATACAGGAACCAACCAATGAATGCATAAGTAAGTGAAATAACAAATCACTTCCCACCGCCCCCCTCTCCTTTCTCTTTCTCTAAAAATTCAGTTAACTTTTTTTTTTAAAAAAAAGCTCAATGATATGATTTCAGATTCCACATTTGCAACTAACCTTTAAGAAACTATGACTTGTGGTGTTTGGGCATAGTATCTGAAAAGGTATTAAAATACTCCCCTTTCTGTGTAAGGCTGAATCTTCTTTATAGACTTCAACCAAAACACTGTAACAGATTGAATACAGAAAAAGCTAGACAGTAAAGAGATTTACCTAAAGGTAAAATAATTCTCCTCTTACTAATTTTTTCAATTTTGGGGAAAAAAAATTTGATGAATTTTCAAGTGCAAAATTATTCCACATCATTGCTAATACTTCCATGTCTCCCTCACCTCTCCACACTCATCATGGTTTCCCTTATAATAAAGGTAATACTATTATATTATAGCTATTCCCATGCATCCTCTTAGCATCTAGATCAGGCTTCACAAAATGTGGTCATTTCACCTGGAATGTGTATGAAAACATAGACTTCAGAGCTACTGAGTCAAAATAATTATGGGATGAGGTCCCAGGCATGTACATTTCAATAATTCTCTAGCTAATACTCATCTGCTTATACGTGAACCATTACTTAGTTCCTAGCATACTTAAAAAATAATGTTAATGCTTTTTGAATCAGTGTTGGTTTATAATCCCTTTACCATTTTAAGGATCATGGTTAGACGGCATTTATTTTCATTCCTAAGCGATCTCTATCACACAATAAGCTACTGTTGGATATATGTACTCTTTTGCAATAGAGTGATAAACTTTCAAGAAACCAAAGTATAAATTCAGGCAAAACTCTTCTCCCAGGAATTTTTTACTTGCCATTTCCTCCCCATTTTTCTCTTGCTATTCTAAATACCCAATATCGCTTATGCATTAAACGAATTGGTATCGGACATGTAAATAAGCTGAAACAATATTTCATAATAGCCTTTGCTCACAAATTTTCAATTTACCACAGGCTAGAAATGTAAAACTTCTAATATTAAATTAAACTTCTCCTCTGTGAACTGTGTCAATTGTCCTGGCATTATTTAAATACTATGAAGAAATTTTTAAAAAATACAGCAAATACTTGCCCAAAAGGAAATATGAAATCAACAGCAGATCAGGATTACAGCTGAGATTCCCTAGGCTCTCAAGATCATTTCTAGCATACATTACTATTGGTAATAGGAAACAGAAGTGAGATCACACTTGATTTGTAATAAATCTAAAAATACTAGAGGAAAGTGCAGGAGAAATCCTGTAACTAAATACTGTATGTGGCTAAAGAACTACTGTAATACAAACATGGGTATTATTATTTACAAGTGTTTTGAAAACACCATTATATCCTCGTTCAGCAGTGAAACTGAATGAAAAGACATCCTTAATCTTTTGATGGCACAGAATTCTTTGGCTTTCTTATGAAATTTGAGGATACAGGGCCACACATCCAACATCTGTTATTCTTTGATGTGGTTCATGATGCCCTGCAACCCACTGAGCAAGGAGCTGAGGCTCTGTAGACTTCAGGTGAAGAATTCTTGGGCCCCAGAGTATGCTCAAACTGGACCAACTAATATACCCAACTTAACTGACAAGTAAGTGCTAAGATCACCTGTCAATCTTCACTGCCCCATTAAAAACGTGGAACTGTATTAGTAATTGCCCAGTCTGGTGAATAATTTTTTTCTTAATTAATCCTCACCGGAAGGTAAGTTTATTGATTTTTTTTTTTTTTTTTTTGGAGACAGAGACGGGGGGGGTAGTGGGGAGAGAGACAGAGAAACACTGATGGGTGGCCTCCTATACACACTCTAATTGAGGATCAAACATGCAACCTAGGTATGCGCCCTGACCGGGGATCGAACCCATGTATGGGACGACTCTCCAATCAACTGAGCCACCTGGCCAGAGAACAGTGAATAATTTCTAATGAAAATAGTGGGAAGATGCTACTCAAAAGAAAAAAAAATCATGTATGTAATAAGTCTTTCTGTACAGTGAGAATATGGTAATCACTGTTACATTTCCTGAATTCATTAATCCTATAGTAACCAGGTATGCTAAAATCAAAAAAGGTAAATTATTTAATAAATAAGGTAGAATTTATAAGACTTTATAAACAGGGAAGAATTTAGATAGACTATTCTACCATCTGAAATGGATTCCTGAATCACAAGAGTACCTTTTTATTAGCTCTTTAAATCAATGAGAATTAATGACCTGCATACATGTGGTAGCAACAATATAAATGTATATGTATTGAATAACACATTTTAAGTTCAATCACACATGTACACTAGATATTGTTATCCTAGAGTAAAAATAGAATAACCTTTTAAGGGCTCTACCATTTATTTGGTAAAACATGGATAGACATATGTTTAAAAATATAAACATTTTTTAAATTGAAGAGATAGAAGACAAAATTTTTTAACATATCTTAAATTTTTTTTTAAATGTAAACAGGCTGCCTTAATCAGAACAATAAAATGCCTCATTCAATGTATACATTTGTACCATGATGGTCATTCAATGATCCTACTCTTTAGTAGCATTTTTGGGCTAAAAGATACATAGGTCAAATTTCCTCACTAAGAAGTGCTACTTTATTTCAATGGAATGTTGTTTAATGAGGACACTACAAAAACCACTTGAACCAAGAGAAGGGTGCTCAAGGTTTCCACTGGGAGATCCCAAAAACCAGGCACAGGAAACAGGAGGAGAGGAGGAGAAAAGGATGAGCAGTACCTGGAGGGGAGAGGCAGCAGGGAAAAGTGTAGTAAGCATCACTGAAAATCAAGTGGCTTCCTCCCCCCTTCAGCTGTGACCTCAACACAAAGCAGTACTGAGAAAGTTCTCTTCTTCCCCAGGCAATCTTCCGAACTTTACCCCATATCCCTCAGATCCTCTGCCATGGTCTTCAAAAAGGGGGTACATGGAAATTCTCAAGAAGTATGAGGGCAAATTAACTCTATTACCCGGTCCTTAATTTGCAAATCCCTCTATCCTAAAACCAGGGTTTAGGCTTTCCTTTCACGTCCCACTTACCTTTCCCTTCTTGAACAAGAAAGCAGACCTCTCCCCTATCCCAAATCAATTTCAAAAGGGTACACTGCTCCAGGGTATAAATACCTCTGAGGCCCCAAAAAGAGCAGTTAAAGGAGGAGAGTCCCTGAGCTCAGATAGGGACATATGAATGGTGGCTTCCCATTAAAGACAGTCAAGTAATGCCATGCCTCACCTATCTAGCTATACACATATATCAGAGTTATGAAATGAGATGGACAAGACCACCAGAAGTCAGGTTTTCTCTGGTAACTCTCAGATGACAGGCCTGAGAATGAAGACGGAGTTTTTCAACATTCTGTTGCGGTTACGCAAAGATGCTTAAACACTACTGCCCAACGTTACCTCTTTCTTCAACTCTTTTCTTTTTCTCTGCTTCTGGTCTGTACTTTTCCATATCTCCTTCTATTGTGCTTGACAAAACATCCCTCCTTCCCCTCCCCAATACCCTTGCCCATATGTACTAATAACTTATTCTCAGCTTACAAATGAGCTCAAGTTCCCTAAACCCCTCATCCCAACACACACACACTTTTTTAAACTTTTGATTTTAGAATAATTTTAGATTTACAGAAAAGTTGCAGAGAATCCCGATATACTTCTCTAGCCAGTTCCCTCATTTTCATGTTACTGTATAATACTATTTGATATCTGTCAAACTGAGAAATAAACATAGTATATTACTATGAACTAAACTTCAGAATTATTTTGACTTCATCAGTTTTTCTATCAATGTCCTCTCTCTTTCCATCCAGGATCCAATATAAAGAACCAGAAAATTTCACTTACTTCTCAGTCTAAATGCTGCCTTGGACAATATCATCGGTGACTCTCCACGAGTGTCACTCTAACCCACTTCCATGTCTGTTCTTTTCGGCTTCCCCAAAATACTTTCCTGGGTGTGAAAAGGCACTTGGGAGACTGTCTAAAATAAATCATTCACTTAGGGAAATGTGCATCACACTAGCAATGCCAAGAAAAACCCATCACTCATCCTGCACACTGCTAGGGTCCACAAGGGCGGTTTCGCCATAGAGGAAGGACAGCTGATCATCACCAGAGACAGAATGGGAATGGACAGGGGCAGCACAGAGACAAGAGTATGTTCAGTTGAAAACTTTAAAAATTCCATAGCTCCATAATGTTTTTAACTGTAATAATTAGTAATAAACCCCTTGAAATTGGATTTGCTTCCTGAAGTTTTCAGTGAGCAAAACCCAGTGCGTGTGCACAATAACCAGTATGCAGGGAGTGAGCAGTAGTGACGCCTGTTAAAAGGAAAGGCGAGTGGGCGAGGGAAAGAGGCTCCTGCAGCCCGAGAGACGGCTCCAGGGCAGGAAGTGACCCCCAGCAGCTCCAACTCACCAGGGCCAGGGTTAACCTGATGGGCCCCAAATTCGACCTATACCTCTCCCCTTAGTCCCTGGGTTATCCATCAGTGACCAATCACCCAAACTAAAGATCAGGCACTCACTCGTTTTCCTGGCTCTTCCTCCACATGTAAATCACCACAAAAATCCCAGAGTGCTCTTAAGATAGTAAAAGTGCAGGGGTACAAAGAGCACTACTTTAAAATTTTTCTAAATTTATAAAACTAGTCTCTACTTTTTCTCCCCCTGGGTTGACTATGCTCTCACCCTCCTGTTTTACAAAAATATTTAATAGCATGGAAATCTATAATACAGTATAAGGTTTTTAAAAAAACTTTTGCAATACACTGCATTTGGTATGATTCCACTTCATCAAAATTGATTAAATATGCATATTTAATCAAAATGCTAGCTGTAGATGTTCCTGGATGGAAGAATCAGACGACTTATCTTATTCTGGGCATTTAAAATTTTCTAAATATTATAAAATGAACACACCTGCTTTTTGTAGTGACATACAAAAAAGAAAATCACAATTGTGAAAATGAACTAGAGTCATATGCTGCTTAACAATGGGGATATATTGAAAGGATTATGTCCTTAGGTGATTTCATCATTGAGTGAACATGATAGAGTACACGTATACAAACCTAGATGGTAACCCTACCATACACCTAGGTTCTATAGCACAGCCTTTGCTCCTAGGCTACCAGTCTGTACAGCACATGACTGTACAAAACAAGAGATTAAATCAAGCACGAGAGAAAATTATGCAACCGAGAGACTCTAACTAAAGTATGAGGCTGCTGCCGGCATAACATTGCAACACTGTTTTACAGCAAACTTTTTTAATAAGTAGAAAGAATGCACTCTAAAATAACTATAAATAGTATAGTACGGTAAGTACATAAACCAGTAACATAGTCATTTATTACCAAGGGTTACACACTGTACATAACTGTATGTGCGGTCCTTTATGTGACAGACTACACAGCAGGTCTGTTTACACCAGCATCACCACAAACATGCAAGTAATGTGCTGCACTCTGACATTTCCACAGCTATGACATCACTAGGTGATGGGAATTTTTCAGGTCCATTATTATCTCCTGGGACCACCATGGTTTGTTGTTATGGAGGAAGCCTATGACTGTATAATAAAATTTTTGCTCCAGAAAGAAAACAGAGGTCATCTAATCCATTTCTCCACGTAAGAATGCTCTTTCTCAGAAAGAAGGAGCTCCTACCCTTTGCGACAGCATGGATGGGTCTGGAGAGCATTATGCTAAGTGAAATAAGTCAGGCAGTTAAAAAAAAATACCATATGATCTCACCTATAAGTGGAAACTAGTCAACAAAACAAGCAAGTAAAATATAACCAGCAACACTGAAATAACAAACTGACAGTAACCAGAGGGGAGGGGAGAGGGAGATAACAAGGGAAAGGGAGAAGGTCATCAAGGAACATGTGTAAAGGACATATGGACAAAGCCAAAAGGGGACAGGGTTGAGGGAGGGCGGTGGGGATGGGTGGGGCCGGGGGGAGCGGGGGAAAATGGAGAATACTGTACTTGAACAACAATAAAAAAATTTTTAAATTAATAAATAAAAGAGATGGAACTAGGGGGAAAAAAAAAGAATGCTCTTTCTCCACCTAGACAGGCCTGTTTGCCTATCTCCAGAGACATCTGCTGTTAATTACAAGGCATCCCCTTCCAACTGCTGGCAAGTAATGAGCACTGGAAAGTTCTGTGCTCCATAGAGCTAAAATGGGTTTTCCTGCAGTTCTCACCCATCGATTCTACTTCTTCCCTCTGGAACCTAATATAACCATCTACTTTTCTTTCTTTTCTTTCTTTTCTTTCCTTCTTTCCTTCCTTCCTTCTTTCCTTCCTTCCTTTCTTCCTTCCAGGGGATTATATCAACATTTATTTTTTTCCTTTCATGGGTTTGCAGGGGGACTGGATGCAGCTGATCAGAGTGGGCTCGCCTGGACTTGGCTGACTCGGGTCGGACTCCAGGCTTCAGGCTGGGTTCCAGTCAGCTACACAGGTCTCTTCATTCTGGGCACCATCTAGCTTTCTTATGCTTACTGTTTGATGGTGTATCTTGTTCTATCCTTTTATATGGTACTCATGCATAGTTTTACATTTAAAATGCATTTATTTTAAATATTATGTTGGGTAAGACCCAGTCTGTAGGATCTCTGCCTTACAATTGAAATGTTTAGTCATTTACTTTAATTATTGATATGGCTGGGTTTAAGTTCTACCAACTTGGTATTTGTACTCCATTTATCCCTTTAGGTTTTTTCCTGTGTTGATTCTTTCCTGCATTCTTTTGCAAATTTTCAGGCCTCACCCAAACCTACACAATCAGAAACTCTATGGGTGGGGTCCAGCAATTAGTTTCAACAAGCCCTCTAGGTGATTCTGTTTAGAAACCACTACTCTAGGGCTAACGTCCCTAATTTACCAAATTCTACTTCAAATCAATAGTGTATCAATTCACAGCTGACACTTCCATCTTCTAATTCCTTTTTGAAATTAAAAATAATCATAATAAAATCTTCCATTCTTTCTGGAACTCCTACCATTCTTATTGCAGGTTCTTCATATATCATCATACTTTTTCAATGGCTTCATAACAATTATTTCTCTTGCCCCATTTCTCTCCCCACTCAACCTTTAACACTACTGCCAGAATACAGAATATACCATTTTTAAAATACACACCAGATGTTACTTACTTAAAAAAAGAAAAGAAAAAGAAAATGTGTGTTCACTGCTACCACCTTCCAGGGCATCCAACACCCTTCCCAATTTGGCCCAACTTCAGTAGCTTTGTCCTCTCCCATCTTCCCTTTACCTTCTCCCCATCCCATCACCACAAATGTACCCCAGCGAAGTACTTCTCTCATGCCACCCATCTCTGCACAGAGTATCTTCTCTTTGTTGGAATGTCCTTTCCCCTCTTCTCCAACTGGAGACCCACTGCCATTATTCAAATCCCTACCAACTGCAGCTCTTCTCAGAAGCCTTCTCTGATACCTTAACCTTCACTCTTTACCTAACAAGAGCTCCTAGCTCACAGGTAAATCAAGTCAGGAGGCTGGATAGGATTAAGGAGATGTTTGCTTGTTTGGACAGACAGGCAGGCACAAGATAATTCCTGAAACAGAGAACTGTGAAGAACTCTGCTGGAGTGGCGGCTTGCAGGACTTACTCCTACACGTAATTAAAGGGAGAGCTTGGTCCTCCAGCCAAGCCTATCTGAGGAGCTCTCTCATCATTAAGCAATGGACTCTGACCTGGGTCCACAAATGAAGTAAGGAGAGCTCAGTCAGGGAACTACTGTCAACATTTCAAAAAGTCTAAAGAAATCACATATTTGTCCATGAAAAAGTGTGTGAAGGACTCTGCTTTAGGCCTTTCTGGAGCTTATACCATACCATCTCAGTGTGGTAACACCAGTTGGCTCACGCTGATCAGGAAGTCTAACTGAAAACTGCTTATGGTTTGATTTAAAAATAAGAAAACAAACAAAGTTGTTTAAACGTAGTTTGTTCAGTAGAGGGACTCTTTCAAAACATGAGGTCCAAAGAAGAAAAAAATAATAAAAAGTAATGATAATTTAACATCACTTTGAAGAAAGACACTTCACCATAATGCGAACTAATGAAAAGAATTCACATTCTTCAGACCCAAGGTTCACAACCTTGCCCACACAGGAAAATCACCTGGGGAGATTTACAAATTCCTGACACTCAGGTCACCCCAGGCCAATTAATTCCTGGGGATAAGTTCCATGCATCAGTATTTTAAAATGTCCTCTGGGAATCAATGTGCAGCCAAGTTGCAGACCCTCTGCTTTTGAGGCATCCCAACAAAGAACACACCCCATGTGAGGACCAAAGAGTGGTGGCGGTGGTGGCAGCAGCAGAAGCAGCCATCCTCCGTGGAAGGCTTGTTAGAAATGCAGAATCTCGGGTTCCATTCCAGACAGAATCCTAGGTTAGACCTGGGGGTCATGGTTCAGTGGACTGAGCGCCACACCGCAAATCGAAAGGTCACCGGTTTGATTTGCTCTAGGGCACATGCCTGGGTTGTGGGCCAGATCCTTGGTTGGGGGGCCTGTGAGAAGCAACGGATCAGTGCTTCTCTCCCTGTCTTTCTGTCTCCCTTCCCCTCTCTCTAAAAATAAATAAGTTAAATCTTAAAAAAAAAAAAATCCTAGGTCATTCATATGCCCATTAAAGTCTGAAAAGCACCGATTATAAAATACAGAACACTTAAGAATTCCTTAAACTCTCAAAGACAAGCAACCAATATTCAGTCTAAAACATTAATCTCTAAACAATGTTTTTTCTCCCCTTTATTCCCTGCTGCCTGTTACCCCCCTTCCCACCAACATCCCTCCCCCTTAGTTCATATCTGTGGGTTGTACATGTAAGTTCTTTGGCTTCTCCATTTCCTATACTATTCTTAACCTCCCCGTCTATTTTGTACCTACCAATTTTGCTTCTTATTCCCTGTCCCTTTTCCCCCATTCTCCCCTCTCCCCCTCCCGGCTGATAACCTTCTATATGATCTCCATTTCTGTGATTCTGTTCTTCTTCTAGTTGTTTGCTTAGTTTGTTTTTGTTTTTAGGTCCAGTTGTTGATAACTGTGAGTTTGTTGTCATTTTACTGTTCATAGTTTTTATCTTGTTTTTCTTAGATAAGTCCCTCTAACATTTCATAAAATAAGGGCTTGATGATGATGAACTCCCTTAACTTTACCTTATCTGGGAAGCACTTTATCTGTCCTTCCAATCTAAATGGTAGCTTTGCAGCTTAGAGCAATCTTGGACATAGGTCCTTGTCTTTCATGACTTTGAATACTTCTTCCCAGCCCCTTGCCTGTAAGGTTGTTCTTGAGAAATCAGCTATCAAATCTTTATGGGAACTCCTCTGTGGGTAACTGTCTCCTTTACTCTTGCGACTTTTAAGATTCTCTCCTTATCTTTAACCATGGGTAATGTCACCATGATGTGCCTTGGTGTGTCCTTCCTTGGGTCCAACTTCTTTGGGACTCTGTGAGCTTCCTAGACTTTTGGAAGTCTATTTCCTTTGTCAGATTGGGGAAGTTCTCCTTCATTATTTGTGCAAATAAGTTTTCAATGTCTTGCTCTTTCTCTTCTTCTTCTGGCACCTCTATGATTCGGGATGTTGGAACGTTTAAAGTTGTCCCAGAGGTTCCTAAGCCTCTCCTCATTTTTTTGAATTCTTGTTTCTTCATTCTGTTCTGGTTGATTGTTTCTTTCTTCTTTCTGCTCCAAATCGTTGCTTTGAGTCCTGGTTTCCTTTCTTTCACTGTTGGTTCCCTGCATATTTTGCTTTATTTCACTTTGCATAGCCTTCACTTATTCCTCCATTGGCAACCATACTCAACCATTTCTGTGAGCATCCAGACAACCAGTGCATCTGATAGGTTGACTATCTCTTCATCGCTTAGTTGTATTTTTGGAGCTTTGATCTGTTCTTTCGTTTGGGCCATATATTTTGTCTCTGGTGTGCCTCTTACATTATAAGGGGCAGAGCCTTAGGTTATTTGCCAAGGTAGGGCAACCCACATCACTGCCTTGTGGTACTGTATGTGGGAGAGGGGTCAGAGAGGGAACAATGCCTCTTGATGGGCACTCAGCTGGCTTTCGGTCACTTCGCCCGCTACCCACAAGCAAATTGGGCACATTTGGTGCTGGTTCCTGGATGGGTGGGTTTGCGTATGTTCTAGGACGCTGAGGGCTCCTCCAACAAACTCTTGTGAGGCTGGGAGTTTCTCCTGCTGGCGTGACCCACAGATTTTTATAGCCAGAGGTTTTGAGTCTTTCTTTCTGCACTGGAACCCTGGGTTGCGTGGTCTGTCTCGCTCCCCTGTTCCTCCTGGTTTATCTGCTTGCAAACGTGGGACCACCAGCTGCCGTCTCACCCATCTGGTCCTCTAGCTGTCACCTTGCTGCATCCCCTCTGCCCTGGTTTCCCGTCTCTGTCTCCACCCCTCCTACCGGTCTGGATGAATGTTTCTTCTCTAACTCCTTGGTTGTTGGACTTCCATACATTTCCATTTTCTGGAAGTTCTGGTTGTTTTTTGTTTTTAAATTGGTTGTTGTCCTTCTTTTGGTTGTGCAAGGAAGCAAAGTGTATCTACTACAGCTGGCTCCATCTTAGCCAGAAGTCTTCTAAACAATGTTTCGGTGTAGTCCTCTATGTGTTGGGGACTTTTCTATTCTTTCAAGCTACCCCTAAATCTTCCTGAATACACTTAAGAAGAGAGAGGAGGTTTAAAATTGAAAGAGAGGATATATTTCCCAGGCTTTGCAGCAGAGGTGTCCAATGTGCGGCCTATGAGCCGCTTGCAGCCCAAGATGGCTGTGAACGCAGCCCAACGCAAAACTGTAAATTTACTTAAAACATTGAGTTTTTTTTTCAAAAGGGGTTTAATATAGTTATAGTGGAAAATATAAATGATCACACTTGTAACATTTAAAACATGACTACAAAAAGGCAAAATACATAGCTTTTAAAAAATTACAAGTGAATAGCTTACGACCTTTCTAAAGGTTTGTGGTAAAAATGAAGGAGTGATGGGTTTTACTGATATCTAAGAAACTGACCCCCCAAATAAGTAAAGGAAACTGTTCAACAATGATAATCTTATATTTGCAGAGAATCCATTAGGTTACAACACACTTGTATATACCTTTCTTTATTTTGATACTTGCAAAGGTTTAGGTCACTAAGCTTAGGTATCTGCATCCCTTCTTTTTTTGTTTTGCTTTTTAAAGTTACTTTAAATTTTATTAAATGTTTATTAAGCAATGGGGTAACATTGCTTAATAAAATTTTATAGGTCTCAAGTGCACAATTCTATGATACATCATCTGTATGCTGCATTGTGTGCTCACCAACCAAGGTCAAGTCTCCTTCCGTCATCTTATATTTGACCCCATTTACCCTTGTCTACCTCCCCTTCATTCCCCCCTTCCCTGCTGGTAACCACCATACTGTTGTGTGAGTCTATGAGATTTTGATTTGTGTTATCTGTTGCTTTCAGTTTTATATACCACATAAGTGAATCATATGGTTCTTGACTTTTTCTGACCTACTTTGCTTAGCATGCTATTCTCAAGTTCCATCCATATTGTTGCAAATGGCAGCATTTCTTCTTTTCTAATGGATGAGTAGTATTCTATTGTCCACATGTACCATATCTTCTTTATCCAATTATTTATTGAAGGACACTTCACTTGTTTTCATGTTTTGGTCACTGTGAATAATGCTGCAATGAACACAGTGGTACATACGAGAGGGCCCCTCCCCCCAAAAAAAACAATGAAATTACCTTCCAGAGGGCAGGTCCTTGTAGTACAGGTTCCCCCCATTAAGTGAGTGTTCTAGGAACCCATCTGTATCAGTGTACCAGTTGACATTGTTGTGAGAGGCTGCATTCAGCTTCAGTGAATTTTTTTCTTTTTTTAAATTGTTGTTCAAGTACAGTTGTCTCTCGTTTTCCCGCTACCACTTTTCCTTGCCCCACCCACCCCACAGCTCCCACCTCCCACCCTCAATCATTCCCCTCTTTGGCTCTGTCCATGCATCCTTTATACATGTTCCTTGACAACCCTTCCCCTTCTTTTCCCCTATTATCCCCCTCCACGCTCCACTCTGGTTACTGTCATTTTGTTCTCTATTTCAGTGTCACTGGTTATATTTTGCTTGCTTGTCTGTAAAACATTATGAGATATTTTTTTGTGTGTGATTACGTGTCACAATGTATTTAATGTGTGGCCCAAGACAACTCTTCTTCCTGTGTGGCCCAGAGACGCCAAAAGGTTGGACACCCCTCCTTTGTAGGGATGTTTTTTTCCTTTTGTGGGAATTTTTTTTACATATACAGACAAGCCACAATGATCAGTAAATCACAGCATATAAATTACACTAAGATCTGGTCTCCCCACACATAAAAGAAATTACCATCAACTACTAACAACTTCTATGATACCCAGCCTGTCCTAAATGTGCTGTTTTTATTCCTAGTAAATGATTGAGCATAAGCAATTCAAAACCTAACTTGGGGTACAAATTTTATATTCTGTTGTTAGACAGAGGAGCTCCTCCGAAAATGAGAAGAGTTTTATTTGAGGTTTATTTGTCATGAGCTCTGCTTCCTATCAAAGTCACGATGCAAAAAAGGAAGATTAAAATGAAATCAATCAACGTTTATTAAGCACATATTATGTGCAAAGCCTTTTTGTTGTGAGCATCCCTGAAAGGAATCACTCACACGTCTGTGTCTTTCCGCAATGACAGGTTTATTAGGGGAGACCTCCCCAATAAGCCAGTAGAGTCACACACAGGTTACACAAAAAGAGGGGGAGACAGAGCCAGCAGAGCAAGCATCAGGTGCAAAGCATCAGGTGCAAAGCATCAGGAGCAAAGTCCTGATCACTGGAGCATCCACAGATGGAGAGGCAAACGTAGGTCTCAAGAACAGCAGCTACAGTGGCAGCACACGTACAGTGGAGCAGAAGTCCCACTGGACTCCAAGCATGATCCATGGTACAGCCAAGCCCAAGTGTCAAATGGTTGAAGTTCTGAGTTCTTTTTATTTTTTTAAAAAGATTTTATTTATTTATTTTTAGAGAGAGAGGAAGGGAGAAAGAGAAACATCAATGTGTGATGCCTCTCATGTGCCCCCTGCTGGCGACCTGGTCCACAACCCAGGCATGTGCCCTGACTTGGAATCAAACCAGTGACCCTTTGGTTCACAGGCCGGTGCTCAATCCACTGAGCTACACCAGCCACGGCAGTGAAGTTCTGAGTTCTTATAGCCCACAATGGGCAGAGGTCCCATTGATATCAGTGTCCAGATGGAGTCCTCATCTGGGTGTCCAGACTGATGGTTTTGGGTGTTTCCGGCCCCTCCCAAAGTTGTTCCCATTACACCTCATTACCTCAGCATTTGGCATATTGCTACTTGACATAACTGTCATGGCTGACAAAAACTCCATAATGGATTTCCAAAAGGTGTAGAAAAGGTCCTCTGCTTTTGTTATACACCTGTACAACCCTACAGGGGAGATTTTTAACAATCCTTGTCTTCTAAGCACTTACTAAACTAACTCAGAGAAAGGTTTACTCCATTTTCTAAATCCTAAATATTTTGACTATATAACAAATCTATATAACAAAACACTGGTTAATAACAAATTAAAATTAAACCTTTTCAGGATCAAGGATCTATAAGTTATTGAGCCAATAAATAATCAGTTTTAAGCATTATGTTTAAGGATTCACTTAAGAAAATTACAGTTGTTTTAGTTCACAGAAGGCACTGTCTCAGAAATGAGGGAGCTTCCTCAGCTAATCCCATTAGAACTCACCCAATTTGAACCCTGTCAAGGTGAGAACTCTCGGCTAGGAGCAGAGCTCCCCGCCACAGACTTATTAGTACCCTTCACACCTTAGAGCCAGCCTAACGCCTTAAAATGCTTAACAACTGAATGGGTCCCTACATTTCCACGTGGAAATTCGCAGAAAGATTACTTTCTCCCAAATTTGAAGTAAATGTGGAACTCCCATCTAGTTTTTTATCTGATGTTTCAAGTGCCAGATGCATCTTCCATCCTTCAAAAGAGATACAATAGAAAGTCTACAGAGCTGTAAGTTCATGTTCTTGAGTCTGGGCGGTAATAGTAAGACAGTTATTCATCGTGGTGTCATGCAGGACAATCATTTTATGAATAGAAAGTGGTTTTATAATAACTAACTTGGCTTAAACAATTTCAAATAGCAGCATTTCTCTCTCTCTCTCCTTTAACAAATACAGTTTCTGGGGGCCATATATGTAGGTTACACGTTTCTAACCACCTCAACTAAGTGGTTCACAATTGAGAGACCAAGACAAAATAATAAAGGAACAAAAAACTTTTCTGACTAAACAATTTTCCTAATGCTCATACAATTATCCTCAGAGTTGAAGCAAGTTCTGGGGAACCACACCGTTTTAATAGCCTCACTCTGCCTACATGCAATACTAAAGCCCTAGCTTTCCTAAAAACTTCAGTAACACCTATAGCATGTTACCCAAGGAACTTCTGGCAAATGCCTCCCTGAGCTCTCCGTTGGTGGCTAGCATTGCTGCTCATGAATAGCAAGCTCTCTGTGGACAGCCTGAAACTGCGCCCAGGGGCCTGGGTTTTCAAGAACCTGTGTTGTACACAAGCTCTGGTGTGCATCACTCTGGAGATGGACCCCCACAGTCTTGTGTTTTCTTCACACCTCTTTGATGTCAACAGTTAAACCAAGGCTCTTTGGATATTACCAAAGCAGGGGTGCCTCTAGCTCCCTTGAAGGGGTTCTGCTGTCTTTGGTAACTTATACAGCCTTAGAGAAGTATTCAATCATCACTACTCTACAATGGTTACTGCCTCTGGTTTCCATATTAGTGGTCGTTAGTTATGGCCTCTTGAAGGCTGAGGACTTCCACACAGCAGGCTGGCAGTGATAGCTCAGTCTATAAATTGTTTGTTGTCAAGCCCCTGGCAAACCCCTAACTCAAGGTTCAGAACCGTTGTGTTCATATCCTGCTCTGGAGGGGGCAAATGACCAGGAAAAGAGTGCAAAACAGGCTCCTATGGTCAATCAGGCCTTTCAGCCTGAGCCCTGGAGCTTCTGCCCTCAGAGGTGCATTGATTAAAAAAAAAAAATCCACCACTTGCACATAACAGCACACATAAGATTCCAAGAAGGAAAGTAAGAGTGTGTTGCTATTAAGGAGCAGAAGGAAAAAAGACATCTAATATGTAAGAGATTCAAGTTCCAAGGTTTCCAGGTTGAAATAGACTTTAAGATAAAGATTAAAAAAAAAAAAAGGACTTCCAGCCAAGATGGATGCATAGGCAGGTAGCCTTTGCTTCCTCACACAACCAAAACAAGAACCACCACCAATTTAAAAATAAAAAAACAACCAGAATTGCCAGAAAATTGAACTGTAGGGAAGTCCAGCAACCAAGGAATAAAAGAAGAAAAATTCATCCACACTGATAGGATGGATGGAGACAATTGGCCAGGATAGAGAGGATGCATGACCACATGGGTGAAGCAGAAGATGGTGGACTGGGTAGTCTCACATTTGCATGCAGATAAACCGGGAAGAATGGCTGGGGAGTGAAAAAGACTGTACAATCCAGGGTTCCAGTATGGGAAACTAAAGCCTCAAAACCTCTGGTTGCAGAAACCTGTGGGGGTTGTGGCAGCGGAAGAAACTCCCGGACTCATAGGAGAGTTCATTGGTGACATCCCCAGGGTCCTAGAATATACAGAAACCCATCCGCATGGGAATTAGCACCAGAAGGGCCCAATTTGCTTGTGGGTAGTGGGGGAAGTGACCGAAAGCCAGCCAAAAGCCCATCAAGAGGCACTGTTCCCTCTCTGAGCCTTCACCCACATACAGCGCCACAAGGCAGCGAAGTGGGTTGTCCCACCTTAGCGAATACCTAAGGTTCTGCCCCTCACACCTTAGCAGGAGCACCAAGACAAAGAAATATGGTCCAAATGAAAGAACACATTGAAACTTCAGAAAAACAACTAAGCAATGAGGAGATAAGCAACCTATCAGATGCAGAGATCAAAGCGCTGGCAATCAGGATGCTCACGAAATGATTGAGTACAGACACAAAACAGAGGAAGAAGTGAAAACTACACAAAATGAAATAAAGAAAAATACACAAGGAACCAACAGTGAAGGGAAGGAATCCAGGACTCAAATCAATGATTTGCAACAGAAGGAAGAAACAAACATTCGACCAGGACAGAATGAAGAAACAAGAATTCAAAAAAATGAGGAGAGGCTTAGGAATCTCTGGGACAACTTTAAATGCTCCAACATCCAAATCATAGAGGTGCCAGAAGGAGAAGAGAAAGATTAAGACATTGAAAACTTACTTGAAAAATCAATGAAGAACTTCCCCAATTTGGCAAAGGAAATAGACTTCCAGGAAATACAGGAATCTCAGAGAGTCCCAAAGAAACTGGACCCAGGGAAGCACACACCAAGACACATCAAATTTACCCAAGATTAAAGATAAGGAGAGAATCTTAAAAGCAGCAAGAGAAAAGGAGACAGTTACCTACAAAAGAGTTCCCATAAGACTATCACCTGATTTCTCCAAAGAAATCTTACAGGCAAGAAGGGGCTAGAAAGAAGTATTCAAAGTCATGAAAGGCAAGGCTGTAACCAAGATTACTCTACCCAGCAAAGCTATCATTTAGAATGGAAGGGCAGATAAAGTGCTTCCCAGATAAGGTCAAGTTCAAGGAGTTCATCATCACCAAGTCCTTATTATATGAAATGTTAAAGGGACTTATCCAAGAAAAAGAAGATCAAAACTATGAACAGTAAAATGACAACAAACTCACAACTTTCAATAACTGAACCTAAAAACAAAAACAAACTAAGCAAACAACTAGAATAGGAACAGAATCACAGAAATGGAGATCACATGGAGGGCTATCAGGCGGAGAGGGAGAGAGGAGAACGGGAAAAAGGTATGGGGAATAAGAAGTATATTTCGTAGGTACAACATAGACAGGGGGAGGTTATGAATAGTATAGGAAATGGAGAAGCCGAAGAACTTATATGTACAACCCACAGACATGAACTAAGGGTGGGGAGTAGAGATGCTGGTGGGAGGGCAGTGCACGGCAGAGGGGAATAAAGGGGTGGAAAAAAATGGAACTGTAATAGCATAATCAATAAAATATACTTTTTAAAAAATGAAAAAAATAACCTAAATACTATTATCCCAACTAAAATTTTCCTTAGTATTAATATATTCATTATTATTTAACATTAACAAAATTTTCCTTTAATTAGTATGCTCAGATCAAAGAGGATCCTTTCTTTACAGGGTTAATATGTATCTTCATTTTGAAATTTTTTTTAATCTACACTTTTTTCCTTAAGATTTGTTGGGGAAAGTTATTTTCTGTAGAATTCTCACATTATGGATTTTGCTCATGGCATGCAAGAAGTGTCGTTTAACTTGTGTCCAGTGTATTTCCTGCAAACTGGCTTGATCATATTTCTGTCTAAACTTTTGGAAAGATTGTTTCATGGGTGGTTTATCTACATTCTATTGAATCACATCAGGATGCACAGTAGTTATCTTTTTTTAAAAAAACATCTTAACATTAAGTAATTAATCAGGTGTTGTCAGCCATCCTTCCCATTAAAAAGTTTCTCACCAATTTTTAATATAATGATATTTATTATCAGCTATTGGTAATCACTGCCTATCCAGTTTAAGAATACAAATATTAGAATGATAATATTCCAAATGCTGTCACTCTTTATTTGCTAATTTTTTCCTGCAAATAACTTTTCTCTAATAATTTGGTTTGTTCGGGAAACCAGAATAAATGTTTAATTCTTTTATTTTCTTTTTTTAACTATGAATCAGTTCCCTACCATTTTCCAAAGGTGACTAAAGATTTTGTTCTTTTAGTATCATTTCAAATCCATGTGATTAAATATTTGAAGTGGTTTTTATTTTTAAAAAAGATTTTATTTATTTTCAGAGAGAGAAGGAAAGGAGAAAAAGAAGAGAAACATCAATTGGTTGCCTCTCAGACACCCCCAACTGGGAACCTGGCCCGCAACCCAAGCATGTGCCCTGGCTGGGAATCGAACAGGCAATCTTTTGGTTCACTGGCTAGAACTCAATCCACTGAGCCACACCAGCCAGGGCTGAAGTGTTTTATTCCACTACAATTTTTATTCTTTTATCCTCCCACTGACTGACTTTTGGCTGTCGGGAAACACTTCAAGTTGTTACTGGAGTCTGTTTGCTATCACCCCAATAGTGTTTGATAGTGCTTTGCTTTCTGATAATGATGGGAAATTCTAGGCTCATCTTGTGCGTTCCCAGACCCAGGCTTAGAATCAGTCTTTACTCCAAGGCCCTGGTTCCTTTCAGTGGGAAATGGTATGGACTATCCACAACATGGGGAGCTTCGGAGCTGCCCTGATCTTGGGCGGGCCATTATTATGATTTTTTTTTAAAGGGACAGAAGAGTAAATGTAATCTTTAAAAAGATAATATACATCATTAGTTTCCATTGATATTTTCAATTAAATTTAGGATGACAGTGTTTTTTACTTAATTCTTTGTTTTTGTATCTCTTTTTTCTTACACCTAAAACTTTGTTTCTTTACAAATATAATAATACCTGTATCATTCCTAAACATGTTTGCTGAGGACAGTTTAAGGTTTTTTTGTCATTTCAGTCACTTGAAATACAGATAATACTCACTCTGCAGAGTAGTGCAGGTCCATAAAAAGGACAAAGCAGGATCAAACTTTGTGAAACAATTTTAATAATCCATGGGAAAAATTATAAGGGTACCATGTCCTTAACAAATTTTTGTCAAAACTCTAAAAACTTCTAAGTTATAAATCTACAGGTTTATAGGGAAATAACATGCTATATAAAACTTATAAATAAGTAAAAAGTAATATACAACACACAAATAACAAAGAATTATCAGTTTATGAGGAAATGAACAAAAATAGTAAAACATGCATTTAATACACTGTAATTTAAAACATTAGACACATTAAGAAATACAGGGTTTTTATTTCTGTGTTAATAAAATCTTTCTAACAGTTCTTTGAATGGGGTGTTCCTCATTATCACATAACATGACACAAAGCAGACGTCTTTTCTATGCCTCGGCAAACTGCTATGCTCCATTCTAAGTACAGATCAACTTCCAGTATTTTATCCTTTGCTCTTTCAATGTGGCAAAATATCTCTGAGGGCTCCTTTAACGTGAGTGTTGTGGAGGCACCACTTCCTCTGGGACGTCATCATCCTGTTCACCACAACCACTCTATTTATGTCAAGTTCACCTTCACTGCATTCCTCTGGCTATACATTCCCAGTCAGCTATTTTGTCTATGACTTCACTTATGCTCTAGTAGAATTTCACTTTCCAACACTGTCACTTTTTGTTTCTGTCCTTCACTTTCATCTTTGCGAGCCAATTCTTTCTTCTGATGAACCATTTATATGAAATGTCACCTGGCTTTTTCATTGGGAAGAAAGGAGACAACACAACTCCATGCTCTGCTACCTCTGCATGAACTAAATGACCGTGATCAATCACCAACAGGCTTTAAAAGAAGTGACATGACTGCTTCCTGATCACGATGCCATCTGTTATTTGTATATTGATTTGTGGAGTAATGAGCTAGCCGCAAAGTTTGTACTTTATGAAATTGCTGTGCTGACTGAAATTTGAACCATTGTGTTCGGGAACTTGTGTTATTTAAACCATGATAATAACTTAATTTTGTGGGTATTAGAATTATGCAAAGCAAGGACTGACTGTAAATCCTCTCAGTAACTATAAACCACCAATTTGAGAAAGTATTAAATTCATATGTTCATTGTAGTTTTTAATTTTTTTTAAGATTTTATTTATTTTTAGAGAAAAGGAAAGGGAGGGAGAAAACGTGGGAAACACTGATGTGTGAAAGAAACATAGATCTGTTGCTTTTCACATGCCCCCAGTTGGAGACCATGATAATAACTTATCACAATCACAATCTAGGCATGTGCCCTCACCAGGAATGGAACCACCGACTTTTCGGTGTGCAGAAAGATGCCCAGCCCACTGAGCCACACTGGTCAGCGTGTAGCTTTCAATTTTTAAGGACCTCCCCCATTTTGATTTAATTGTTTTATAATTATTTATAACATTTAGTGATTCCAAAGTGAGCCACAAAGCAAGGTATATTCAGAAAAATCTAGCTTCTCTTTTTATCCTCCCCACCCCACCCATTTTTTATTTATTCTTCTATTACTTATTCTTTTAATATTAGCAAATACGTATACATTTTCATATTCTTCTTCCCTTACTAAATAAAAGATTAGCAAGATTCCCTTGCTAATATTCTTTTAATATTAGCAAATACGTATACATTTTCATATTCTTCTTCCCTTACTAAATAAAAGATGGCATTTTCATATTCTTCTCCCCTTACTATTCTGCATCTTATTTTTTTAAAATACTGTCTTAGAGATCACAATGGTAGAAGAGTCCTCATATCCTTTTATAGTTGTACAATGCTCCATTGTGCTGAAGTACCAGATCTTTTAAAAACCAACTACCTGTTGATATTTGGATTCTTTCCGGTCTTTTGCTAGTCCATATAGTCTGTAATAAATAAACCTGCAGATATCCTTTTCTTATTTTCACCAGTGCATCTTGGGGATAAATTCCTAGAAGTAAGCTGGCTGGACCAAAGGGAAAATGCAAATGTAATTTTGCTACCTGCTACTGTCGAATCCCCCTCAGAGGGACATGCCGCATTGCATTCCCACCAGCTATGTATGAGTACAATACTTTTCCCCTTACGGTCTTATCAAGAAAACATGTTGGCAAATTTTTACCACCTAGATAGACAAGATATGACAGCTTAGTGTACTAGTTTTCATTTGTAGCTCTTCTTACACATGATTGGGCATCTTTTCATATTACAGGGGTATTTCTTTAAAATATAACTCCTTAGGCTTATGATTTTAGAATAATGTTATCAATTTAAAAATAAACTTATCACTAGAAAAAAGAACTGTTAAACACAATCCTTTAAAAAAGATGAGTAATTTAAATACCTTCCCAACCACACATAGGCTTTTTTTATTATCAGTTCATCTACTCTAGGCATATTTGAGGGTTTTGGTGTAACAGGACCTGCCTGTTGTGTGCTAACAGGGGCAGGACAAAGGGTTGTGGGAATGCTAAGTGTTCCCAGGGGTCCCAGGAGTTTCAAGATCATTGGAGCTGAGAGTATCTGAGGCAAACTTTCAATAAGGAGCAGCTCCTTAGGTTAAAAGAGAAAGTGTTTCCTAAGCTTTAGACATGGTCTAAGCAAAGATTTGGAAATGGTCACAACAGCACAAGTCTGCCATTTATTTAAAAGAAGAAGAAAGAAAGAAAAAAGGCAGTTGGTGATGAGGGCTACAGGTGCCAGAGAAGTACGATAAGAAAAGGGAAGAGAGAGAAAACCAAAAGCTTAAGACTACAGCTGTAATAAAAACCTGCAATGAGTTACCTCTAATCAAACCTCATACTCCACACTGATTATAAAGTATGTCCAAGAAC
Source organism: Mormoops blainvillei (assembly GCA_004026545.1). Lineage (NCBI taxonomy): Eukaryota > Metazoa > Chordata > Mammalia > Chiroptera > Mormoopidae > Mormoops > Mormoops blainvillei. The sequence continues at coordinate 94,175 of PVJD01000945.1, read as the reverse complement.
ACAAGCCCAGAAAGGTATTTTGTCCAAGGACAAGGGTATATATCCTCTCTCACATGAGCAGAATCATTTCTACTCAGGATTAAAATCTGAGCAACCAGCAGGCTTGCAATGAAACTTTACACCATGCAATTTACTAAACAGATTCTGTCATGATATAAAAACGAAATGTAACAATGAGAAATAAGATACCGCCCATGAGACATCATTAAAAAAATAATTCTGAGATTCTTTGATCGAAGTAAGAAGTAATTACACATCTAAACAAAAGCCCCAATACAATTAAACCACTTCACAGCTTAGGACTCATTAAACCCATCAGCAATCATTTACCTTGTCCCTCACACCCACAATTAAGACTGTGAGAGTCCACACAACCCAGGACAGAGTCCACGGCTGATTCATCTTTGTATTCCCTGTGGCACCATGTGCAGTAGGCACTCAATAAAGACTCGGTGTATGAAAGAATGAAAACACCCTCCCATAGCAGCATGCCCAGACTTTTCCATGGGAGGACCTTTCTCCTGAATTATAAGTTAGGGCAACTCCCTAGCTAACCTTTCAAATAAATTCAACAAACACTTCTTGCACCCAGTGTGTGCCAGAGTTAGGCACTATTATTGGCACTGGTATGTAAAGATGAGCAGCACACAGGTCTTAACAGCCTGAGGGGACTCAGTCTTGTGTGAGAAGCACAAACTATAAAATACAATGAAAAAAGGCCACCGTACAGATAAAATGATGTGGAAACACAGGTGAAGGAACAGGAATTATGCAGGGAATAAGGGGAAAAGGTGAGGTGAGAGAATCCACAAACATACAATTCCAGCCCCCTCCTCCCAAACACACAAACTCACACTCACTCTAAGATGACATTTGAAAATCAGAGGCATGACCAAGTCTTTTCACTGTAAATCACCCTTCATGGGTCCGCAATAAGTCAAGATTTATCTCCACACCACACAAAGTCCATAACCGCCACCAGCCACACTTAGTGGATACCTGCTATGTGCTAGCCACTATTCTGAACACTCTGTAAGTATTAATTTATGTAATATGTGTATTATGTCAAGTTCACCTTCAGTACGTTCCTCTGGCTGCACATTCCCACAGTTAACTATTTGGTCTATAACTTAGCAACCTGATGAGAGTGGTGTTATCATCAGCTCAGTTTTATAGATGAGAAAACTGAGGCACTGGAAGGTTATGTTGCTGTAAAATTTTTTTTTTTAAGTTTTTAAAGAAAACTGGTCCTAGACGTTGGACACCAGAATTCCAAGAGGCTGAGACATGAGCCCAGTTTTGGGTCCAGAGACCCCATTTGACCACCCTCTTCTCAGCTTCATTTCCCACCTTTGGGCTCCTTGCACTAGAAAACTTAATACCAAACCACTGTAAATTCTGTGAACACAACTCAAATTGTTTTAAACCTCCGTGTTTCTGCATGGGAAGCCCTTCAGTCACCCCTAACCAAACCCTCCCACTGCATGGCTACAAAAACTGTGTGCCCCTCCCACTATTACAGTGTCTTGCTATATCCCAGTATCACTAAATTTATCACACTGTATTGTAACTATTCATTTGCATTTATATTTCTACACACAGGTCTCCTATACCGCCCCCCATGATAATTAACCTTTTTAATGCTTTACTATTGTATAATCACTTGTTTCAATGTCTTTTTAAAAATGTCACTTCCTCAGAGAAGCCCTCCTTTGTTGTTTTGTTTAATCTAAAATTGATTTTCCTCCCCTCCTGAGTCACTTGCTTTCTCAGATCAAAGAGTTTTGTTTTTCCCCCTCATTGTACTTCTCCCAGATCAATTTTAAAATTTGGTGTCTCTTCTCCCCTACAAGAGTACGTCCTTCGTGTGGGGAGCAGTATAAGTGTCTGTTCTGTCATATTTTTCAACACCTAAACCTAATATATATATATAGGAATATTAATAAACATTTGTGTACCTGCCTCCTTGTACTATTAGCTCCATAAAAAGACTCCTTTTTAAAAAAAAAATGTTTTGAGAGCGAGAAATCGATTTGTTGTTCCACTTATTTATGCATTTATTAGTTAATTCTTGTATGTGCCCTGACCAGGGATCAAACCAGCAACCTTGGTGTATCAGGAAGACACTCGAACCAACTGAACTACCCAGCCAGGGGCGGGGGAAAAGAGACTGCCTTAATGTGTTTTATATCCCCAACACACAGTGCACAGGATGACCTCAATACATATTTACGGAATTGAAACCAGATAAAGGTTAAGGTGGGCATAAATAGGATTTCCCCAGGAAAACAAAGTAGTGTTGGAAGGCTATTCCAGGCATGGGGCCAATACGGTCAGAAACACAGAGGCATGGCAAGACACGGTTTGGGGGGGAAAACAGTGAAAACTTGTGTTGCACTACAGGACACCCAAGAGAAGTAGGCAACATCTAAGGAAGTGAGTTCACACCAGGCTGCAATATTTTTCTTTGGGCAGCAATGATCCAGCAGAGTTTAGTAAGCAGTTGTGGTTTTATAAAGATCTTTCTGAAGAATAGAGGAGGATGGAGGAGGTAGCAGATAGCTTGAGGTACAGGTAACTAGACCTATTGTGAAAACACAAGGCAGTATATGTCAATAGCATTCAGAAGACCAAAGCAAAAGAAAGAGTTCCTAGAATCTGAGACCAGAAAGAATGGCAGAACAGCCCACGCCGCAGCCTGATGGCTTGCTCTCTGGAGCATGACCCCCAAGCTTTGCTAGTCAGCAAAGTTCTTTTTGAATTTAACTCATGTGACCAAACATTATACCCAGCTTTTTAAGTGGATATTAAATGCTCTCCTGTGGTTTCACATACTTAGCCTTTAAGATATTTTATATGAAAACCGTTAATTAGAAGTAATATCATTCTTTCAGGAAATCACCAGTCAGTGATTCCTGACGGCATTTCCTGTCTAAGATCTTCATCTACACTTAAAATCTTAGAAGAAAAGCAACTTGAAAATAACCAAAATGATAATGGCGGAATAGCCATAAGAAGTAGAATATATTTAATATAATTCACTGTATTCATACAAACTCAAAAGTTTAAGGAGGACAAACTCTAAACAAACTAAATTCTGCCATGGCACTGGTTTCAAGGTGAACAGTGGACTCCAAAAAAACCAAAAGTGAAAAAGAACCAGAATAACCATGGTTCTCGCAAGAAAGGTATTATTGAGGACACATCGCTGCCTTCTACAATCCTGTAACAATTCATTGACAGGTCCATTAGGGCACTTAGCACACAGTTTCATAATTTAATTTATCTGTGTCTAGCTCCCTGGTTAAATACAGGGACCCTTGATTGTAATGTACCACTAGACTTAGTAAATGTTCAGTAAGTTCTTGCTGAATGAATGAATAAAAACAACTCTCAAAAATGAGGGCTTTCATAACTTTCTTAGTCATCATTCTTATTCTAGAAAACAAAGCTGAGCAAATCTGTCATTTGGATACTTCCTTTCTCTTACCAAATAAATCTGCTACCAGAAATAGTAAGTTAAAAGATAAGTTTCTACGCTAGTCTAAAATATTCTCATTAAAAGTTTTTGGCCACACCATAACTTGTATGTTATTTATGTTTCTCCTTACTATAAAAGTATGGTAATTTAAGAAAAAAAAAATCGGGGACCTCTGGAGGCAGAATTGGGAAGCCCAAAGTAAAATTCAGCATAAACTACCAAGCAATTCTGTATATTATTTCTATAGTACAATACATCACACTCTCACCCCGCTCCCTCCAAGAAGCTGCAATAACCAGGTGTTCATGGGCCTGGGACCCAACCTAACTGGTCTCCCCACTTCCAGTCTCTGCCAGCTCCCCATTGTGCTGCCAAATTAATCTCCCTAGAGTACAGCCTGTGATCCACGGGACCCAAATGAAATCATCATTGTCCCCCGCCCTCTACCGCCTGAGTGCATTCCTTCAAGGCGATTTCAACACCAAGACCAAGAGCCTCAGGGGTGTCTCTGACACCTCCCCCACCCCAACTGCGTACATGCTGGAGACTCTCTGTTTCCAGCTTACATCTGTGGTTTTCCTTCTTCCCATTCACCCTGCTTTCACTCCCTCTTCTATGGCTACTGGCCATACCCTAGATCAGCTATGACCAACAGAAATACAATGGGGGCTACAAATGTAATTTTAAATTTGCTGGTAGACAGGTTAAAAAGAAACCAGTGCAAGTCCTGGCCTGGTAGCTCAGTTGACTAGAGCATCGTCCTGATACACCAACACTGTGGGTTCCTCAGTCAGGGCACGTACAAAAATCAACCAATGGCCCTGGCTGGTGTGGCTCAGTGGGTTGAGTGCCAGCCTGCAAACCAAAGAGTTGCAGGTACGATTCCCATCAGGGCACATGCCTGGGTTGTGGGCCAGGTCCCCACTAGGGGGTGCGTGAGAGGCAACCACACATTGATGTTTCCCTCCCTCTCTTTCTCCCTCCCTTCCCCTCTGTCTAAAAATAAATAAATTTTTAAAAAATCAACTAAAGAATGCACAAATAAGTGAAACAATAAATATCTCTCCCTCTCTCCCTCTCTCCCTCTCTCCCCACCCTCCCTCTCTCTCTCCCTACCACCTCTATAAAATAAATAAAAATTTTAAAAAGCTTAAAAAAAAGAAACCAGTGCAATACATTCTAATAGTCTTTTATTTAAACCAATATATCTAAAAAGTATCTTCACTGTTTAACTTGTAATCAATATAAAGTTACTGATTAGATATTTTACACTTTTCTCCAGATAAAGTCTTGGAAATCTGCGTGCAATGCACCTTTACAGCACATCTCAATTCAGACCGGCCCCATTTCAAGTGCTCAACAGCCACATGTGGCGAGTGGCTAGTGCACCAAATTGTAACAACAGTTCAGGCTTAGATGGAATGGTCCCACTCCACTCACTGCCTCTCTCCTTCTCTCCCCTTGAAAATGCTTTAAACCAGTTGTAAGAGATCATCCTCTACAGCCATTTCCACCCATGTCACCCTTCTGCCTGTCCTTAAGCATGAAATGCCTTTTCTGCTTCTCTCCAAACTTCAACACTCATTTATGAGGCCCTTCTCATACCCTCACTCATAACTCATCTCTACCTCCTTTGTACTTCCATATCATCTTGCAACTCTATAATAACATTAATGCTTTTGCCTGTTTTACCCAACATATCGTAAACCCCTTAAAGTAATAGTACGTACTGCTATTATATTATAGCTCTCAAAAAGTGTCACAGCCTAGTGCTTTGCACACAGCCAATGCTTAATAAACTTCTGATGAAGTGAGCTCTTTAATTTACCAGCCTTATGACAGACAAATATACCCTTAAAAAAAAAAAGATTTTTTTTCTTTTTAGAGAGAGGGAAAGTGAGAGAAAAAAGGGAGAGAAATAGCAATATTAGAGAGAAACATTGACTGGTTACCTCCCATACAGGCCACAACTGGGACCCGAACCCTCAACCCAGGTATGTGCCCCAGCTAGAAATCGAACCTGCGACCTCTTGCACTGTGGGACAAAGCCCAACCAACTGATCCATGATCCACATCAGTCAGGGTGACAAGTATACCTTACTTAAGTATACCTTAACGTCAATACTTACTTAAGTATACCTTAACATCAATATACACCCAAAGTATAGGTGGTTCCAAGGTAAGCCAAATGCCCACAGGCAACACGAGAACTGAATGCATGGGTGCATCCTAACCCTGTCATGGAAAAAGTGACATTTACATGCTGACCCAGAATTTTAGAAAATGTCACGATCAGAATTATCATCTGTATGTAAGAGGAGAACTGAGGCCAGACCCCCAGAGTATTCAATACATATCATAGTCCATGTTCATAATTCATCAGAGACCTAGCTATTAAAAGTAGCATGCTATAACCACATGCTAAAAAATGGAAATTTCCAGATTAGATACCCTTATCCGTACAACAGATCAAGCACAGAAGTGACAACCAGAAAATTCAATTGAACGTGGTTTTCACAGTCTCACCTCCTGTTCCTGTACCAAACCTTTGACTTCTGTTTATGAGATGAGAGGGAAGAATAATCTCCAGCAGGGATAGTTTACCCTCAACTGCTTTTGCTCCTGTCCACCACAGTGTAAACTCCACAAAGATTCCCAGGTGACCCTATTAAAAGGATATTCAGATAGTGCCACTCCTCTGGTGAAAACCCTCTAATGGTTTTCCACCTCACTCCAACAACTTTCTAACAGCCTACAAGGCCCCCCATAATCTAGCCTCCTATTAGCCCTCAGACCTCGTCCCAATCATTCTCCCTCTCATCACTGCTCCAGCCTCACTGGCTGCCTAGCTGTTTCCCTAAAGCACAAAACACACACTGCCTCAGCGCCTTTGCACAGCCCCTGGAGACACACCCCTCTCCAGTAATCCATCTGGCTTATACTTCCTTCAGGTCTCAGCTCAAAGATAACCTTATTAGACAGGCCTTTTCTGATGACTAGATATAAAAAAGCATACCTTTCCCTCGTATACCTGTCACTGTTTAACCCCACCAACCCTGCTTTGTAACGCTGACATGTCATGTTTTTCATGTCTACCCCTACACTGGACAGAAGCTCCAGGAAAAGAGGGTCTTATTGGATTTGTTTTTCCTCCTATATTCTCACTGCATAGAACAATGACTGAAATGCAACAGGAACACAAATGTTTGCTGAATGAATAAGTGAATGAGCAATGGTTTAATTTTCTTAAGTAGCAGAATAAAGAATCCTTCACTTTTTCAAATATTCTAAGAAGTGTTTTTATTTTAATATCTTAAACCTAACTATGAAATCAGTGCATGTACATCATGAAAAACAAATTACCCTTCAGTGTATACTTTTTAAAAATAAAACCCTACTAAACATCTCAAATAATTCTATTTCCAGGAAAATTAATTTTGCAATGGTTGATAGGTGTCTTTCAGAGACATTTTATGTTTGTTTAGACAGATACAGCTCCATATTCCTATCTATGGAAATAGGACATACGTTTAATTCTATTCTGTGATTTGCATACAATATCATGCCATGTAGATTATCTTATACTTTTTAATAGCTATTTAATTCTCTATTTTGTAGGTATATCCTAATGTAGGCTCTAATCCCCTACTGATATACTGACTCAAGTGTCTTTCATTTGAAAAGATCAAAAGCAAAACAAACAAAAAACTCTCAGGCCCAATAATTCACCCTCTGGCCAAGACATCAGAATCTCACTTACCCACTGTGAGCTAGAGTAGACACTGATGCAGATTCATGAAGGAACAGGGAGGAAGGTGCCATGTACGACCTGAGACCAATGAACACCATCATCTGGCCTGCACCAAATGGACCCTTCACTCTCGTTTTCTTCACATTTCAGCAAGCATTTATAAAACTATAGACGATTCTGGAGACCACTGTCCCATTCTCTGCTTCTCCTGATCTTTTTTCCCCTTGGAAACATAGATTACCACAACCCAGTACTAACCCCCACACAAACTTAAGAAGAGTACCACCTATCTACTCTTTACCCATGTGTTATACAAAAGATATCCTCAAAGGGCACCCTCGAGGCCCTCCTACGGCAGGCTTTATTTCCTGAGCTGCCCTCATGATTTATATAGTAGTATCTCCCCCTCTTCTGTCCCCAGCAATGATCCCAGAACAGGATGTTGCTCATAAATCTTTTCCCTCCGCTTACTACCACCCACGGACCAGCTTATTTTTACAAGAGCTGCCATTTCCCATACACCCACAGTGTAAGTCCCCTATGCAAGATCACAAAAGTGTTGCGCCTGAGGTCTTTGCCTGTCACAACAATAGGGCACAGTCAAAATGTCACACTGCTGTCATTGTTAGTGAAGAAATGTTGATTTTTTTAAAAATCCCAAATCCAGAGAGATAAAAATCAGGTAAATCACTAATAGGACATAACCATTTCTTTCTTTTAAAAAATTTTTTATTTATTTTAGAGAGAAGGAACAGTAGGGAGAATGAAAGGGAGAGAATCATCAATCAGATCCTCTCACACATGCTCCTACAGGAGACCAGGCCCACAACCCAACCACGTGCTCTGATCAGGAATCAAACCAGCAACCTTTGGCTTTGTGAGATGATGCTCAACCAAGTCACACCAACCAGGACCATAACTTTTTTTATTTTTTAAGATTTTATTTATTTTTTTAGAGAGGGGAAGTGAGAGAAAAAGAGAGAGAGAAAAACATCAATGTGTGGTTGCCTCTCACACGCCCCCCAAACGGGGACCTGGCCTGCAACCCAGGCATGAGCCCTGACTGGGAATTGAACCGGTGACCCTCTGGTTCACAGGCAGGCACTCAATCCACTGAGCCACACCAGACAGGGCCCATAACTATTTCTTAATGGTAGAGGCCAATTCTCAATCATCTTTAAGTTATTTAATTAAGCCCTAGTTGGTAGTTCAGTTGGTAAGAGCCTTGTCCTGATGCACCAAGGTTGTGGGTTCAATTCTTAGTCAGGGCACATGCAAGAATCAACCAGTGAATGCATAAATAAATGGAACAACAAACTGATTTCTCTCCCCACCCCACCCCCCCTTTCTCTAATCAATAAATTAAAAAAATAAAAAACAGCAAAATTAAAAAAAAAAAAGATTTTACTTATTTATTCTCAGAGAGGGGAAGAGAGGGAGAAAGAGAGGTAAACATCAAAGTGTGAGAGAAACATCAATCAGTTGCCTCCCACAGGTCCCCAACTGGAATGGGGGACCTGGTTTGAAACCCAGACACGTGCACCTTTTGGTTCACAGGCCAGCATTCAAATCACTGAGCCGCACCAACCAGGGTATAAACATTTCCTTAAAAAGTTATTTAATTAATTTATTAACCCACTGAATACCTGAATATCTGAAGTTCAGGTACAATGCCAGCCTTTGGAGAAACAAAGGTGGCAGCTGTTAATCAGCTGTCCAATGACACTCTTGTGAGGAAAATAAACATAAAAGCAACTTAAGAAAATAAGTGTCATAATAAAAGATGGCATCTTTGAGGCAGGAGACCATTAGTACCTGAGAGTGAGAGGGGACATGACACAGCAGAGGTGACTAAACCAGTAACTGAACAGCATCTGAAGCTCTGAACGGCTCCTTCCATGTTCTCTTCTCTTGGCGCCCAAGACAGCACTCTCCCGGTTTTCCCCTCACTTCTTTGGCAGCTCCTTCTCAATGCCCTTGAGCCTTCTTACTGCTTAACCTTCCCCATCCTAGCATCCTCACCTTCTCACTCTCCTAGGGAATGCCATGTGCACCTGTGATTTAATTTCTACTGAATAAATGTGCTTCTTAAGCCTAGACCATCCCCGCTGAGCTCTATTCTTAGGTAACCGATTGCCCACTTGACACCTCAACTTGCAAGGATCTTCGGAGGTATCACAAACTGCAACTCTCCTCAAAAGTACCTGTACCACCTTCGGACTTCCCCATCTTGACAATAGTATCTCCCAGTCACAAAGCCAAATGATAAAGAATTGTCTGTGACCCCTCTCTCTTACATATCCAACCTACCTACAAATGTTCACTATTTCTCCAAAATTATCCAGAAGCCACTCAGTTCTTTCCAGCTCTCCCATGGACAACTTAATAGTCCCCTGACTGGTTTCTCTGCTACTACTCCTGCCCACTCTGGTCCATTCTCCACTTGAAAATTGACCTTCTAAACTCATGTCGACTGTTACCCTTCCTAAAATTCTTTCATGGATTCCCATTCCCTTAAATATAAAGTTAAATTTCTTAGTATGGCCCACCAGATCATTTACAGGCCTGGTGCTCTATACTCCAGAGCTATGCTAAAGTTCATTCAGTTCCTCAAAAGGGCTCTATGTTTGGTTTTTTATTGTTTTTTTTTTAACCTAAATCTTCACAAGTATGTTTCCTTTTACCTGGAATACATTTTTTCTTCTCCCCATCCCACCACCCAGCTTTTTCAATTGATTAACTTTTAAACATGCATTAATTTTCTGCCTAGACCTCTCCCTCCAAGAAATCTTCCCTGATAATTCTCCAAATCAGCATTTCTGTGCCCTTCCTATTTTCTCCTGTAAAGCTCTGCACTCCTCTGAGAGGTGAAGGAATGAATGAATGAAACAGAGATGGGAGGAAGGCAGAGCATATGCCGAGGCATGGTACTTGAAAGACAAAAGCCTGAAAATGGAATTGTGAAAACTTCTGTACAGGGAGGCATGAGAGTTGGTGGAAGGGCAGGGGTTGGGAGATGAGACTTGAAGAAATGGCTGAGATCCAGGGGAGGGAGGGTTTGAATGTCACATTAAGGGAATCCAACTCTAAATTGGAGATAATGGGGAACCCTGGAAGTTTTTGAAGTAGAGAAGCAAAATGAACATAGAGAAACATCCTAGCCTAATGATAGAAACTGTTACCTCAGGGAGGTGTGGAGGATATAGCACACCCACTTGGAGCAATATTTCAAAAAGACCACACTTATCTCCCTGATTCTAAGGATGCCAGGTGTGAGTCCCTTTGAAAAGAAACAACAAAATTTTCTTCATAGAAATAACTACCCTCTAGCCCTGGCCACTGTGGTTCAGTGGATTGAGTGCCAGCAGTTAGATTCCCTGTCACAGCACATGGCTGGGTTGTGGGCCAGGTCCCCAGTAGGGGGTACTCAAGAGGCCACCACACACTGATGTTTCTCTCCCTCTCTTTCTCCCTCTCTTCCCCTCTAAAAATAGATAAGTAAAATCTTTTTTAAAAAAAATAGAATTACCTTCTAATTTTTCAAATTGGGGGTTTTAGTGTATCCTATCTTCATAAGGAGAGAAATCTTGCTTCAGTGTGAAAAGGACATCTGAATGCGCTGGGAGGGGGAGGAGTAAAAAGAATTGGGCAATGACAGGCAAACACTAAGGGAGACGGTCAGGCCTGGGGAAGGGAAGTTATATGCAATACCTATGAGCTGAAATCAGCATGTCTTAAAGGGTCAGCCAGAAGACTGGATGAACCAAATAACTGTTAAGGATTCAAAAATGCCCGTAAGTCTCATAATGATACCAAATATCAAAGTTTCCTTTCTATGAGTCACAATGCAGCACCTATCTTCAAGAAACAGGCAACATTCCTGTTTTTCTGGCTATACTGCTTTCCTAGATACAGATTTAGAATGCTAAATCCTAAATTCTAAAAACAAAACTTTTCTCCTTCTATGAGCTATACCCTACATGTCTCCTCTTTTGCTCATGGATTGGTGAGAGAAAAGGCTTAAAAGTATGTGTGTGGAACCTAAACATTAACCCAGACTTAAGAGTCTGGTTAAAACAGACCAAAAAAGCTGCTGGAAGATGACATTGACAAATTGGCCTCAAAAAGTGAAATACAGGTGATTTTTAAGCACTGTTGACTATAAGGCTTGCTGTACTTAGAAGCAATTTGTTTTTAAAAGGTCAATGAAGACAAATAGGTAGCAGTAAATCACTGTTGACACAATTCTGAAGACTTTATATGCAGGCCCTAAAATGTAGTTTTTAACAGTTGAGTCAACAGTAATTGCCTCAACAGTTACAGGCTTTCACAGAAACACTAAGGTAGACCATGAATAACAGAACAAGAACTCTGGGTTGTTTTTCCAAGAAAAGGAAAATAAATACCCATTAGAACCATCATCTGCCCTGCATCCCTCTATGACGGTTAACAACTACAGCAGCAGCAAACGCAATCATTTATTAACCTATAGTTATCGGCAAAGCACAGAGATGATGCTGAAGGATTGGACAGGCCTCTAGTATAAAAAAAGTTTAAACTTAAAACATATGTGTAAAGTAAACTGCAACACTGAGGGAAATAAGCACTAGAGGTTGTATTAATCTAGGTCTAATCAGGAGAGAAACCACAATAATGTGAATAGATGTTTAATATAAAAAGTATTAAATTATGAAAGAGGAATAACTATAAAGACATAAAGAAAACTCTAAAGGGTGCCCTAAGCTAAGAGAGGGTACCCAAGAATGGACAAACTTTGAAGAGGGGTCCCTCCCCCAAACTGAAACTGAGATGTCACTGGCAGGGATATGGCTGCAACTCACTGGATGGCAAAGTTCACTGGGACTGGTCAGTGCTAGCTGGTCAGCAGGAAACAACCCTCTCAGGTACAGGCAAGCCGAGGCTGAGGGCATGTTCACAGAGGGAGCTGGGCGCCTCTGTCGGCATGAGGCCTGTGCCAGGGTCTGCAGTGGGAGAACCGAGGCAGGGCTGGAAAATGCTAAGCGACTTCATGCTCTGGGGTACCTGGTTGGGGCAGAGCACTTCGGACAGATGGGGAGGGAGACAGAGAGAGAGAGAGAGAGAGAGAGAGAGAGAGAGAGAGAGAGAGAGACACACACACACACACACACACACACACTGCATGCTTGTAGTGCACAGCAGGAATAAGAAAAAGCAGCAACCACAACCAGAAAGAGAATTTCCCTGACTCAAGCTATGTCCCTCCAGCACCGTCTACTGGCCAACTTTAACACTGCACTCACTACAAAGGAGAAATGCTCTGAGTCCATTTTAGTAGAGCAGGTGCTGAAGGGTGAATTTAGGAAAGAAAGGCAATAATTGAAATTTGGCAGAGGTAAAGGCAAAGATGGGTGTACACAAAATAACAAATGAATTTCTTGGGTGATTAGAGTTTTAAAAGAGGTGTTACTTCGTGACTGGAGAAGGGAAGCCACGGGCAATGCATGCATCCAGCATCCAGCAGGGGAGTGGCGCTGCCTGTGGCGATCCAGAGGCCGCCCAAATCCACTGGCTGCCATCCCCACTGCCGTGTTCTGGGCTAAAAACAACTAACGCCAACCATGAAAGATCCAAGTGCAGTGGTACTAGGCCAGAAATCATCAATGCAGATGTGATGGTGAATGGTCATTCTCATGAAGATGACAATCCATTCACGGAGCACATGTGGATGGAAGATGAAGAGGAATGCAACAGACAAGTTGAAGAGGAGTTATGGGAAGAAGAGTTCGTTGAACGCTATTTCCTAGAAATGCTGAAGAGGAAGAAAAATATGAGTGTTTTACTCCAGCTCAAGATCTTGCACAAACTACGGGCCAAATCCAAGACCAATTTAATGACCTTGTTATCAGTGATGGCTCCTCTCTAGAAGATCTTGTGGTTAAGAGCAATCCGAATGCGAATGCAAAGGAGCTTGTTCCTGAAGTGAATACTAAAACATCTGAATAGACGGGACCCTCTTTTGGTACATGTAGTACAATTTCCACACCATGAGGCCAGTATTAGAAGACTCAACTGTAAAAGTTCTCTCTTGTCACTGTGTTACACTTACACATTGTCAAAGGTTTGGTAGTCTCAAATACTTAATGAAAGTGCTGAGACTTATTTCGGTAGGTTCTTGAAGGATAAGTAAGATTTTTATTGACTGGGGGAGGAAGAGGGGCTGGGGAAGTGAGAGAAAACTCATTCCAGGTTGAGAGGACAGTTTTATTATTAAATCTGGGAACTTAGGCAAACCATTTAACTTCCTATAGCCGCCTATCTACCTCATAAGACCCCTGTGAGATTAAAATGCAACAGGAGACAGTGAATAATGCTTTGAAAAAAGTTTAAAGCATTAGATAAAAACATGATGGTAATACCTTCACGCAGTAGAGATGCAATACCCATGAGCTGAAATCAGCACTTCAAGTCTATCAGCTAGAATGCAAGCTCTAGTATGAGCTCCTGAGACTCACCTACAGTCCCTTCTCTCCCCATCCTCTCCCTTGCATCCTAACAGACGCCTAGACATCAAGGCTCTGTACAAGTCTTTGCAGAATGAATGAGTGAATCTTGGATTATCACGAAAGAGAAGACTCTGGGTTTAAAATCAAACTAACCTGAAGGACATACTTGATTTCTTATTAACTTAAAAGGGGAAGACGTATTAATTAAATATCTACTTTCTCTGCACATATTTAGGAACAATTATCTTGATGTATACCATAAACTTAATGTAATAGGAAAAAGAAATTAATAAGGATTTTATTGAGAAATTAATGTATAGCATCACCACCCAAACTCTTAATAATATAAATTTCTTAGAAACAAACAACTGAGCTCACAGTCAGCAGAAACACTTTTTTTAAAGATTTTATTTTTTTTTTTAAGAGAGAGGGGAAGCGGAGGGGAAAGAGAGGGAGAGAAACACCAATGTGTGGTTGCCTCTTGTACACCCCCAACTGGGAACCTGGCCCACAACCCAGGCATATGCCCTGACTGGGAATCGAACCAGCAACCATTTGGTTTACAGGCCAGCACTCAGTCCCCTGAGCCACACCAGCCAGGGCAGGAACATTTGATTAAACAGTCTGCACACTGCCAGATCCTGGCACAGACCAGGTCTCAGGGCACAGAAGGCTACTATCTCATAGCGCCCCAACTTTTAAACCTCCTAAGTAGAGGTTTTGGAACATCACAGAGTTCAAATTCTCCGGGCCCGGAACAATAAAATGATCAAAAGTAGATCAACAGAAAGGGAAGAAAATACAAGGTGGAGCAAAAGTAGGTGTACAGTTGTTCATATGGAAAATAACACAATAATTAATAAATAATACAAGAATAAACTGTTTCACATACTCACCACTGTAAACCTACTTTTGCTCTGTATTTATTAAATTTCAACTCAGTGTGAGCACTCAGCTGGGTTTTTAAAAATTCGTTATCTCATGTAATGCTTATTATTCTTATTTTCAGATAAAGGAAGTAGTTTGGAGAGGTTAAGTAAATTGCCAGCATTACACAATCTAGTGGGGGCTAGAATTCCTGCCCAAATTTAACTGATTTCAAAGTCAACTCTTTCTTTGAACATAGGCTGCCTCTCCAGGTGAAAATTTAATGGCAGAGTCTCAGAGAGCCTGTAAGGTCTGTTCTGCTCACCTGAATCACTACTGCAGGCTGAGGACATGAGGACAGAATGGAAAAGTAACAATGATATTTAGAACTGTCCCAAATATCCTCGCATCTCACTCCATTCATTGTGTTTGATTTCAACTCTTTGGTCCTTTACAAGCTGAGGAACACATATTTTAAAATGTACTTGTCAGATAAGATATATTCTGTTCTCCGTCTTATCTGAAAATCAACACCTCCATTCTTAAATTAAGGACGATTTCATATCTTGGTCATCAAGTGCTCACTGGAGGAAAGTCAGTCTCTGACGGATGTTGAAAGATAATCTAAAATGAGAACTGCTACAACCTCTAACCGTTGAGAGCTTGATTTATTGACAGGGCCACCACCCGACATCTGTGCAATGCTCTACGGACTGCAAAGTGCTCTCTGAGAGAGCACACAGCATCTCGCCGCAAGGATAAAAACAGCTCTGAAAGACATACCGGGGAAATTCTAACTTATCTCAGGGTGGGCGTCACTTCCATCCCTCAATTTTTAAATTAAATTCATCCTTTCCGTCCATCAGTACTTAGTCATGCCATCCCCCTCCCATCCTTTCTTGTCCCCACCACACCTTCCACACCCCAGTGTAAAGATAATCAGCTTTGCACTAGAAGATATCCATGTTTTTCTGACTACTGCAGCCATGCTGAAGCAATCTTCCAGGAACAAGCTTTTATCTAATATTCTTTATGATGTCAGAAAAGAACAGTCAACTCAGAGGATCTCTGGCCCAAGCCTCAGAGTTACAAACCAGAGCTCAGAAAGCACTTCCCTGACAACAGCTTCTGCCAAGACAATGTGGGACAGGTGTTAAGGACTTGGGTTTGGTGATGGAAGGAAGGTGGTCTGAGTGTCTGCCACCAATGAGTCACTTAACCTTTTCTTTCTTCATCTGTAAAATAAAGCCTCATAAGAAGCTGTGAGGTGGAAATGAAATCATACCTGTCAAATACTTATTAGTACAAAACCTGGACACTATGCTCTTTAAGTACTAGCTGCTGCTGGCATCTGAACTCACAAAGCAGTGTCAACCAGCAGTACCTCCCACGTTCTCGCCATTCTCACACCAAGGGAATGGAAGGCCTTAAATACTCTCTTATCTGTATCTGAAAACACCTCAACTGAAGGACAGTGTCTCTCTACCCACTATCCAGGGACAGGCTTCCCTCCAGCTGTGACCTCTGCTCCTTTCTCAAGTCTCACAACTTGTTTGGAAGATACACCCAGAAGGTGATTACCAAACATCTGGAAGGTCAGTAAACTCATTAGAATTCTTCAGTGTCCAGAGGCTTACTAGTTACGCTCAGGCTACAAAGGGCAGTTTCTGACCTCCAGTTGTTTAAAATCTGGTTAGGACTTGGACTAACAGCAACAAAGAAGCCACGTGAAAAAACAGCAAGATATGTTTGATGGGGAGCTGGGTGCACAAGGGAGGGAGCTGACTGAAGGTGGACCTTCAACTGCCAGGCTGAATTTGGAGAGCAGTTTCTAAATCTTGGTTCCATAAAATGCCATATTATTAGTGTTAACAATCGTGTTTTAACAGTATTGCTTTCAATGTAAACATGAAATGTTAAATACTGTAAACAGTATTGCTTTCAATATAAACAATGAATATAAGGTGTTCAAATACTGTAATTTTTTTCTTGTTAAAGACTCTGAGCATATGCAAAGCCCTTTACTATACAGATGAAAGGAATATTAACTTTATACTTCACATGTAAACTCACAAATAGCCTTTGGACTTCTCTACAAAGTTCTAAGTATTTACTTAAAAACTGACCTCTTTCTGCATGGCACACTAAGGGAGTTTTCCTCTTAACGTTGGGTGAGAAAGGAGCAGATGGGTCTAAGTCCTCAGTCTTTCCAGAGAAACAGGGCTAAAAAATTCTGCCCGTTTCCAAGAAAACACAACTGAACCCAGAGGACTTCAATCTCAACCATTAAGGATACCTGCGGGGTCACCCTGGGCAGAGTGCATTTATCCCGTATTTGAGTCCCGACAAACCCCGGTAACAGTGGCCGCCTCCTGATAACCATAACAAAGGTCTTCTCCACTGTAAGCAGTCAAAATTCAAACAAAGAACAGCCCCACGCTCACCACTAGTAAACCCTGTTTTCTTTTAATTAAAAAAAATTTAGAGGTCATCCCTCAGCTTTGTTTACAAGTAATGAGTTCAGCAGCCCCCATTTATCACCGCTGCAGATTCTTTTACACTTTGATGTGAAAAGAGCCAGGGCTCATTGTGATCTCAATGACTCCAACAGCAGTCCTTTCATTTGCAAACGAAAGCCCTGGCCCCCAGTCAGAACAAACTGTCAGAAAAAAATTCATTGCCTTTCCTTCCAGTGATTTATCAGAGATGGGGGAGAGAAGCCGGCTTTCAGACAACTTTCCGGCAAGGGTTCCCAGCACATCCCTAACGCATTCCCCACCTTCGCTGGCTCTTTTTGGTCCTAAATGCCCCTTTCCCAAATCCCACTGCTCATGAAAGAAAGGCAGCCTTCTCACTTCAGGCCATCCCATCAGAAAGGACTTTCTCTTTCTCTTTCTCCCCCTCCCTCCACCTTAAGCTCCCACAGAAAGTGCAAGTGGCCAAACATTACTTTTTGTTTAGTGTCAGTTCCTGAGGGCAACTCTCCAGAGCAAGGAATACACCAGCCCTCTAACTTGGTCGTAACAGACACAACCATTCCAATCATTAGGTCACAGGATAGTCATATTCCCCATTTTATCAGTCTCTCACATTAAAAGGGACTGAATATAAGGAAGCTTATAAGGAAGGACGATTTAAAGTTTTGACATATCTAAAAATCATGGTGGTAGTCAAAAAAAAAAAAAAAAGGAAGGAGCATGGCAAGAATAGAAAATTTTTCAAGTAAATGTTAGAAATCAGAATATTACAGACTTTAAAAAGTACACAGCTCCCATGAGCATTTTCCCAAAGTGACATACTACTGTAACTCGCACCCAGGTCAAAACACAGAACCCTCCCAGCACTGTTGGATTACTCAACTATTTTTGGCAAAAAAGACTTACCTTGAACCCAACTGAGCTTTAGAGCTACTTTCTATTCTACAAGAAATACCTGGGACAGAACCACAGGGATTCTCAACCTCAGCACTACTGCCTTCAGAGCCAGAAAATTCTCTGTGGTGGGCCATCCTGTGTGCTGTGTGCTGCGTGATGTTTAGCAGGATCGCTGAACTCCAGCCACTAAATTATGACAGCTATAAATCTCTCCAGACATTCTCAGAAGCTGACCCTGCCCCCCACTCCACAGGATAAAATTATTCCTGGTTGAATGCACTGATCAACTAACCCCCTCCTTAGCTCCAACCAATCACTAGAGACCACGACCCTGACCATGACCTGGACCACGACCCTAACTCCCTTAGTCACCATGATTAATGACTTTCCCCTATATAACCCATCCCCTAGAAGTCATCAAGGAGCCAGGTCCTTGCGTATTAGCTCACCTGCCTCGGCATGGGCCACTGCCTAAAAACAAACCCTTGCTTTCTTTGCTGACACACACACACACACACACACACGTTTGTTCACCTCCTGCTCAAGAACCGCTGGCATATAAAAACAAGTTACACACATCATTAAGAGGAAGCAAAAAGACAAACCCACAAAGTAAGACATACATTCAAATCAGCTTTTTCAACCAGTCACCGCCCCCCTTCAAAAAAACAATAACAACAATAAAACAAAACAGGGTAACTGCTCTAGATTAAGGCTCAAGAAACAAAACTTAATGGATAGTATGTACTTTGGTTTGCTTGAACCAGGATTAAACAACTTCAATAGACATTTTAAAACAATTTGGACAGTTTAGACAGCGCTAATTATTAGATAAAATCAAAATGTTAATTTTATTAAGTATCAAGATCGGTATTCAGTTGTTTAGGAAAATAACCATTTTTTTTTAGAGATGTGCATGAAGTATACAGAAGTGCAAAATAGATGTCTGAGATTTGCTTTAAACTATGTCAGCAAAGAAAAATAAGAAACAGAACTGATTTTTAAAAGTGTGGCAAAATACTGAGAAATGTTAAGTCTGGGGAAACGGTTGAAGGTTAATGAAATATTCTATTTCTACTAAAGTCTATTCCTATGATTACAAAACTTTTCTTTATTTTTTAAATATATTTTATTGATTATGCTATTACAGTTGTCCCATCTTTTTCCTCCCTTTTATTCTCATCTGCCCTGTACCCCCCCTCCCACCAGCATTCCCTCACTTAGTTCTTGTTCATGGGCTGTATATTTAAGTTCTTTGGTTTCTCCATTTCCTATACTATTCTTAACTTCCCCCTGTCTATTTTGTGCCTACCATTTATGCTTCTTATTCCCTGTACCTTTTCCCCCATTCTCCCCCTCCCCCTCCTCACTGATATCCCTCCATGTGATCTCCATTTCTGTGATCCTATTCCTGTTCTAGCAGTTTGCTTAGTTTGTTTTTGTTTTTTTAGGCTCAGTTGTTGATACTTGTGAGTTTGTCGTCATTTTATTGTTCATATATTTTATCTTTTTCTTTTTCTTAGATTAGTCCCTTTAACATTTCATTTAATAAGGGCTTGGTGATAGTGAACTCCTTTAACTTGACCTTATCTGGGAAGCACTTTATCTGCCCTTCCATTCTAAATGGTAGCTTTGCTGGATAGAGTATTCTTGGGTGTAGGTCCTTGTCTTTCATGACTCTGAATACTTCTTTCCAGCTCCTCCTTGCCTACAAGGTTTCTTTTGAGAAATCAGCTAACAGTCTTATGGGAACTACTTTGGAGATAACTGTCTCTTTTTCTCTTGCTGCTTTTAAGATTCTCTCGTCTTTAATCTTGGATAATGTAATTATGATGTGTCTTGGTATGTGCTTCCTTGGGTCCAACTACTTCTTTGGGGCTGTCTAAGCTTTCTGGACTTCCTGGAAGTCTATTTCCTTTGCCAGATTGGGGAAGTTCTCCTTCATTATTTGTTCAAATAACTTTTCAATGTCTTGCGCTCCCTCTTCTCCTTCTGGAACCCCTATGATTTGGATGTTGGAGCATTTAAAGTTGTCAAGGAGGTTCCTTAGCCTCCTAATGTTTTTTTGAATTCTCGTTTCTTCATTGTGTCCTGGTTGAATGCTTCTTTCTGCTCCAAATCGTTGATTTGAGTCCAGTTTCCTTCCCTTCACTACTGGTTCCCTGTATATCTTTCTTTATTTCACTTTGCTTTACTTTTTCCTCCATTTTGCAACAGTACTCAACCACTTCTGTGAGCACCCTGCTTACCACTGTTTTGGACTCTGCATCTGTTAGGTTGGCTATCTCTTCATTGCTTAGTTCTGTTTTTGGAGCTTTGATCTGTTCTTTCATATGGGTCATATTTTTTTTTGTTTTGGTGCATCTATTATGTTGTAAAGGGCTGAGCCTTAGGTATTCGCCGGGGCGGGGCAACCTGCCTCACTGCCTTGTGGTGCTGTATGTGGGGGAGGGGTCAGAGAGGGAACAATGCCACTTGCTTGGTTCTTGGCCAGCTCTCAGTTGCTTCCCCTGCTACTCACAAGCAAATTGGGCCCTTCTGGTGCTGATTCCCAGGTGGGAGAGTTTGTGTACGTTGCAGGACCCTGTGGGTCTCTCAAACGAACTCCCCTATGAGACTGGTAGTTTCTCCCGCCACTACAAACCCCATAGGTTTTTACCCGTAGAGGCTTTGAGGCTTTCTTTTCCCGCACTGGAACCCTGGGTTGCGAGACCTCTCTCACTCCCCAGTTGCTCCTCCTGGTTTATCTGCACGCAAATGTGGGACTGCCCGGTCCTCCAGCCCCGGCCTTGCCCACCCCAGTCCTCTAGCCGCAGCCTTGCCACATGTCCTCTCTGCCCCGGCTGCCCATCTGGCCCCTCCTACCAGTCTGGATGAATGTTTCTTCTTTAACTCCTTGATTGTTGGACTTCCACACAGTTCAATTTTCTGGCAGTTCTGGGTTTTTTGTTTTTTGTTTTAATTTCTTCTTGTCCTTCTTTTGGTTGTGAGGAGACACAGTGTATCTATCTATGCCTCCATCTTGGTCGGAAGTTTAAAAAAAAACAACTTTTTTTAAAAAGTGAAGAACAACAACCCTGGATGATGTGGCTAAGTGAACGGAGGGCTGGTCTACGAACCGAAAAGTTGCTGGTGCGATTATCAGTCAGGGCACATGCCTGGGTTGCAGGCCAGGTCCCCAGTTGGGGGCATACAAGAGGCAACTAGTTGATGTTTCTTTCACACATCAATGTTTCTCTCCCTTTCTTTCTCCCTCCCTCCCCCCCTCTCTAAAAATAAATAAGTAAATTTTAAGAAATAAATAAAGTGAAGAAGAGAAAAGGAGATAGAGTAGGCAAGAACTGTGATTAAGCCTATACTATATTAGGTTATCAAGGCCAATCAGGGTCAATATTAATTCTATGTTGTTGCTACAAAGCCCAAGATTTCTCTTTTTCTCTCTCTCCATTCAGACTCATTCTTCTCTTTAACAAGTCTTGGACCATATCATGCTTTCAATAGCTTTAATAAGACCTGTTCACTATACCTATTAACGTCCTACCAATGTAAACCCATGTAACCCAATGTCTACTGTTTTACAACCAATTTAAAGCAACAAAAATGGTGGCACTCAGTATTGCAGGTTATGAAGAGGGCACCATAACCTGTTTGTCAAAAGCAGGAATGAAAGTAAGCAATGCCTCGCATGTTAAATGTTATTTAATGTAGCAATCAAAAATTTTCCCAACCAAAGCAAACCAGTTTCCAGGATTCCCTACAATTTGCTTGACAATTCAGCTATTTAACTTCTCCAGGCTTTTGCTTCCTCTAGTACAGTAATGCCTAATACCATCTAACCTGACCACTTTCCAGGTTTATCATAAAGGACCAAAACAAAACTCAGATTCTGAAATAATGTCCTCCACACTTCTGAAAAACAGGGAAACTGGAACTGAAATTCTCTTTTTCCTATCGTTATTCCAGCCTCTAAATGGGGCTGACTGCTACATCTTCAGAAGAAACTATTTATAATTGAAGCCCTCCAAAAAGAAGAAAAGTTCTTCCCCACAAAGATGGTGTGCTCCTAAAGAATTCTGTTCACTGTCTTTCTGATCTACCACCATGGACCAAAGTGTCACTTTAAATGACAGAATGCCATCTACGTGGACTAGTGTCCATTTTATTAAAGGTGCTTTATAAATATTAATTCATTCTCTTTCAACTCTCAGCATTAGTAAAGAGTTCTAGGCTGAAGGCAAAGAGAAAAACCACATGCAAATAAATCTGAAGCCAACACACGGGCACAGTGACTTGTGAACTTCGAGTAATCTAAAGACTCTAAACGTCAATCTACTTTACAAGAAAATAATTCCACTCCTGGATATCTACCCCAAAGAATGAAAACATATTTAAATGAATGAAAACACATTACCCATAACAGCCAACAAGTGGACATAACCCAAATGTCCATCAACTGGTGAACAGTAAACAAAACATTGAAATACCATACAGTGGAATATCTGGCGATACAAAGAAATGAAATATGGACACATACTACAACACAGACAAATCTTGAAAATGTTATACTAAGTGAAAGAAGCCAGTCACAAACAACCACATATTATATGATTGCATTAATATGAAATGCTCAGAACAGGCAAAAGTATTAAGTAGATTAATGTTGCCCATAAGTGAATGTAGGAAATAGGCAGTAGCACCTATCCGGGGTGCAATTCTAAAATTGTATTCTGGAGATGGCTGCACAACTCAGCAAATTTACTAACACTCATTAAAGTGTGTACTTCAAATGGCACAAAAATTATATCCAATAAAGTGGTTTAAAAAAAAACAACCAACTACGTTGCTTGTAGAAAAGGCAATACTATGCAGCAGTGTTTTCTTATACTTTGTGATTTAGGACAACCCCATAGCCAATAATTAATGTAAAACAGGCCACAGTGAAACTTGTAAGTGCATCCACATGTCCTCCAAATGAGTACGCTCTGTGTTTTGTTTTTAAAGGTCTGTTTCCTCTAATGGTCTGCTTCCTCTGAGTGCTACTCCTGGAGTAGCTCACTAAAGAATCCCTTCGATCCAGACTCTCCTCTAAAGAAGGCCTTTACTCTTCAAGTAGAATTAAGGGAGCTTCTAACTGCCCTGAAACCCATGTTCTGCTACCAGAGTAGTACACTTCAATAATTTATTGAGGATTTATGATATACTACGCCTGTGGATAAGCACTTTACATGCATTATTCTCTTTAACGCCATTTTTAAAAAAGATTTTACTTATTTATTTTTTTAGAGGGGAAAGGAGGGGGAAAGAGAGGGAGAGAAACACTGGTGTGCAAGAGAAACATTGATCAGCTGCCTCTCATGCTCCCCCAACCAGGGACCTGGCCTGCAATGCCAGTGTGTCCCCTGACAGGGAATCAAACCTGGAATAAAGCCGGTGACCTTTCAATTTGCAGGACAATGCCCGAACCACTGAGCTACACCAGTCCAGGCTATCCCCATTCTAATGAGGTTTTAAAAGTTGAGCAATTAGCCCAAGTAACCAAAGTGTCAGAGATCTAAACACAAGCTGTCCTATTTGAATCCCACACTCAGGCTTGCTCTACCAAATATGTATTCATAGGTCAAGTGGATTTTACTGGTGAAATTACCCAACATTCCTATGGTTTAATCTAAATTTTCCAACATTTAACTGTTTCTTTGAGAAGTAACTATTTCTGAAAAAGATTTTCTCAGGTCTGGGATAATAAGTCTGAAATCAAACTCTTCGAAACTCATCAAACTGAGCAACTTATACTACATATGACAATGACATACTTAATAATTAGGAACCATTTTCTAAAATAAAGGGAAATGACGAGTTCTGTATACAAAATGTTACTGCACTTGTAAATCAGGCCTAAAATGATTTTCTTGGGAAATACAGGAAACCGCCCGTCCACAATTGCAGGTGTAGATTATTTACAATGCCCAGGCCAATCTCAGTTTCAGGAAAACAAGGCCTCCGGCCATTAATCTCTCCAGTAAGCATCTGGAAGTTAGGACCCTGATTTACTCACACACAGAAGAATCTGTCTATATAATAGGTGTTAATCAGCTTAACACCTTGTAGCTTCCTCACTAATTGAGGACGCTTCTCAATTAGAGTAACACATTATTTCAGGCTCTCCTGGGAAGGAGAACTACTAGGACTGCCTATAATAATATGATTCAAGCTTCACAAAACTCAATGCTTCAAATCTCCTCAAATACTAAGAAAGCGTATCAGCAGATCTCCTCAAACATTTACAAAAGTACCCACCCTTAATAGCAGAAAACAATAAAATTATGTCCCCAAAATCTGGTGACATGGCCTGAAATAAAATTTCTTTCATTATGTTTTATCTTAACATGTTTTCCCACAATCATCAAGTAAAATCTCCCCACAATGTATCCAGTTTTATTCTCTGGTTTCACTTACCTGGCCTCAATTTCAGAAGCATGTAATTTAGCATTCACTTTGCAAAAATTAATTCTAAAAAATATATTGAATGTAAAATGTAAAAAAAAAAATTAATTTAATTTTAGTTTAGGATTCCAATAAGAAAGTGAGAGATTTCAAGCAATAGGGTTAGACAGGTAAGAAGGAGAATGAGTTAGTGGAAAAAAGGCAGATTCTCTCTTTCAATAAAAAAAAAAAAGTAATTAAAAACTCCAGGAAATCTTCTGGCTCAGAGGTGGCTGAGGTGTAACTTGTTTCAGTTGTCCTGAATCTGGGTTCATCCAAGACCAGCTGCCCCCACCATGCTACCGAAGTCAGATCCCAACAAGATCAAAGTCATACACCTAAGGTGCACCAGTGGGGAAGTAGGTGCCACATCTGCCCTGGCCCACAAGATTGACCCCCTGGTTGGTGACAACATCGCCAAAGCAACCAGTGATTGGAAGGGTCTGAGGATGACAGTGAAACCGATCATTCAGAACAGACAGGCCCAGATTGAGGTACTGCCTTCTGCCTCCGCCCTGATCATCAAAGCCCTCAAACCACCACCAAGAGGCATAAAGAAGCCACAAAACATTAAGCACAGCAGAAATGTCACTTTTGATAATACTGTCAAACACTGCCCAACAGAAGTGGTTCCAATTTTTAGCTAGAGAACTCTCTGGAATCATTAAAGAGATCCTGGGAACTGTGTGGTCTGTGGGCTGCCATGTTAATGCTTGCCACCCTCATGACATCATAAGGTGACACCAACAGTGCTGCACTGGGAGGCCCAGCCAGTTAAGAACTACAGGGAAATATTTCAATGAAAGATTATTTGACAACAACAGAAAACTCCAGAAAAAACAAAAGCACCTTTCAAAGATAAAGCAATTTAAAATATGGCATGAATCTGAACAATTTATTCAGCAAAAGATAAGAGTTCATTTGTTCTAATCAATATGAACCTTTTCTTTCAAGTGGTACTTGGGTTGACTTTGAACCCACAGAGGAGATATGAAGCCCTATATATTAGTTTGCTTCCAGTTCAAAATAATGTACATGATTCTGATTGGTTTTTCAACTTTTATTGTCAATTTTAAGACAAAGCTTACAAGGGCACGGGTAATTATAAAATGTGCTGTCAACCTAGGCAATTTAAAACTAAAAGCAGAGCTTTTGCTCTTGTTGAAGGGTAAAAGAGAGAGAAGTGAAAGAGTGAGAATAATTATATTATCATATTAGACTATGGAAAGTTGCTGGAAAAATAAAATTACAAAAATCTAGCCCCGGTCATTTCTTGGTTGGAGTGTTGTCCCATACGCCAAAGATTGAGGGTTCAATCCCCAGTCAGGGGACATACCTAGGTTGTGGGTTCAATCCCAGCTGGAGCGCAACTGGTTGATGTTTCTATCTCATATCGATATCGATATTGATATGTCTGTCTCTCTCTCTCTCCTCCCTCTTCCTCTCTCAAATCAATAAATATATCCTCAGGTGAGGATTTTAAAAACATAATGAAATTAGTAAAAATTTAATATTGATTATATAACATAATATAGTATGTTAACATAGAACACATTATTAAAGATTTTTAAATGTTAAAGACATTTAAGTGTATGAAATATAAAAATAAAAACAACATCAAAACTGAATAGAAAACCTAAAATTGCATACTATATGCTTATATTTAAATAAAATTCAAAAACAAACAAAACAAATCTATGGTTTTACAAGTTAGCATACTGCCAGCCTTTGAGGAAGAAAGGAACTGAAAGGGATGGGCAGGTCTCTGGGGAGATGGGGTTGTCACATATCAGTTACACAAGCGTGTTCACTTTGTGAAAACACATTGAACTGTACTAATAATGTCTGTCCTATTCAGTTTGTTATACTAGTAAAAACAACTTTTAGAAAGAATAAAAACAAAGGGGAAGAGATGAAAGGTGGGGGGAAATACAAGTGTAGATAAATCTAGAAATCACAGAATAAGCCTATTTTTTATAAGAACTAAAACAAATACTGTTTTTACACATTACATTCATATTCTGTCCATACTTATGACTTTTGATAGCCCTGAGCGAAGTAAGAGTTCATGCTCAGACTTCTGTTTAGTTTGAGTAATTGGAGCTGCGCACTCAATACACATCTGTTTCCTTTAAAATATGTGCTAGTCCTGGACCAGTGCCACATAAATTTGATGTCTTCTTCTGGGCTACTAAAAGATTAAAGCCCATCATGATTAAGCATTCAAACAAGTGAGCTGTTGGTATATATTAAAAACAGAGCTCCAGCCCTGGCTGGTGTGACTCAGCAGATTAAATGCTGGCCTGCCAACCAAAAGGATGCCAGTTCGATTCCCAGTTAGGCACATGCCTGGGTTGTGGGTCAGGTCTCTGGTGGGGGTCGTGCAAGAGGCAATGGATCGGTGTTTCTCTCCCTCTCATTCTCCCTCACTTCCCCTCTGTCTAAAAATAAATAAAAATCTAAAAAAAATTTTATAAATAGAACTCTATTTAGGATTTGCCCTAGCTTATCACTTGTACTGGTATTAAAATTAAAAGCAGCACACCTTTTATGGAGGGGAGGAACTAGAAAGATAAATGTAACAAATAAAAAAAACAGTTCTGTAACTGCTAGAATGTTACAACAAAGGGCAGTCACCCTTTTAATTAGCAACAATAGACAACATGTAAATAATAGAATACAAAATATCTTTTTAATCTTGCCACAGATAATACTGTTTTTTCCCTATTTTTTGGTTTTTTATTTTTTTGCAATACTGATTTAATTGATTCTTCTACCAGAAATTATATTGGATATAATGTCAACTACTAGAAATTTCTGCAAAATCAGATCTCCACAAAATTTTACAATTGAAATTTAAAATTTCTTCATCCCCTTTAATCACCAATCTGAAATTTAGATTCTTTTGCAGGAAGGCCCAGATTTAATATTCTATAGACTTCAATACTCGCTAACTGATGAATTCAAAGGGACCCTAATCAAAATGCCAACAATAATTTTTCTAGAAAATAACTATTGACTTCAGAGAGCACATGAAAATGTAATCAGATATAACTAGGTATGAAAATCTAAAAATGAAAAGTAATGTCAAAGAATCTGCCTGAATATTAGGATCTATAAAAATAGGAAAAAAAATAGTATGGCAGCATTGCCAGAAAAAACAACGGATGGAATGACAATCCAATGATGGACTCAAGAATGTGATGGGATTTAGATATGGCGCTCAAATCAGTGGAGAAAAGCTAGATGACTTAAAAAATTATGTTTAAAACAATGGGCTAGCCATTTGCATTTTTTTTTAATGCCTTCCTAACAGTCCCTGGGCTTTTTCATTTTCTTAATATGAAAGTTAACATGGAAATTTACAACACATACTTTACACTAAACTTAATTACAGATGGATCAAAGTACTACACAGTCCTAGGCAAGTTAAGAGGGCTAAGCAGCTAACTAAATGTGTGAATCAACCTGTGTGGGAATTGTAGTGAACTAGAAAATATCCATGCTTCCCAAAATTGTTTTTAAAATATATACAAAATATCTCTGGGGCAAGCTGACATGACAGAAGTCTGCAGAAGGAAATCAAATGGGAGTTCTTGTTGACCTGTGACTCAGGTTGAGGGGAAAAAAATCAACATCTTAGCACACCTGAAAAGTACTGATGACATACCACTTGGGAAATTCTGAATTAGAAAGCTCATGATTTGTCTAAGAGAGCAATAGCTCTTCAAGTCTGAGTGTTTCTATATGGCAATGCATGACCGATGTTGTTAAACCTTAAATTTTTCAAGAGAAGATAGAAGTCTAGATTGTTATGTAAAAAACATGGGCATATATACCTCTTTAGAACACTGTGAGGGGTTGAACAAAAGCCCATCTGTTGGCCAGATCTATCCCATAGGCCACCAGCTTACAAATTCTGATTTAAATGCAAAAAAAAAAAAAAAAAAAAGAAACCATTCAAGCACCACAGAGAACACATGACATTCTTTTCAGTCTTGGAGTAGGAAAGACCTAAGCACAACCAAAACCAGAATGCATAAAGGACAAGACATTTAACTACATAAAAATTCAAAACTTATGTGTAACCTAACATTATGAACAAGACTAAAGACAGATGACAACAGTCTCCCCCCAGGCTCTAACAGAGCGTGGATTGTTGCAGTCTGGGTCACATGCCTTCTTCTGTCAGCGGGGAGAGTACCCCACATTTAACAACAGTATCAGAACAACCTGGAATAGAGTTTCTTAAGTGAACAGAGAGAGGGGGGAAGCAGGAAAACATCCAGGATGGACAGGTACGATCATCTATTATTACTCAATAAATATTAATTAAGTTTGAGTCTACATATCTCTTGCTTAACATGTTTTTGGGTATCTAATAGTAGTTAAAAAACATGATCAGTGATATTAAGAATTCTACCTGGCTATAAAGGGAATTATTCTTAATAACTGCTTCAGGGAGTGAATATGTACCCCTAAATCAACACTGGTCGTGTAGTATATGCAAGAAGGCAGTTAACTGCACGTGCAGAGTGGGACAGAAAAATGTGAAAGTCAGAAAATGCAATGATGACAGAATTTCCTCCTTCAAGGTTCTCATGATAAGAGAGATTTCCTCACAGTATCTGTTTCAGCACACGCTGAATATGTGCAATTTTCCCAAATCAGTGCTATATGGACCAGTATCCTGAACATGGATACTCATCTAATGTAATATCAACATGTTAAAGAAATGAGTTGTACTAGATTTGAAGTACTAGGTTGAAAGAGCATGCAGCCAGTCTAACAGGTTTGACTTCGTGTAGAGAAAAACGAAAATTTTCACACATTTTCACATACCAGAGAGTTCATAATTGCAAAAATAAAAAGGAGTAAATTTATTCTTTCAAAAATAAGATTATAAATTTATATACCATCTTATCTTTGAATCACAGATTTCAGTTACCTGTTGCTGCTGCTGTTGACTCTTTCAGTAAATGCCATTGCTGCCACTCAGTGGAAGGTGACAAGTCTATTCATCTGAAAGAGAAAGAACTTGTGAGTATCAGTTCGTAAGTAAACTCACAGGCACGTCTGACCTGTAAGAAACCTTAACACAGACAAAATTCAAAGTTCCCATTTGAATAAGAGAATGGTTCTTTACCAACTCCCAGATGCATGAATAAATCGGCTAGCATATATCAAAGGCGAAATGCACTTTTAATTTTGAGGCTGCTACTCAAAGCCATTTCAGCAAGAAAAAATGTGCACAAGTTTATCATGAGAAGAAAGAAAATAACATAACATTTCCCCAGAGTCTAATATGTGCCAGGCATGGTGTTAAGCTGTTTTTAAAAATGACATTTCATATAAACATTATAATAAACTTGCAAGGTAAATACTAATGCCCCATTTTAGAGATTAAGAAAACTAAAACTCAGTTTTAAGTAATTTGCCTGAGGTAATAGGTTGTGTCAGCATCCTCACCAGAATCAGAAGGGAGGTAAATAAGTGGTCCAGAAAAAGGCAAAGAATACTGAACTTTACATAACAGTTCAACACTTAATAAAATAACAAAGCGGGCCCCAGTAAAACCCAATCTTAAGATTTTTATTTCCACTCTTAAAAGGTACTTAATTAATCCCCAAGGCAATTCTTGAGCATTCTCTCCTAATTGGACTGGATGTCTTTATTTTTAAATCCAACCTGGGCAGATGGCCTTCCTACTATCTTATTTACCTCTAGAAACAACCTCTCAACCTCTCTGTCTACGGTTAACACTATCAGCAGCTGTTTCCTTTTCCCTTTCTTGTATGTGTTTGTAAATTTACTGCACTCATACTAACTTGCTTTAAATAGTTTCTATTATTTCAAACATCCTTAATGCAAAGGGTATGTTACTAAATTATCTTATACAGATTTAACAAACTATTTGATACACATGGAAACTCTACATTAAACTTGTAACAATTTCAGCTGCCTGCTATGTTTAAGAGGGTGTTATATTTTTGGCTGAGGTTGAAACACTAAACATAGTCCTTCAGCTCCACTCTGTCTCCTGATAAGGTCTTTTATCTCACCCTCCATGAAATGAAAATTGCTGACTTGAAGGCTACAATGTTTCCATATGAGTAGGTATCATTTGTCACTCCTCTCTCCTCCCCCAAAAGAAGGAAACATGGATGCTGCAAATGTTCTAATTAAACTCACACTGGTAGATCCCTAAATTTTTCAGGGTCAAACATGCTTTGAAGTTGGTCACTCCTCCAACTGGTCATAGCGGCCCTAGGCAAGTTTCCCAAACTCTCCAACTCAAACCCCAACATCCCCCCCAATCTTTCTCTCACTTTCCTTCTCTCAAACACACTTTTACTTCTCTTTCTCCCTCTCTCTTTCTGTCTTCCCCTTCCTTCTCTCTTCCCCCTCCCCCACCATTTTCTCTCTTTCCCTTCTAACTGTTTCTTTCCCTCCGCCCCCCTTTTGCTGTCCTCTCACTTTCTTCTGGCATGCAGGGCTGGCACACAGCAAGTGATCAATAACATAGGTATTCATTTTGCCATTAGCCTTCCTAATGCTATGAGGGCTGTTGAAGAGTCTGTGATGGCCGTCTCCCACACAGCCCTCCCTTTGAAGATGTCCCACTTGCTGGCAGCCCGACAATGTTCACCCCTAGGGCCTGTTAGCGGAGAGTGAGAGGGCAGCTGGGCTGCCAAGGGATGCCAACTTGAAAGAGTGGTCCTGAGTAAATGTTTATTCATTCGCTCACTGAGCAAACGAATATTTCCTAAGCATATACTCTAAGATAGGTACTGAGAATAAGAGAGTGAAGGAAACAGACTCGCCATCATCTGAGTTTACAAACTACAGGAGGTAAAAAACCAAAACATAGCAGATAAATGTTAAATATTTTTTAAAGATTTTATTTATTTATTTGTAGTCAGAAGAGAAGTGAGGGAGAAAGAGAGGGAAAGGAACATCAATGTGCAGTTGCCTCTCACACGCCCCCTACTGGGCACCAGGCCTGCAAGCCAGACATGTGCCCTGCCTGGGAATGAACCCCAGGGTTCATGGGCCTGTGCTTGATCCACAAAGCCACACCAGCCAGAGCTAGAGGTTAAATATTAAAAGGTGCTATAGAGAAAAACAAAGTATAGAGTGCCAGAGAGGAAATGAGGTAAGGCACTGCAATTTCATATAAAGTGATCAGAGAATATGACAACTGAGCAAAGACTTCGAAGTGAGGAGCAAACCATAACCTATAGAGAAAAATGGTCCTAGAACTCTGGTGATAAGGTTGTGTCAACGTAGGCTCATCAAGTGCAGTAAACACACCACACTCTGGTGGAAGATGCTGATTATGGGAAGCTGTGCATGCATGGGGGCAAGGAGCTCTATGGGAAATCTCTGCCTTCAGCTCAAATTTGCTGTGAACCTAAAAGTGCTCCAAAAGCCTCTTTAAAAAAAAAAAAAAAAGGTCCTAGAGACTGACAAATAGAAGACTGACTGAAGGATTCAGCCGAATCCCTGGGTGCCATCCATGGCTTGTTGGGTGGTGGGTGGAGTACAACATGAAAGAGATGTTTTCTGAGGGATCTGGCCCCTGGCCACAACTAGGGACTTGTCTGTGCAACTCAAATTCACAGCTTTGCTGGGAGGCGTGGAGCAAGGAGGCTGAATCACCGGATTATTGACTACCTCAGGTATGTATCACAGAAAGACCCAATTCAGTCTATGAAATGCTGTGTAGGTGCCAATGTATGATCTGCACAGCTGATGGAGTAGTTGTGCAACTCAGATATATGGTCAGGTTAGAGTGGAGGCTTGCTGTGGTCAGGAAAGTATTGTCCAACCACCGCTAAGAAAGGAAATTTGTATATACCTCAGTTTAGCAATTCTCCTTCAAAGAATCTTTCTTCAAAATATAATCACATATCTATATGGAGGCATGTAAAATAAAATACTATTTAAAGAAAACCAGTAACAACCTAATATATATCAACACAGAAATGGCAAAATCCATTAGAATACATCACAACATGCAATGTAACATCAAAAGAACAGGATTATACAAACAAGGTGCTGAAAAAAATGCACAATGTGGAGGAAAAAGCACAATGTGAGCCACACTGTTTAAAAAGAAAATGTTTATGTTTATGCATAACACTCGTACACACACACAGGCATGTATGCACATATACTTGCTGGTAGTAGCTTTTCTGAAAAAGGGCACCTTCTATTCTTTATGCAGTGAAGCCTTTATTACCTGTGTAAACATTTTTTTTCCTCTAAATATGGGCGTTGGGAGAAATGTGCTGGTCTATAAATATTGAAATCAGGTCTTCCTGAAATTTTCATACATTTTTATATTATTTTCACTAAGTTATAAAAGAATGGACTAACAAATGGTGGGGGTTAAAAATCCTCTCATTTAAAAAAAAAAAAAGCAGTGAAGATACCAACATGGCTCTTATTTAAAAACGGAATAGTGCTGGAGAGCAGGAAGAGCCTAGGTTCAAGTGAGGTTGGTGGTCACTTTGGGCAAATTAAGCCTTACCAGCCTCAGTGCTCCCCTCTGTATAACAGAGAATAGCCTATTTTACAGAGTTACTAAGAAGAGAGAATTATATAATCTAGCTAAAATGCCTAGCATACTGACACATCATAGGCATTCAATACGTAGCAGCTCTTGTTATTTAAGTCAGTAATGCCTAGATTAAATTTTATGTAAGTGAATCAGACTATGCTTCATTTAGAAATATATTTCACCAGGTCTATTTAAGTGACCCTTCAATAGTTCCTCCAGTCTCTTGCAATGCAAATATTTTAGAAATAAAAATGTTATATAGATCAAACTATTTTTCTCCCCCAAATAGCATGTAAAACAGTTCAAGGGGAAAAAAAAAATGAGTGTTATAGATACATCATCCACACATATAATTACTAGGAAAGAAAAAGGGGAAGAAATACAAAATGTGACTCAGGATATTTTCAAATATTCTGTTCTAGGTCATTAAGTGCTTCCAAAAGCTAGCACATTCTAGGGCTCCTCCTCTCAGGAGTCTTTTTTTATGACATATTAGATAAAGGCCTGCTTTGCAACCTACTAGCTATATGACCTCAAGAAAATGCTGTTCTTCTCTAAGGTCTCAGCTTTCTCATCAGTAATATGGGGACTCATGGGATTGCTGTAGGGTTAAATAAAATGATTGTAATATTTTTAACATAATGTCCAGCTCATAGTCAGCTCTCAATAAATGGTAGTAGTTGTTCTGGTTATTTTTCTGCCAACCAAAGCACATGCTCTGGAGAATTCGTACATTAGAGAGGCTATTCTACTGGACAAACAGCTAGGCAAGGTCTCAAGGTCCCAAGACTGTGACCCAGTTTCCAAAGGAAAATATGAGGACAGTAACTGTCTGGTGGCCAGTTACTGGTAGACTTGTCAGTAGTCCCTGGTCAGATTTACTTCCCTTCCCCTTCCTCACACATACTCTCCAGGGACAACAGTCTCTTGGTAACAGACAATGTGACAGAGGTGAGTCACGGGTCATACACTGTTTTCATCCGAATTCTCCCAGGGGCTCCAAACTGACCAGATCGCCTACAATTCCTTCAGCTCCCCAATGCCCCAAGGAGCTCATAAGCTTAGAGATCCATAATGGAACAAAACTGCCCCAACTATCTCTTCTCAACTTCAAATATTTGTTCAAGAGTGCTCTGGCACACCCCAAGCCCAAATACACACCCCGCAACTGCTCGCTCCCTCTCACCATTCGGGTCTCAGCACAATGATAGGTTCCCTGATTATAACAGCTTAACATAGCACAGCTGTGACCTGAACCACATCCTCCAACCAACTCCCTTCCATTATACTCTATGTGGGTTAGGAATGTATCTCACTGCAAGTAACAGTTGTTTAATTAAGGGAGGTTTATATTTCTCCTATAGCAAGTCTAGAAAACAGTATCTGTCTACTGGTGTAGTTTCAGCTGTTCAATGAGGCCATTAGAAACACTGTCTCGTTCTGCTCTGCCATATTCAGCACATTGTCATTACGCTTGTCACCTCATGGAACAAAAAGGTTGCTGCCCTAACCTGACATCTGATCTACATTCCAGACAGAAAGAAAATGAGAGAATGTTGTGGCTGTGCCTCCTTTTGTCAGAAAAGAAAAATCCTTCCCCAAAACTTTGGCTAACAAAAAAACAGAACAAGGTCACATGGTCTCGAGTCGTGGGGGAGACAGATCGATCAGGATACAAACTGTCATCACTGGCTGAGAACAAACGTGATCTGTCACCTGAGGCTGGGTACAATGTAGTCACAAACACAATTAATGTTCTCTTAGCAACAACAACAAAATGGGATTGAACATTTTCCTAAATAGCAGTGTTGACCACACATCTTTCCATAATACTGAACACTCTCTGAAATTAACTTATGCTAAATAAATAGACAGATGTTAATTGCTTATATTCCTTCAATGGAATGCAAGCTCCATATCGAGCTTCATACATATATACCCAGAGTCTATATTTTAAAATAATTGGCTGTCAACTTTCTCATAATAGGTAGTTATCATAGGCAGTTGGAATATAGTTGGAATAGTCTAGGTTATGCTTTAGTAGCAAAGTAACCCCAAAATTGCAGTGGCTTCATAAAACAAAAAATTATTTCATGCTCATTCTTTTTTTAAACATATTTTTTAAAGATTTTATTTATTCTTAGGAGAGAGGGGAAGGGAGGGAGAGAAACATCGATGTGCAAGAGAAACATCAGTTGCCTCTCTCAGGCCCCCACCTGGGTGTCTGGTCCACAAGCCTGGCATGTGCCCTGACCAGGAATCTAACCCGCGACCTTCTGGTTTACAGGACAATGTCCAACCCACTGAGCCGCACCAGTCAGAGCTCGTGCTCATTCTTTATTCCATTGCGTATTGGCGTGCTGAGATAAAGAGGAGGATAAGGAGCTTTTCTCCACTTTGAGAAACCCAAGCTGTTGGAATCTCCACTATCTCAAAATGTGGCTTCAGGGTTTACTGTAACAAGACACAGTTGGGGGGGGGGGGTCCTCATAAGAGCCACTTAAATGCCTCAGCCCAGAAATACACATTACTCCCACAGACAGCCCAATGGCCAGAATTAGTCACATAATTCTGTGTAACCGTAAAGAGGTAGAGAAACATGGGAAAGCACATGAATATTAGTATCTAAATGTTGCTGTCTCATTCCCCATGGGCAGATAAAATGTCATGTGATGCATCAGCCCCATTTTAGATTTTAGACCCCTTAAAGAAGTTTCTTGGAACAAACTCAAAGGTAGGGATACTTGCTAAATCAATTATTTCCTCTTATAAGACAACAGTTACCATTTAAAAGCACTTTTTTTTCCCTTCAGGAGTAATAATAAGAAACACTTATGTAGTACTTATGCTCTGCTCCAAGTACTTGCCAAATCTTAGTACCTCTAATCTACCCAACTACCCAATAAGGGAGACACTACAACATTGTTAACCCCACTGGATAATGAGAGCCAGTCCTCCTTGGTTCTATGGCATTTCTGTACATTGTACAAGCAGAGATGCCAAATGCTGTTGTTCAAGACAATCTTTAAGGATGTTTGTAGAGAACAGCCTTGGAAAATAGAGAGTATCTCCTTCTAGAGCTAAGGGCAACATGCTTACTGTCCTGTATCATCAAGATAACGTGTCCCTCTGGAGCAAAGGGCAGGCATGGTTACTACCCGTTATAAAAGATTAGGATTCCCTAAACTCAGGATTCCTCTCCTGTAATGCAACCCACTGTGTTTGCAGGTGTCACCTGGCTCTCTCCACATCTCCAATTGGAAACTACGACTTAGGGAACCAGTATAAGAAAATGTTGATATCCTGGCTACAGTTATTATGAGTTAGTAATAAAGTCATTTCTAGGAATCCATGAAACTGTGACAGATTAACTTCGTTAGCTTGAAAGTAGGGTAAAATTTCAGAGCCTTTGCAGTCCTTAACAAGAAGTCAAGTAATTTGCCTAAGGTCTGACAGCTAGTAGGTGGCACATCCAGGATTCAAGCTCAAGCTGTCTGGCTCAGAAGCTATACTTCTAAATTCTCTGCCACACTGCAGTAGTTCTCAAAGTGCAGTTCCAGAAATAACAGCATCAACATTACCTGCAAACATGTTACAAATGCAACTTTTTGGGCACTACCCCAGACCTAGTGAATCAGAAACTTGGGGGAAAGGAATAGATACACATCTGTGATTTAGCAAGCCTTCTGGAAGGTTCTGATGCTTACTATAAGTTTGAGAACCACTAGTATACTATATATATTCACTGAATCGACAAGACTGAAGGAAATGGCATAGGCATATCCTGATATGTATAGGACTGTGAACTGACTTTTCATACCTTGAATAACAGATTTCAAGTGCTAAGGGAGATGGTTTATAAAGCCTTGCGTTTAATTTTTTGGAAGGTAAGGGTCTTTATCTAGTTCAAATAAACACCACCTCTGTTTAATAGGCCTACATAACATTTTTCTTTGAAGTCACAAATATATGTCCAGAATACTAAATGAAAATACCTGCTCTTTCATTCCTGTAATGATCAGAAAGAATTACTTAGCCAAGGGGAAACACTATTTATATTTTAGAGCCAAGCAGTAATTCTTGAAAAACAGGAAACCACATATCAACACAGCCAATACAGTGTACCATAGTAGAAAGGGCACCAGGCTTTGAGTCAGAGTCAAGTCACTTCTTCAACTCAATTTCCTGATTTTCAAATGGAAGATGAACTCCAACTTCAGAGTTGCACTTAGGCTTAAATGATATGTCATGTGAAAACTGCTAGTAAACAGCTTTTGTGCTACGTGAATATAAACTCTGCCTGCATGGGCTTTTTCTCTTTCTTAATCATGATGTTATCACAGTTTTCCTATGCTTAGAGTACTGTCTGGCACATAAAAGATGCTCAATACTTATGAAGTATTAGGAATGGATATGAGGTAACATTAATGATGTAACTGATTCTGCTGGGTTCCACTTTTCACAGTAGTCTCAATCTTTTAATAGGAGAAAGTCACTCTAACAAGAAGTCCTTAGTCATGTTTAAAATAGGCCAGATAATTTAAGATAATCAGCTGATTTTCTTCCCCTGGAAAACACTAGTGAAGGAGTTCTGTCCTAAGGATAAGACAGAAACTGCTATTAGCAGCTCTGATGGCCGCAGGGCCTGACGGTTTCAAGTCTATACAAAATGCTGTGCACATATCAATGGTCAGGAACAAAGGATGTGTACCTACAAAGAATTACGTATTTCCCACTTATTTCGGCACTGGGTAGAAATTCAATAAATGGGTTACAGGGGTTATGTAATCTATTCAATAAAATCTGAGATTCAGCAAACATTAAATAAGCTACAATTGTGTATAAAAGAGATGAGACTGCTAAAAAAACCCTGCCAATTAAACGTCATTTGGGAACAGATACCATTGTTGAATTTATAACAATGAGGGAAAGATAATTTATTTACAAAGCTTTGTATACTTATGGTAAATGGAGTTTGTTAATTTGTACTGTCTCCAACATACTTTCTCAATCTCCTGAAAAATTAGTTAACGGTCTAGAATCTTGAAATAGGGGAACTTTGGGCTTTTAGCGTCAACAGACATATCTTAGATAAGACAGCAAATGAATTCAAGTTGAAGGGCAGTTTTCAGCGTAGGGCTCTAACAGCAAGGTGAATATCCCTGTTACATTGCCATTCCTAAGAGACATCTGCAAGGTATACTGTTTCTGGTGTATGATCCAAATATTTATATGTAAATTAGCTCTACCTTTTAAAAATTAAAAGTCTAAGTCCACCTCAAGATTTGAAACAGTAAACTAACCTCAGGAAGGATTATGCAATTTCCAAAAATGAAATAGCACAAATTACAGAGCTGAGCATAAAACTTCTTTCAGTGACTTCTTAAGCATATTGAAAACAAGTTTTTAATCATCTTTTCAACTCCCAAAGCAATATACAGTGCTCTGTAGAGGTCGATAAAAAAGCAACTTTTAGTTCAACCAACTCATTACAAAATTCGGACACACCTCCACCTCCAAAGCCAAGGGTCATTCAGATAGGAAACTGGAGAGACAGCCAGTTTGATGTAGTCTACTTACTGACTTAGAACCTTGGTGAAACAGTGACTTCTGGTGGCAAAAAAAAAATGCATGCATATAATGCATCTGGTAGGAGAAAGCAATGTTGAAAATCACCTGCTTTATTCTTGTCATAAATTCTCTCTCCCTGATGATTTTTGAATCCTAACTTAACACACTGATTCTTTGAAATTGCATTTGTACAAAGTTGAAGAGTTAAGCAAACAACAAATGCCAAAGACACTAAAAAAAAATTCAATTGCCAAAGTAAATAAGACATTAACTCTGATACATAACAGTTCATTTTTTTTCCTGCACGTGGAAAGCAAAGAGTTCACAGTAATGTACCTGCAAGTCTCACATCCCCAGCCTCATCATCCCTGTAAATTATATTTAGAAAAAGAAAAGAAAGGTGGTGGTGGGGGGGGTCATCAATATCTAAACTCATTTTTTTTTCAGTCTTGTCTCCCACTCTTCAACACTTCTTTTTCTTAAAGTGACCAAATCTGTCTCAAATCCTTTCTTGATTCCCCCTTTCCTAATATTAGTTGAACTGAAATTGATTTTCCTAGATGTAAGTACTAGTTATTGATTCTCTTGCTTTC
This sequence comes from Mormoops blainvillei, assembly GCA_004026545.1. Lineage (NCBI taxonomy): Eukaryota > Metazoa > Chordata > Mammalia > Chiroptera > Mormoopidae > Mormoops > Mormoops blainvillei. The sequence continues at coordinate 55,007 of PVJD01000945.1, read as the reverse complement.
CCTCCTAGTCTCCCTCCATTTTCTTGGATCATTTATCCCTTAGTTCCCTCCATCCCTTTTCTGCACATTTATCTTCAAATACAATACACTTCCCAACATTGGCAAGAGACATCTTTAAATTAAAGCAGGCAAACCACCAGAATTTTAAACTCTCCTGTGAATTTATTTCCAGAATATCCTCTCAAGGTATCCTTTCCACTGAAGATGAAAGGCAAGCTAAGGAAATACATTAGACAGAGGAAGTAAACATTGAAACAGGGCCTTGCCTAAGTATTCTTAAGCCTCTTAGCAGAATTAGCCTCCGGGGTCCAAAGGTCTTTTTCTTTTTCGTGCCTTCCATCCTCACTAGGAGTCTGACACAACATGGGTCTGGGAGAGAGATCCACCGCCGCCTACCTCCTACGATTACTGCACGCCCTTGCTCTGAAACAAGCTTCACAAGCAAAATCCCCACACCTCTCAGGCAGTTACTCACGCCTGACGTGTCTGTGCCTCAGTTACTGAGCTCTTCTCACTTTGCAACTGTTCCAGGGGACACTGACTAGGTCTTCGCCTTAATTTACAGTTTCACCTTGAAGGTTTAAAACCCTCCTCGACGGTCTATTAAATCCCCCGCCTCCCGCCGCCAACGTGCACCAACAGGGTTAAAATTACCCCATCCCACCCTTAAAATACAAAACAAAACAAAACACTGTCTGCAAGGCTCTTCCTCTCCCGCCCCCTCCCCCGGTCGGGCTCCAGGAATTTTCGGACACACCTCCACCTCCAAAGCCAAGGGTCATCCTGGGACTATTTGCATAACGAGGTGGGGGTGTGGAAACTCCTAGAAGACACACCGAGTAAGCCATTATCAAGATCCTCAAAGGCCTCTCGCAGCTTCTTTACCGTTACATTAAGGGAAAGTACGTTCGTAAGACCCTCGTTTCTCTCCCTTTAATTCGCACACCCCAGCGCTCGCAAAGTCGGGGCGTTCGCACACCCCAGTCACAGAGAATCAGACTTCGAAGGAGAAAATTGCCGGGAGAAATTAATCAGTCCCACGCTCTGCAGACGCCGCCTCCCTCCGCCCCAGGAGCAAGTCTGATGTGCCTTCAACTTTTGCCCTCCCTCTCTAGAGGCTGCGGACCACCGACGAGCGCCTCCCTCTTAATCGCCATCAGCTGGAACTGGAATCACTAATCTCTACTAGACGCAAGGGATAGAGGTGACAATGCCGGGAACAGAGGGGCTCGAGACTGAGGAGAGGAAAGCTCCGCTTTTACCGCTCCCCCCGCCCGGAGAAACTTCTGGGACTCTTCCGTTACGCAACCCTGAGACCAGGTTCAAACAACAGAACATCTTTCCGCTAGACGCGGGACGCTCCGGCAGATGTCCAATTTGGGGAGATGGGAGTGGGGCATAAGAATGGGTTCCTTCCTGTGGTCTCCTCCCTGGTTTTTCTAGACGATACCTGCTGCGCATTTGGAAGTGAGGGCGGTGCGAGCTCCGCGTCTCCGGAGGTTCGCACCGGAAAAGTGGGAAGGCCAGCGACTTGAGTCAGCGTGCTGGGAAGCTGGCAGCGAGGCAGGGGAGAGCCTGGACTTCCCAGAAGTCAGGGGCGGCGGTTCGGGGCCAGGCTGACCCCTAGCCCGGGGGAGGGGGCACAGTGCTCCCCTTACCTTCCAGACCTTTCCTCCTTCGGTCTCGGGGTCGTGCGCCCTCGTCGCCTCCTCCCTCCCCTGACCTGTTGCGGTGGGGAAGGGGCGCGGTGTGAAGAGCGCAGGGCAGCGCGTGCTCCCGAGGCTCAGCGGCGGCCGGCACAGGACGCCGCTCCGGAGACGGTGGGGCGAGATTGCTGCTCTGCTGACAACGCCCGCAGGCGGCGGCCGAGTGCGCAGGGGTCGAACTCGTCCGCCCGTGTCTCGAAAGCTCCCGGCGCCGGTCGCTCCAGAACGCCCGGGATGCGAAGCCACCGCCTCCTCGCGAGACCACGCCCCCGCCCCGCCCTTCCCCCCTGGAGCCGCGCGGCCCTGCTGCACCCGGCCCACGCCCTCTAGCTGGCGCCAACCAAATGGCGAGGAGCACCGCCGTCCTCCGCGGGAGACCTGTGGGAGGATGGGGGGGAGCAGCCGCTCAGGAGGGAGGACGGCAGCGACAGCCCCGGCGGTGTGGGTGACCCTGCCCCGGGCTGATGTGAGGCACAAAACCCCCCTCGCTTTACAGAGAGATTAAGGTCAGGGTCAAGTTCTGACTAAAAGTGTCAAGGAGCCTTTTTGCAGTCTCCTAGTCAATTGAAACAGTGTCTGTGCCCTTTAAAGGAGATAATAACTAACATCTGGGGAGCGTTTTACAGTTTCTAAAGGGTTTTTCACACACAGGCCTGTCTCATCTTCACAACAACGTTATAACATATAAATTATTGTTACCATTTCCCAAATAATAAAAAACAGCTGAAAATAGGTATTATGCCCAAGGTTGCAAGCTACAAAGCGGCATAGGAATCCAGCCTCCAGGTTCTTGCTCTTCACCAGCCCAATCCCAGAAAATTCTAATGGGTGTAGTTTTGGCAAACAGATGCAAAGGAAGAAGTGACAGCTAACAAGTCTGATTAATGATCCCTTCTTTGACCATACCAAGAAAAGCATCCTGTCACCTTCCTCCCTGAGATGCAGAAGTATTACATCAAATGGCCTGGATGGACATTTTTCAAAAGCTTAATGCAGCAATTCTCAACCTTTTTCACCTCGTGGCACACATATACTAATTTCTAAAATTCTGCAGCACACAAGAAATATACTTTTTGCTGATCTGACAAAAAAAAAAAAAAAGGTATAATTTTGATTCATTCACACCGGACAGCTATTGTTGTACTAGCTGTAGTCATTTTCAAATTTGACAATCTAAAGGAAATGAGGTCAGTGCCCCTGACTAAATAGTCAGCTATTACATGTTTTAAAAATTCTTGTGGCCCTGACTGGCGTGGCTCAGTAGACTGAACTTCATCTGGCAAACTGAAAGGTCACTGGCTCAATTCCTGGTCCGGGCAAACATCGATGATGTTTCCATCTCACTCTTTCTCCCTCTCTTCCCTTCTCCTTAAAATAAATAAATAAAATTGCCCTGGCTGGTGTAGCTCAGTGGATTGAGCGTCGGCCTGCAAACCAAAGGGTCACTGGTTCAATTCCCCAGTCAGGGCACATGCCTAGGTCCACAATAGAGGGGCACAGGAGAGGCAACCACACATTGATGTTTCTCTCCTTCTCTTTCCCCCTCCCTTTCCCTCTGTCTAAAAATAAACTAAAATCTTTTTAAAAATTAAAAAAATAATAATAAATAAAATCTTTTTGAAAGTTATTATGGCACACTAGTTGAAAATTGTTGGCTTAATGGTATAAAATGGGTGAAATTATTTGCATGGAGAAAGTCACCTTACTCAAGTGTAATATAATGTAAATATAAATTAATACAAAAATACCCCCTCTTTACCCTCTGTGGTTTGTTTATTTATTTATTTATTTATTTTTGTCACTGTTGCTTTACCCCCTCATGGCTCCTTCATTGTCCACATAAACTTATTGAAAACCTAATCAATACATATTTGCATTTCCAAATTAAACCCTTGGCTACTTGACTTAATTTCCCATGAATTGTTTTCCAAAATATAGTTCTTTTCCCTACTCCTGATGCTCCCATGATGATATTAATTTGATTTACCTGAACAGCTAAAATAATTAAGGTGTCCCTGATGAAATCTGGTGTCATGCTACGAAAGCTTTGGTGGTCATCCCTGAGCAGGGTGGGAAAGGAGCCATCTCTGACAGATGGGTGTTTTTGCAACTTCTTAAAGCTTTCTAATAGAGATTGAGATCTATTCCAATCATAACAAATATTTTAATATTTTCTTATATAACTAATATATTTCAGAATGAAATATATATGTATAGCAACATTATATAATCTGTAGGTTTTTATCTCTCCTATTTAATACTTTTTCTTCTGTTGTGTTACATTTTACCATCCCATAATATCTCCTAATACCTTCATACTGTAGTCAATTTAGTAAATCATGTTGACAGTAGAGGTTTGATCATTTTATTTTCCTGCTTTTTGAAGCTGAATGATGTAACTTTGCAAAAGTTTTTTGTTGAAGATGGTGTAGGTTTGGTTCACAAAATAGTTCATTCCATTTATACGAATATTCTTAAGACAATGTGCTAGGTGAGGGGCCATATCAATGACAAAGACAAAGCTCCTGTTTTCATGAAATTCTAGTGCCTAGCAGAAATAAGCCAGTAAATAAACAATTCCAAGAATTGTTTATTTGTACACTTCTATTGCTTAATTTCTGGAAAGGTGGTAGTTATTTAAAAACCAAAATCAAAATTAATTTTTTCATAATAAATGAAAAAAAAGCAGGATAGTCATTCCAGCGAGTTTTTAAGTTAGCGTTCTGTCTTTTCTCCAGATCGCATTATATCAATGCTTAATGAGTAGGCTATTTTCAATAGTGATTATACAGTATCTAATTTTCTTTTGAATTATGACAAACAGAAGTAATTATGCAAGAGATCCAGATATTTAGCTTTTTAGCTACCCTTTCCTCTATCTTCTTCATCTAGGATTCTTAAATTATATTTTTAGCTCACTCAATGCAATTCTAGCACTTTCTTAATCTTGACAACCTAGTCACATACATTTCTGATTATGTTTCTGCTAAGGTGAAGCAGATCTCTGACATCAGTGATCTCTTTTTAAACAAACAAAAAAATTATTTCCCTTTTTAATACAGTAATGGTACTTTTATGGCTGACTCTTCATGTGAGGACTCCTGAGATGTCACCTGAAAACTTACAACTACGATTTTACTTAAAATTTTTGACTTTGGGTGGGAAACACACAATGCAATATACAGGTGATGTATTATAAAATTGTACACTTGAAACCTATATAATTTTATTAACCGACGTCACCCCAATACATTTAATTTAAAAATTTTTGAAGACAGACAAGTGTACCCCCTGGGACTCTCAGCAGCTAATGGGCTGTACTCTCAGAGCACCTGTAAAAGGGGAAGGGAACACAACATTTAGACCGAGACTGATGGCGAATATGCCAGCATCACAATTCGAACAGCTGTTTGCTTGGTCATCCTAAAGTTCTAAACTCTGCAGTCTAAATTATGCTACTCCAAAAAGACTGCATGTATATTTCAAAGGGCATCAATTTCTTCACAGTGTAAATAAACCTTAACTAAACTGAGTACTGGGCACACCCTTGTGAAAGAAAACAACTAACCCAGAGTTTGGGGAAGGTGATGCAGATGAGGAGATGGTGACAGGGAGGATGGAGGTGGAAGGATTATCCTAAACTAGGTAAAGGGAAATGGAGGAAGAGCCAGTTCCCAAAAAAAGAACAGAAACAAGATGGGGAATAAGACATCAGGGCAAAGATTATGAGTGACAATAACAAGAAATAAAACAGGAAAAGTCAACCAGAAACTGATGGTGAAGGGCCCAGCATGCCAACCTAGGGAGTTTTCTTTTCATGCTAACTGCAGTAGGTGGAGATTGATTTGCTCAGGTTACATTTTAGAAAGACTACTATGTCTGCCATAGAAAATGAACAGGATACAGTCAGGCTGTGCTGCTAATCCCCGAGACCATGGCAGAAAGTGTGCTGAGAGCTGGCAGAGATTATAGGCAGATACAGAAATTCTTAGCTTTAGTTCTCTTTCTGGGAGACAGATATCCTAAATAAACCTCCTGCGGAAATTCCGAGCAAGATGGAGGTGTAGGTAGACATGCTTCACCTCCTTGCACAACCATAAGAAGGATCACAACTAGTTTCAAAACCAAAAGCACCCAGAACTGCCAGAAAATTGAACTGTACAGAAGTCCAAAACCCAAGGATTTAAAGAAGCTGTATTCATCCAGATGGGGGAGGGGGCAGGTGGAGACAGGGAGCCAGAGCAGAGAGGACACAGTGTGGCATGGTGAGGCAGCAGCAGTGGCCGGTGAAACAGACAGTTCCACATTCACCTGTGGTGGATAAAAATCAGGGGGATACCTTGTGAGTGAGTGATCTCAGCCACAGGCCAGACTATGCAGCGCAGGGTTCCAACCCTAGGAAAAATAAAGCCTCATAACCCCTAGCTGTAAAAAACAGTGGGGGTTGGGGCAGCAGAAGAAACTGCCAGTCTCTCAGGAGAACCCAGAATGTACACAAACCTACCCACCCTGGGAACCACAACCAGGGCAGCAACTGGAAGGGCGCCTGTTGCATACGGGAAATGGGTGAAGTGACTGGCAATGGGGTGAGTGCCAGGCAAGCCCCCAGAAATCAGCCAACAGTGGCATTGCCCCCTCTTAAACTCCTCCCCCACACACAGAGCCACAAAGTGGTGAAGCAGGCTGTCCACCCTGGTGAATACCCAGGTCTCTGCCTCATACAACTTAAGAGTGCACTAGGACAGGGAGTCAAAGTGGTACTACCTAGTACACAGACACAGGGAGGCTGCCAAATTGAGGAGATAAAGAAATATGGCCCAAATGAAGGAACAGAACAGAACCCCAGAAAAAGAACTAAGCGATGCAGAGATAGCCAAACTGTCAGATGCAGAGCTCGAAATACTGATGGTCAGAATGCTCAGTGATCTCATTGAATATGGCAAAAGTATAAGGGAAGAAATGAAGGCTACATTAAGTGAAATAAAGAAAAATCCACAAGAAACCAACAGTGAAGGAAAGGAAGCTGGGATTCAAATCAACAATTTGGAACATAAGGAAGAAATAAACATTCAACCGGAACAAACTGAAGAAACAAGAAGTCATAAAAATGAGGAGAGTTTAAGAAGATGGTGGGACATCTCTGAAAGGGCTAACATCAAAATTATAGGGATGCCAGAAAGAGAAAAGGAAGAGCAAGAAATTGAAAACTTATTTGAAAAAATAATGAAGGAAACCTTCCCCAATTTCATAAAGGAAATAAACATACAAGTCCAGAAAGCACAGAGAGTACCAAACAAGTTGGACCCACGGAGAACCATACCAAGACACATCATAATTAAAATGCCAAGGGTTAAAGATCAAGAGAGAATCTTAAAAACAGCAAGAGAAAAGCAGATAGTTACCTACAAAGGAGTTCCCATAAGATACTCAGCAGATTTCTCAAAAGAAACTTTGCAGGCAAGAAGGGGCTGGCAAAAAGTATTCAAAGTGATGAAAAGCAAGGACCTACAAACAAGATTACTCTATCCAGCAAAGCTATCATTTAGAATTAAAGGGTAGATAAAGTGCTTCCCAGACAAGGTAAAGCTAAAGGAGTTCATCATTACCAAGGCCTTATTATATGAAATGTTAAAGGGACTTATTTAAAAAAAGAAGAAGATAAAAACTACGACTATTAAAATGAGAATGAACTCACAACTATGAAAAACTGAATCTAAAAAACAAAAACAAACTAAGCAAACAACTAGAATAAGAACAGAATTATAGATATGGAGACCATTTGGAGGGTTATCAGCAGGGAGGGGGAAGTACAGGGATTTAGAAGCATAATTAGGTAGATACAAAATAGACAGGGGGATGTTAAGAATAGTATAAGAAATGGAGAAGTCAAAGAACTTATATACATGACCCATGGACATGAACTAATGGGGGTCATTAATGGTGGGAAGGGGGGTACTAGGCGGAGGGAGTAAAGGGGGAAATTGGGACAACTGTAATATCATAAACAATAAAATATACTTTAAAAACAAACAAAGAACAAAATAAACCTGCTGTCTTTTGCTGTAAGAACTAGGCGCACACTGATTATAATTAATGTAATTTTCATTATTTTATCATGAATACTTTGCAGAAAACATGGTTCCCAGTAACCTGACATCATTTTTCTAAGTTCAGTATGAGTTTCATAGTGTGAGTTTTTACTCATTGCTACTACCCAGTGCTTCCCAATCCCAAAGGGTATAATAAATGGTTTTTAGGCATGTTATAGTATTGTTAAATTTATTTCATATTTAAAGTAGTAATTTGGAAAATCCCAATGAATCTGGAACAACAAAAAAAAATGCAAGCACAACATCCACATTTTTCTCTAAAAAAATAAATGTAAGTATTTAAATTAATTTCTACAAGTTACCAGATATTTCACATGCCTAATTTTATTTAATCACCTTGAACATATGTATATCTATAGTTCATGTATGAAGAAGAAATAAGCTCAGAGGGATCATTCATCTGGATCATGATTATACAGCAAGTAAATAACAGAGGCAGTATTTGAACTCGGTTCTTCTGAGGAGATCATGCTCTTACCACTATGCATGGAAGTAGATTAGTATAAATGACCCCACTAATGTCTATTGCAGTTAAATCCACATCATCAAGGCCAAGGGAGTTGACAATGGGTTTTCATTCTAACAGTTATATCTGGAGGGTTAAAGAGGAAGAGGATAAGGAAAACCGAGTGACTATGGGAAAACCAAATAAGAGAAAAAGGGAAAGAAATAACAGGCAGAGCCAAAAATACAAGAGCCAAGTTAGGACACCCAATTGGGAACAGGACGGAGGTAAGAGTACCCTAAAGACTAAGGTACAGCTTCAAGTACTCAACATGATGATTCTCCTCAGCCCATATCTCTCTTCTAAATTTCAGACTGTCACCTCATTTGTTTGCAAGAAATTTCTACATGGTTCTTCCATAGGCAAAATAAACTCAGCATATCCAGTATGAAACTCATAGTTTTTCACTCTGTCCACCCATTCTTCCACAACCCACCCAACCCAGTTCCTCCTATTTGGTTTCCAACTTTTTAATGGTCTCACTATAGTCCCGGGATTCAGGTTCAAATATCCATGAACTACCCAGTCATATTTAACTTGCCTTTTAAATTTCTCCCTCCCCTACAAGTTCCCCTTCCTTTTTGTTTTATTTCTTTATTCTTTCATTAAGTAGCTACTACGTATCAGGTACTAATTCTGCTCCTTTTTGAGGACATACAGACAAATAAGAGATTGGCCTTGTCCTTGGAGAGTTTGCATCTAGAAGGTACCCAAGATCCCCACTCCTAGCATGTATTTGCTATTTACAGTACTTTGCCATGTATAATGTGTACTTTTTTGCCCACATTTCTGTGGGAAAAATAAGTATGCACATTATCCATGGGTAGTACTAATTTTGTATTTGTATAAATGTTTTTAATTATTTTATTTATGCTTATGTGTTAAAAGTATAACTCTAGAAAACAATAACGATATCCATGTAAAAAATAATACCCTGGAATACAAATAATCTTGTCTCTAAATATAAATAAATTAAAAAATTGAATTAAAAAATTAAAATGAAAGATTTTTTTCCTGAAAGTTTGGGCCAAAAATGTGGGTGCACATTATATGCGGGAGCACATTATATACAGCAAAGTACAGCAATAACCCCTCCTTGATTGTGGGTGAGCCTGACCTAGTCAGGTGAACATTTTTTTAAAAAGTATTTAGGGGCCAAAGAAGGAGGAAGTCAGAGAAATTTGAAGCTACAGCAGATGCTCTCTTATTGGCCTTGAAGGAGCAAATTATCACACTGTGTAAAGGGTCCTAGAACAAGGACCTGAGGGTGACCTCTAGGAGCTGAGAATGGTATTTGGCCACTAGGTATTAAAAGAAATAGGAGCCTCAGTTATATAACTTCAAGAAAATAAATTCTGCCACAAGAACTTGGAAATGGATCTTTCCCTAGCCAAGCCTCCAGATGAGGCTGCAGCTTGTTGGTCAACACCTTGATTTCAACCTGGTGAGTTCCCGAGTGGAGGACCCAGGTAAAGTATGCTGGTCTTCTGACTTACAGAAACTGTGAGGGAATAAATAGGTGTTGTTTTAGACTGCTGGGTTTGTGGAAATTTGTTATGCAGCAATAGAAAACTAATACAGGGATAAAAGAATAAATAGATCATTGTCATACAGTCTGCTTAGTGCTAGGACAGAGGCATGCACAGGATACAATCAGAGCATAGATAGAGGCATCTAACAAACATTGATGGACTCAAGGAAGGCATCCTGCTAGAAGTAGAATGTAAAATGAATCGTGATGTAAAAGAGAGACTTGGGGGAAGTGTGTGTGATCGGGGAGGATGCAATGTAGTATGGGCCGAGGCAACTAATTCTGCACAGGTCCCAAAGTGATAGAGTTTATAGTGAATTTTGCAATGTAGAAATATTTCAATATGTCTGAAATTATAAGAAGAGTGGTAAAAGATAAAGGTAGAAATGTAAGAAAGGATAAGAAAAAAATAACACCATTTCCTGGCTATATACTATGTAGTATCCCAATGTGTAATCTCAACTGAGGTATTCACAGTAAACCCAAGTGTAGGTCCATGTGTGCTGGTTAGTTGCTTGTTTGCCTCAAATTCAGTCCCTGCTGTTCCTCCACTGTGCTGTGAATCACAAGGGATTAATCCTTGCCAACTACCTTTCCCAGGATTCTTTGCTGAGAAACTGGCCTCTGGCTGGGTGTGGGCAATGAGTGGCACTAGGAGGAGATTGGACAGCAGAAAGAGTGCAACTCAAGAGTGTTTCTCTTCCCTCTCTGCTCTGGGTAATGGTGCTGACCCGGTGACAGCACCTTCTCCCCAGTCCTCAGTCCCACAGGTCCTGAACAGAGGTTCTGCCTTCTAGACTCTGGTAACTCTCCATCCTTCCTTAGTCCCAGCTCACGGTGGCTGTTGCTTCTGACGGCTGCTTAATCTCTGGGCAAGCTACTTTCCACTACTTGGTCCTTTAGCTCTTTAGTCTGAACCTTTTACTAGTTTCATTAAATTTTCTCTATTGAATTACCTGGTATGAGTATCATTTTCCTAATTAAATTATCACTGAATCACAGTGTTTTACAGATGAAGAAACTGAAAATCAGGAAGACTGAGCAACTTGCCTTATATCACACAGTTAGAATATTGTGGGTCTGAAGAAATACAGAAATGAAAAGAAAAAGAAAAAAATCAAGATATAATTTAAGAGATCAGAAGTAAGGGTATCATATATTTAAGTAAAGCTGGTTTTAGCCTTAAAACCAAAGAGAAAATGTATCCATTAAAATACGCAACTAAAATCCTAGGATAATAATATTGATGTGAAAAGAAATGAATACGGATAAAATCAAGTTATGGTTGTATCAGTCAGGTCCCAGAAACCACTGCAATATTTTATCAGGGAAAATCTAATGTAAGAGTTACGAACTAAGCCCTGGCTTGTGTAGCTCAGTGGACCGAGCATCGGCCCGAGAACCAAAGGGTCGCTGGTTCGATTCCCCAGCCAAGGCACATGCCTGGGTTGCAGGCCAGGTCCCCAGTAGTGGGGCGCATGAGAGGCAACCACACAATGATATTTCTCTCCCTCTCTTTCTCCTTTCCTTCCTCTCTGTCTAAACATATAATAAATAAAATCATTTTAAAAAAGAATTATGAACTAATAAAAGGTGATCAACTATTAAGTGAGGTAAAAGATAATTCTACAGAATAGCAAATGTAAGAAGCACTACTACTGCCTCAAAGGTTGAGGGAGGCTACCCAGAGAGCACACCCCGGCCCCAGGCTGAGAGCCAGACCTCCTTTGAGAAGGCGTAGCCCACTAGCTAACAGAAAATTTCACTGGAGTGCTACAAGCCAGAGCTGGGGTGCAGCCAGCAGGCTGGGGTTGGCCAGCTGGAAGCCATCAAAAAGCATGGTGGTGAAATTGGCTGGACAGCGAGTGCCACTGGGTCTCCACAGATGTCATCACAGCAACAGGAAGATCTAGGAAAGGAAGCTACCTCCTGTGCTGTGTCTTGCAGTAACCCTCCAATGACCTCTGCTGATAAGGCCTAACGTAGGAGCTGGTAAATGAGAATTGTTTCCAGGGTCCAGCTCCAGGGAGCTGTAGAGTCGACAATACATGGGTAATTGTTAGCAGTCCTCCCTGATTTTTTTCCCACTCAGTGCAATATTGTCAATATTCGGCCGTGTTCTATGTAATATAGTTATCAAATACTCTCCCTTGAGCACAATTACTGGTTATCTTTCCCTTTCATTGCTTGTGGGCTATTTTATAGTTCTGTAACTTGTAGAAAATTAACAATGCAAATAATTTAAGTCTATAGAAATGGAAGCGAATGATGTCTGGTAGAATACAATTGATTATTTTTCTGCAGTTAGACCACTTTGTATCTTTTCGTAAATTCATTCTGCTATTTCTTATTGCCTATATATGTGTGGTTGTTTGAATTCTCCTTTGGTCTAGCTATAACATCTGACTGGTTTCCTTGTTAATTAATGAAGTAAATAAAATCTCTGACACATACACATTTTATATTTGCCATGAGAGTTATGGTCTTAACCTTCAAAGAAACTTATCTTAAGTAAGTTAGTCCTAGAGTAGTCAAACTCATACAGACAGAAAGCAGAATGGTAGTTACCGGGGCTTGGGGAGAGGAGGGCATGAGGAGTTATTATTTAATGGGTTTGGAGTACCAGCTTGAGAGATCAAAACAGGTCTGGAGATGGGTAGTGGTGATAGTTGCACAACAATGTGAATGTACTTAATGCCAGTGAACTGTACCCTTAAAAATAGCTAAAATGGAAAATGTATATTTTAGCACAATTTAAAAAATTAAAATTAACCCTGACTGGGTAGCTCAGTTTATCAGAGCATCATCCCAATACACCAAGGTTGTGCATTTGATCTCCAGTCACGGCACATACAGGGGTCAACCATTGAAGTGCAACAACAAATCCACGCCGACTTCTCTCCTCCCAGTCTCAAATCAATTAATAAAAAATCTTTTTGAAAAAAGACTCATTTAAAAATAAATAAATAAATATAAATAAAAACTGAAATTAAGAAACTATACTTTAACTGGCTATATTAGTTATAGTATATCATATAGTCAGTTTATAACTGACTATATTAATTGCTTCTCAAATTCAGCCGCTATTCTACTAATTACCCTATTACCTAGAGACTAAAGACTAAATTGTAAAGTTAACTTCCACTACCTAGAATATGAAATAATATGGCAAAAGGAAGATGAGGGTGAATGTTTAAATATAAACACAAGCCCATAACAAGCAAAGAGAAAACATGCAAAGATACAATAATTCTTGTTGTTGTAACTGGTCATGAGGCCACTATTGGCATTTACAACCCTCTCGGTCCACTGCATATTTCATATTTCCTCTGCCCTCAGTGAGAAGCTCTGCTGGTCAGTTTCCTAGTAGAGTGACCTAAGCCCTCCTTCTCCAAGTATCAGAATCCTTGATATTCCTGCCCCTCTTTGGTGACAGTTTTCTGTTAGCACTTGCTATTGGGCATGGAAGTCCTAAGAGATGCCCCAGGAAATGCCCTGGATTCCAGACATAGCACTGTTTGCGCTCATGCGTTAGCAGCAGCCTAAGTTCCCCCTTGGAAGTTGAGATCAAGCTCTCCAGCAGTAGAGAAACCCCTTTTGCTGCCTGTTGGTTTGGGACATAGAAAGACCAAGGTGGCCAGGTAGTGGCCTCGCCTTCCAATTTAGTGCATATGTTGTTGTGTCCCATAGCGGAAGCATTCCTCCTTTGGGAACGAAGTCCTTTAAAGCAGCAAATTTCAGAGTTGCCAGGGTGGGAGGCAAAAAATTTATGAGTGCGTTATTTGATGTAATAGTGAGAGGAGTCACCCCCACTTATATGCCTTGATTCCTGAATCCCCTGTGTTCTGGCTACGGAGGAGATAACACTATAGAGTGATCTCTGGTTCAAAACATATACTGCATCTTGCAAAACAGAACCCTGTCTTTGAAGGTGTTGTCTCATTTCTGGCACTGTAACCGAGTTTTCAGCAAGCAATTCCACCTTTAAGTTAGAACAGCTGCTTCTAGATAATGGAGTATGTGGTTAGACCTGTTAATTCTATAGGCATAAGTTCACTACTGCATTTCTTTTGCTATGAAATGGGTTTCTTGATCAGAAACCGGGCTGTGTGGAATACCATGATGGTGGAAGAGGCATTCTGTGAGTCTGTTGATGGAGCTCCTGGCACAATATTGTGCATAGAGAAGGCATCTATGTCCAGAATATATGTCTATTCTAATGAGGAATACTGTCTGCCCTCTCAACGATGGAAGAGTTGCAATGTAATCAGTGTGCTACCAAGCAGCTGCTGATCACCCAGGACAATGGTGCCTCATCTGGGGGCCCGTGCTGGCCTCCGCTGTCGGCAGATAAGGCATTCAGCAATAGCATTAGCCAGGTGGGTCTCGGTAAGGAGAAGTCCATGTGGTGGAGTCTGTGGCTACCCTCCATCCTTTCCATGACCATTTTGTTCATGGGCCCACTGAGTTAGCATGCATAGTCCTTAGTGTCAGGGGAAGGAGGATGTTTGCCATCCACAGAGCATGTCACTTTGTCTACTTGATTACTGTACTTAGAGCCTCCTCTCCAATTCATCTCCTTTGGTGAGCATTCACACAGACACAAATATCTTTGCCATCTGTGTCCTTTCCAAAGAAACCATTGACATCCCTCTTTCTCCGTACTTCTTTGTCACCAATCATTCAATCTGCTTCCTTCCCTAATCATTCAGCCAAGCTGTGAGCAATCACACATGAATTACTGTAGGTATATACACCTGTCTTCTCACATCAGACAAAGCAGATATGTTAGTTTCCTAGGGTTGCCATAAAAAATTACCACAAATCAAGTGGTTTAGAATACTAGGAGATTATTGGCTCATAGTTCTGGTGGCTAGAAGACCAAACCAAAGTGTCAGCATGACCATCCTCTCTTTGAAGGCCCTAGGGCAGAATTACTAGTCACCTCTTCCTAGCTGCTGGAGGTTGCTGGCAATCCTTAGCGTTCCTTGACTTGTAGGTATATCACTCCACTCTCTGCCTCTGCCATCACATGGCATTTCCCCTGTGCGTATATGTGTCCAAATTTCCCTTGTCCAATAAGACCACCAGTCATTGGGTTAGGCAGAGGCAGATTAAGGTTGGTTTAGGCCCCGGGCGAAGAAGAAAATATTTAAACACACTATCAGGTTTTACTGCAGATTGTAAACTTGTACGTAATGAAAATTGCACATATGAAACCAAACTTGTTGTCATTAGAAAAAAGTGTAAAGTTGGGGTTTTGTGGGGCCTGGTGCGCCCGCCGTTAAATCCGCCTCTGGGTTTAGGGTTCACCATGATCCACTATGATCTCATCTTAACTTGATTATATCTGCAAAGATGCTATCTCCAAATAAGGCCATATTCACAGGTTCTGGGTGGACATGCATTTTGGAGGAGGATACTATTCAACCCACTATAGTTGACAATTCTACTGGGAGGATTTCCCCTCACCATGGTCCATTAGGTTTGTTTCTGGGTGGAGCTTTGCCCAGCATATTGCAATGGAGTTAAAATTTAATTACAAAAGGATAGATACAACTTCACATATTTGAAAATTAAGTTACATGTTACTAAATAGTCTTTATGTTAAAAAGGAAAGTGCAAAGTAAATTAATACTTAGAAATAAATGAAAATAGAAATACTATATGGTATTGTAAGTCAAGAAAGACTTGTGGGTCCCAGCTAAAGCAGTTCTTAGAGAAAAAATTATAATTACACATATATTTATTAAGAAACAAGATAGTTTTAAGTATGGTACTAGCGCAAAAACAGACACATAAATCAATGGAACAGAATAGAGGGCCAGGAATAAACCCTCACATATAGGGTCAACTAATCGATTACAAAGGAAGTAAAAATACACACTAGAGTAATGACAGTCTCTTTAACAAGTTGTTTTGGGAAAACAGGACAGATATATACAAAAAAACGAAATTGGACTGCTCTCTTATACCATAAACAAAAATAAAATCAAAATAGGTTGAAGACTTAAATGTAAGGTCTGAAACCATAAAACTCCTGGAAGAAAACATAGGAGTAAACTATCAGACATCAGTCTGAGTAATATCTTTTTGGATACATTCTCTTGAGCAAGGGAAACAAAAGAAAAATAAGCAAGTGGAACTATATAAAACTGAAAAGCTTCTCATAGTGAAGGAAATCTTCAACAAAACAAAAAGGCAACCTATTGATTGGGAGAATATATTTGCAAATGATATATTCAATAAGGGGTTGATATCCAAAATATATTAGAAATACATACAACTAGTAACAAACAAATAAGTAATGTAATTGAAAAGTGGACAGAGACATGAAAAGATAATTCTCCAAGGAGGACATACACATGGCCAACAGATATATGAAAAGATGCTCAACATCACTAATCATCAGGGAAGTGCAAAGATACCACCTCACACCAGTCAGAATGGCTGTTATTAAAAAGTCAGCAAATAACGTGCTGGTGAAGATGTGGAAAAAAGGGAGCCTTTATGCACTGTTGGCGGAACTGCTGCAACCCCTATGGAAAAGCGTATAGAGATCCCTCAAAAAAACTAAAAGTAGGTACACCATATGATCCAGGAATTCCACTCCTGGATATTTAGCCAAAGGAAATGGGAACATGAATTTAAAAATATGTGTGCACCCCTGTGTTCATTGTAGCATGAATTGCAATAGCCAAAATATAGAAGCAACCTAAGCGGCCACCAGTAGATGAATGGATAAAGAAGATGTGGCCCTGGTTGGATAACTCAGTTGGTTAGATCATCATCCCGAGACATGAAGTTTGCAGATTTGATCCTTGGTCAGGGCACATACAAGAGTCAACCAGTGAATGCACGGATGAAAGGAACAGCAGGTCAATGTTTCTCTTTTTCTCTCTCTCTCTACCCCCGCCCCTTCTTCTCTCTCCCTCTCAAATAAATAAGTAAAAATTAATTAATTTTTTAAAAAAGATGTTATATATATATACATACATATATATGTATAGGGGAATATTAGACAGCAATAAAAAAGTATGAAATCTTGCCATTTGTGATAATGTGGATAGAACTAGAGAGTATTGTGCTAAGTGAAATAAGTCAGAAAGAGGAAGACATAAACTTTATGGTTTTACTTATATGTGGAATATAAAAACAAAAATAAACAAAACAAAAACAAACTTATAGAAACAGAGACCAAAGGGATGGAAGGGGTGGGTGAAGAGGGCAAGAGAAATATAGACATTAAAATAGCGATAAGTTTACACAGTGACAGATCATTATCAGAATTAGTGAGGTAATCACATTGTAAGGTAGAAAAATGTCAAATCATCACCTTTTACATCTGGAATTAAAATAACCAGTGTAAGATTATATACCAAATAAAATTAAAAATTTTTAAAGAAGCAAGACAGTTTGAAAACAGAGCAGCTAAGCATTGAACTATGGCATTTGAATAAAAGTAATATCCAGCCCTGGCTGGTGTGGCTCAGTGGATTGAGCACCAGCCTGTGAACCACGGGGTCACCGTTTCAATTCCCAGTCAGGGCACATACCTGGGTTGCAGGCCAGGTCCTCAGTAGGGGGCATGTGAGAAGCAACCACACATTGATGTTTCTTTCCCTCTCTTTCTCCCTCCCTTCCTCTCTGTCTAAAAATAAATAAAAATCTTTAAAAACAAAAGTAATATCCAAAGAAACAAGAACAATGCAAATAATAGAAATAATAGAAATAAAAGGGAAAAATAAAAACAACAAGTTTTTTTAATTATACAAAATAGTAATGAAATATTAAATAAGAAAGGCAAATCCTTGGCACAATTGATAGAGGGGGACGGAGGGGAGGAAGAGGAAGTGAAGGAAAGAGAGAGAATGCAAATAAATAACTATGAAAAGGCAGAGGGGAATAGCCAATCTCAACAGAAATTAAAACTTAATGAAACAGTATTATAAATAAGTATACTTAAATAAATTTGAAAACCTAAATGAAATGGACAAAATCCAAGAAGAAACCAGAAGCTGCCAAAATATCACAGGAAGAAAGAACTTGAACAGGTCAATAAAGTTTAAACAAAACAGAATAAAACCTCAAGGCCTAGATAATTTATACTCAAGTTTTGAGGTATAATTAATATGTAGTATATACTCAGCGGCAAACATGAAAACAAATGAAGAAATCTTAAGTTTATTCCTTTGATATCAGGAAAAAGAAAAGAGTGACCAAAACTACTGGTCATATTTAGCATAGAATTAGTGGTCTTGGCCATTGTTATTAAGAAAGGAAAAAAAAAAAACCTGAAAGGATATAAGAGAATAGATAAAACTGTAATCTTTTTCTAGATAATATGATCATCTATAGAGAATGACCAGCTGAATCAATTCATAAACTTACTAGAACTAATAAGAGAGTTGAACAATGTTTCTCATACCAGAGCGATATACACAGATTATTTGCACTTATCTACGTCAGCAATAATAAACTACAAAATACAGTTTAAGAAAAGACACGATTTAAAGTGGCAACAGTACATTTATGGAGTGCACTCTCTGGAGCCTGCCCAGGCCTGCTTTCTTCAGGTGTGTATCTTTGCTTTTTTTCTCCTAAACTCTAAGGGTCCCCATGAGACTTCCAACCAGGGGAGCAGCAGGCAGTGGCAGCTTGTCGCAGGCTAACGCCCTGAACCGGCCTCCAAAGGCCCTTCTTTTGCCTCTGTAACTTGTTTACTGAGTCCACTCAGCCCAGCTGGCTCACTTCTTCTGTCTCTGAGATTTCCCAAAAGGCCAAGGCAGCTACCTGAGGAGCCCGCTCGAATCTTCTCTTCGAGCGCACTTCTTCTTTGTATGCTAAATAAACTTCCTCTTGTGCCAGAAAAAAAATTTATGGAGAAAAATGTCAAACTGCAATAAGGGGCATAGTGGATGATCTGAACAAATGAGAGGGCATTCTATGTTTTTGAGTGGAGTAACTTAATATTATATATATTTTTAATTAAAATTATTTTTAATTTTATTAAATTTATTGGGGTGACTTTGGTCAATAAAGTCAACATAGGTTTCAAGTGTACATTTCCATGACACATGATCTGCACATTACATTGTGTGCCCACCACCCATATAACTTAATATTATGAAGATATTAATTTTCCCAAGCTAATCTATAAATTCAATATAAACCCAATTAAAATTTTGGCTGAAAATTTTAAGGAACTTCATAAGGTTACTCATAGAGAAGAGTAAAAGTCCATAAATAGCTAAGTCAACCTAGGAAATGTAAACTAAAAAGTAGGTCTCGCCCCATCAGATGTTAGGGCATATTACAAAGCTATAGTGATAAATACTGACTCTTCTTGGCCAGGAATAGACAGCTTAAATAGGGAAACCGGGCTGCCATAAGGAGACAACAAAACTGGATTCCTTCCTAATATTATGTACAAAGGTAAACCACAGATGTTTTAAGAGCATAAAGGACAAAATTACACATTAATAGAAGAAAATGTAGAATTTTTTTTTTTTTAGCAAGGAACATGGAGGGTGAGAGCTAAACATAAACAGTGACAGTAAGGATGGAAGAGTCAGATGGAAGATATTTAGGAGATTATCATCGATTAACTCCTCTCTATTTGACTTTCCCTCATACTGCTATCTCAAAGTTTAGAGGGGATAGCTGAAATGGGTATAAAATATACGTGCAGAGCTTTATGTAATGTAGCATGATATTTCTGTGGCACAGTGTTATAAAGGGAATAAAGTTTGGAGTCAGAAGTCTAAGCCGTGGCTCTTTCATGTAATGTGACTAGGAGTCTTAGTTTTCTTATCTCCGCAACTCAGATTGTCAAAAAAGATAAAACTTGCCATGTACTAAATATAGAGCTCAACCGAACCAACATCCTTTTTTTTCCACTTGTACATTTTCCTTCCTGTTATAGTTGATCTTTGGTATATGTCCGTATCTGGGAGTATACTTTCATTTACATGTCGCAGATAGCTCAGTGCTAACAGGATTAAACAAAACAAAGAAAAAGAGAGAAAGGGGAATTATTCGCTCTTGTAAAGTATATGAGCAGATTTCTAGCACGCTTGGCCTAATAAGTTCCAACTGTGGCTTAGGAAGTTGTCTAGCTCCTTGCTCAGGTCAGGTGTGCCTTGTCTGGCTTATATCTTCACAATTTTAAGAAGGAAAGAGCAGCTTTTGTTGTAAACTTCTGCAAAAGTTCTGGGATATATCCTGCCTGGCTTAACTAGATTCCCTTTTTTATCCTTGAGCCAATCACTATAACCAGGCCATTGGTACTTGTGTTGATTCGCTTAAGCCAGTGTAATGTGATCATTCCTAGAACTGGGATTAAGTGAGGTGCATCCAATCTATGAATACTAAAAGCAGGGTAGGGGTAGTTTTCTAAGGAAACACAGGTATTTATAATAAAAAGGATTAGATGAGATACTTGGTAGATAAAAATAATAGATAATTATGATGATAACTTTTCTAGTTCCTTTGTCTTTATTGTTCATTTTGACAACACAATACATGTATAAAAATGTTACAGGACTGCAGACCTGGTGATTGCAAAGGGCCTTGACTTGAATTCATGGATGGCTGGGTATATAAGAGACAGGGTTTTATAGGAAGAGTAACCTGGAAATTGGTAAATCGCGTCCCTCACTTTCTCATCACACAGAGCGCTTTAAAAAATAAACTTTATTAAGATATAGTTTACACCATACAATTTACAATGCACAACTCAATAGTTCTGCAATTACAGTGTTCTGCAACCATCATTACAAGCAATTTCGTAACAGTCATCATCCCAAAGAGAAACACTGTATCCTTTAATTATCATTACCGCTTTCCTTAATTCCCTCACCCCCACCGGCTTTAGGCAGCCGCTAATATACTTTTTGTCTCTATATATTTTCCTATTCTGGACATTTAATATAAATAGAATAATATAATATGTGATCTTTTGTGACTGGCATCTTTCACTTAGCATAACGTTTCCAAGGTCCATCTATGTTGTGGCATGTATCAGTACTTCATTCCTTTTCATGGCTATATAATATTCACACACACACACACACACACACACACACACACACACTGCCCCCCATATTTTGTTTATTCCATTCATTAACTGAAGAACATTTGGATTGTTTTCACCTTTGGGTACTGTTTTTGGGTAGAAATGTGTTTATTTCTCTTGGGCATACACCTAAGTGTGGAGTTGCTGAGTCAAATGGTAACACTATGTGTAACTTTTTGAGGAACTACCAGACTGTTTTCCAAAGTGGCCATACCACAACAGGAGTGTATGAAGATTCTAATTTCCCCACATTTCAGATGGATCTTTTTATTATCTGTCCTTAAAAAAAATTACAGCCATCCTCGTAGATGTTAGGGGGTACCTCATGGTTTGATTTGCATTTCCCTGATGGCTAATGATGTTGAACACATCTTCATGTCCTTATTGACCATTTGTATATCTTCACTGGATGAAGGTTTATTGATATATAGGATTTGCAAATATTTTTCCCATTCTGTGGTCTGTCTTTTTTCTTTCTTGTTAGTGTCCCTCGAAGCACAAATTTTAAAATTTTGATGAAGTACAGTTTATCCATTTTTTCTTTCATTGCTTGATTTTTTAAATGCCACCCTTGCTGCTTCTAAACCTGGCGCTTTGTATAAAAGCTTATCTCTGTTTCTTTTACACCTAAGATCTCAAAAGTACTTTAGGTGAATCCCAAGAATTTTTTTTTTTAAATGAGTCACCAGCATGGGACTTCAGAGCCTGAATAAGGTGAGAAGAACATCTACTGGGGGTGGCCTGATGTGAAAGGTCAGAACCTACAGGGACTAGAAGGACACCCGTGCATGGAGATCACCCAGCACTGAGCGTTGGTGCCCAAGAAAAGGAGAATGGCATCAACCCACAGGAGCAGCCTGGCGTGGGGAGTCAGAGCCCGAATGGGCTATGGAAGGGCATCCATTCGGGGGTGGGGATGGCAGCTCAGGTATGTGCGAACCCAGATGGCATGAGAAGGCTTACACAGGGCCTGGGGTAGCCTGACATAGACTATTGGAATACAAGTGAGATGTGGGGGGTATCTGCATGGAGGTGAGGATGATGGAGCGGATGGGAGATTGGTGCTATTCAGGAAGACTGATCAAATATTAAGGATAATAAAGGCCAGGTTTCTCACTATTGGAGAAGGGACTAAAAGTATAGAAAGGAAGAAAACTAGAATGAACCCTATGGTGGAGGATTAAAATTGGAGGTACTGGTAAGCACTCACGGTTTTTAATATATAGGGATATGGAAATATAGATATAAATACATGCACATACATTTACACATATGTATTCATATATTCATGTCCCTATATACATAAACACTTAAATACACACATATATTGATTAGATCTGTCCCCTGAAAGAACCGTACCTAAGAGCAGTGACATCTCCATAGCAATGAGTAAAACTGGCACCCAGATATTGGTTTCTAAAAACCATTTTGAGAGCAGGCAAAGAAGCTGGCTCATAGATGAAGGCAGGTACTGACTGTTAGGAGACGTATTCATCCCAGGAAGGCAGAGGGTAGAGCCATTTACAGTGAGAGCACAGAGGCCTTTAGGCGTTCGGGGATTAAGTTTTGAATCCACCTGAAGAGTGAGCTGGATATCAGCTCTGGATTTACTAGTAGTGCGTTGGTAACAGGTTTCTTAACATTTCTGAGCCCCAGCTCCTCCTTTGTAAATAGGATAGTATGGAGATAGAAAGCAAGAACGTAAGTCAAATGCCTGGCATGTTCTGAGCACCTTATTTTCACTGGTAACACAAGGAAGGCATGTTTCAACAGCAAAAAATCAAAGAAACAAACAAACAAACAAAAGCTCTGTGAAAACTTTCCAAAATCTTCATCTAAACTCAGGAGGCCCAAAGCTCGGTGGAGTTCCAGGGGCTTTCCAGTCCATATATCAGCCATGAAATTAATATGTAACACTTCTGTGTTAATTAAGCCTATTAATAAAATCTCTGGTAAGAGATCTGAGCTGTGTGTTGGATAGTCCCAAGAGTACGGTGTCGGATGAGGATGGGATGAGAGAAATTATGCCAATTTGATTTTATCCCAAAACTAATGAGCTGGGGAAATTCCTATGGAAATGGGCTGCCCCTGAGATATTACCACTGCTCAAACCAGGCTTCTAAGTTGCCTCGCTCCCCCAACAGTACTTCCATCCTTGAGTCCCCAAGCTCCCTCTTCAGTTTTCCCACGTCTGCTCCTCTCACCTGACTGTCGCAGGCCTTAATTCTGACTCGGTTAATTTGTGCAAAACTTTCCAACTGGTCTTCCTGCCCCTGGTTTTTGGTTTCTTCAAACCAGTCTCCATCCTGCTGTGCAGTGATTTCTTTTTTCTCTTCCCCCCTAGACCCCCCACCCCAGGCCATGAATTAATCTGATTATGTCACACCTGCACTGAAACTCCTCAAACCCTATTTCTTCCAGTGTAAATTTTATACTCTTTAGGTAACGTTTAAGGGCCTCCTGCCACAAAATCAGGTACAACCAATAGGGACCATTCACTCCTTGTTCTTGGGGGGATGTATTCACGTGTCTACCTAAACTTTTTACCTAAGTCTTCCTTCCTTTTCTTTTTTGCAATCACTGTTTCCTTTTATATCCTGCTACTAAAAAAATTTTAAATCTCAATTTAAAATGCCCACAGAAAAATAGAGGCTAAAAGATTAAGTAAGCATCAATTTCCTGTCCCTTGCCCATCACAATATCCCTTTCCTCAGAGACTATAACTTTCACTTTTGTTGGCTAGTTTCATATCTTCCTCTATATATCTAAATAAAATACTTACATTGCTACTCAATTTGAAAAATTTAGGTATTATATCTGTACACTTTGTACTACTTAAGATTCATTCTTTTATGCACATACACACTCATGTCATACCCTTCTCTGTCCACACATCTTGCCAGTAAAATTATGTCATAAGTTTGCATGAATAAATATTCATGTAAATACTAATCCAACTTGAGTGATGTAGTGTATTATGACTGTAATGACAACTTTCCTCTTTCTGCCAAACTCTCCCATTTCCTCACAATTTCTGTAAGTTTTGCAAAATTCCTTTCATTATATTCAGATACATTAGATTTTTTTTTTAATCTATCGTTTTATCTTTTTGAAAGAATCTGCTCTGGAGCCTTGTGCCCTGTCCTCATAGAAGTGCCCTCTCGGTCTGCCCACAATCACGCCTCCCTTCGTTCTCATAATGGAGGTCTTGCCTACTGGGTCACATCTGCCCCTTTTCAGTTTACTCCCTCCTTTTTGGAGAATCATCCTTTCTAGTTTTCTAGAAAGCAGTTTAAGTATATTTTTTGAGACCTTGTGTATATTAGAATAATTTCATACTGATACTTGAAGGATAATTTGGCTGAGCAGAAAATTCTATGTTGAATAATGTTTTCCTTCATAATTTCTTTTTTAAAAAAATTGTTGTTCAATAACAGTTGTTCCAATTTTTCCCCTGTTGCACTCCCCTGCCCCGCCTCTTTTCCTTCATAATTTCATCTCGAGTTTTCAGTATTATTGCTGAGAAGCCTGACTCAATTCTGACTCCTGATTTTGTTTGTGGAATCGGATTTGCTTGCCTTTTTAGCCTTAATTCATACCACATCCCCTCTTTCAGTTAGGGTGCCTTCGGTAAAAAAGAATGAATGAAAATCAATTGAGAGTGGCTTGAAAAATAAGAAAATTTACCTCATATAAGATGCCCTAATGTAGGATAGATCCCGAGACAGTTAATTCACTGGCAAATGACATTACCATTGACCCAAGTCTTTCCATTTTCTAGCTTTTCCCTCCTCTCTTTCCCCTTAGATGAGCTCTCCTTATGGTCACACGAGGGCTGCAGCGGTTTCAGGTGTATCCAATACCCAGAAAGGAGGTAATCTCTTCATCTACACCCTTTCTGAGTGATAAAGCCTTTCCCAGAAACTCCCAGTCCATAAGTCCATTTTACCTCATCTCATTGGTGATACTACATCACCTGCCTAAGTCTAAGTCAATCAGTGATAAAGCAAATGGTACTGCCTTGGCTGGGTGGTTCAGTCGGTTGGCACGTCGTCCAGTGCACCAGAAGGTTGCAGGTTCAATTCCTGATCAGTGCCTGTACAGGAGGCAAGTGACTGATGTTTCTCTCTCACGTTGATGTTTCTCTTTCTCTCCCTTCTCTCTCTCTCTCTCTCTCCAATCAATAAACATATCCTCATTGCGGATTTAAAAAAAGGAATGGTACTACTGTGATTAGCCTAATCAGGATTGACCCTCAGGAGCTTAGGAGGAGGCTGGCATCCACGCAAGCACATGACCAAGTGAAGGGAGGCAGGTACCTGTCAACGTTAGAAACATTCAAACCTGTGGAGAATTTTTGGTGAGTTTATTTGAGCCAAACTGATGACAATTACTTGGAAGCCATATCACAACAGATTGAGAAATGCTCTGGAAAATGTCAGTTTAGCACCTTATTTTATATATTACAATCAAAGGAAGAGCCATATGGGTGGTTACAGGATGTCCACTGGTGATAGATTAGGGAGGCAGAAGAAAGCCAAGGAGTGGGGGGCTCTGGGATTGGATAAAAGGTAAAATGAAATGATAGACATATACTTCTTTTACATAGGTGGGTAAAGGATAGTTAACCGTCAACAATTAACATGATAACCATAACAATGAGGGGATTCGTGGTCTCAGCTTGTGCCCAAGGGATTTGAGGAAAGGGAAATTAACTTGACATTCCAAAGGTCTGTTATCACAGATGCAAAAAGACAACAGACAGATAAAAATTTACCTTTGTTAGGGAAAAATACTGGCCTAGGACCTGACTACCTGCCATGGACTGCTTATAGTTAATAAGTTTTAATTTTAGACCACCCTTGTGGTTACTTTGGTCTCTGAGTCTCTGTAAGGCTCCCTCACAGGCCTCCAGAGCTTGTTGGGTGAATATTTGGCCCCTTTTCTTCCATATACCTGAAAGAAAGCCAGAGCTGTGCCTGGCTGGGTAGCTCAGTTGGCTAGAGTGTCGTCCCAATACGCAAAGGTTGCAGGTTCCATCCCTTGGTCAGGACACATACACGGAGCAGTCAGCGAATGCATAAATAAGTGGAACACGCCAATGTTTCTCAATAAATAAATAACAGAGTTGTAACAGCAAGGGAAAATGGAAAGTGGTTTTGGAAGGCAATTAGCACTGTCTAGTACACTCCCAGACATACTTTGCTTGATAGATCCTGATTTTATTACAGTGAGGTAGCAGAGACTATGTGGAAATGAACAATACAGAGTTTCCTCAATGCTCTTCTTTTTAGGCCTCTGACTTTGCATTGGCTTCTGTTCCTGTCAACATCCTGTAGAGCATTGAAAAGTAGGCTTAATTTTAGTAGTCTCTCTAGGAAGTCGTTCATCTCTGTGCACTTGACTGGCATTATGTTAACCTTGTGTCCTCTATAAGTAAAATCAGAATGTTGGTACTGGGTGCACCCTACCCACTGAGATGGGGCCCTGGATGAAACTTTGTACTGAAGCTCCCCCCTCATCCCACCACCACCAAGGCTAATTGGTTTAAGGAGAGGATGCTGAACCTGAGACAGGATAGTAAGCCAGGACAAGTGAAATAGGGAAACTAAGACAGATAGTTAAGGGGCCAAGCCGTTTGCAACAATCTAGTAAATCGCAAAATTCTATCTTCCCTAACCGAGGACACTTAAGAGTAAATGGTTTACACTTCTTCCCAACCAGAGAGTAAATAGCTTAAATCACCGTACTCAGGGAGATAGATAACAGAAACCAATGAAACTGGGGGAATAAATCTCCTTTTGGTGCATCACCATAAAGCTGGTGAATATTCTTTTGAGATCCTCCCCTAAGACCTCCCCTAGAATTCCTGCCTTTGGAGAACAGATAAAAACCCGAAGACAAAGGACCGAGCTCTCTCCCTCTGGGATAAGCCCGTGCATTTCCTTTCTGGTCCTCTTCTTCCCCCAGGTGTGTTACCTCTGCCTTCCTCTCCTAAGCTCCAAAGGCCCTACTTTGGCCTCTGCCCAGCTGGCTCACCTTGTATTTCCTGAGCCCATACAACCCAACTGGCTCACCTTTTCTTCCTGTGACTTTACAAATAAACTTTCTCTTGTAAGTGGTGTCTTGGTTCTGAAGTCTGTCTTCACCAGAACTCAAGTTCCGAGGTTGCTAAACCAAGTACTAACCTCCGGTGTCATCTCGTTATGGGAGATACTCCCAGAAACTTGGCTCTTCTCACCGATGCCATGAAGAATTACAGATCAGTGAGCCTATTAGTGGGCAAGCAGGGTTTGTTGGTGATCTGTTCTCATGGAAGGTGGGGGAGGTGCGTGAAAGGCATAGGTTCAGGGCAAAGCAGAGTAAGGGTGGCAAAAGTAAGGGCAGCCGAAGGCCAGGGTGGCAAGTCAGGGGTGGCACGAGCAAGACAGCAATAGAAATACCCTTTGTTTTAGGACTTAGATAGTTGGTTGGGTGGGGGAGGGTGCAGAAGTTACACACTGATTGACGGGTAAAGGCTGTGCTAGCTTTCCAGGATGGGAGTGTGAATACCCAAAGGTATTAATAAGCTTCTCCATTTAGGTACTATGTTCCCTGTCCAGGCTTCCAGGCCTTGGGATGAAAGCAGTTTCAAAGGCTTTCTTTCCCAGATAGTGTAAAAGATACATTGAATTTCAAGGACTGCTGAGTCAATGGGTGGGACACTATCCCTCCTGCTCCCCGCCTTTGTTTCCCCTGTGGCCGCTCATTCTACTGGAACGATTTCGCTGCTAACGAACCCAAATTTGAACCCAAGTTTAAACGGTCAGAGGCTCTCCCTATTTGCTACTAGGACTGAAAGAAAGCCAGCCTCCATTTGCTTCAAGCTGTCACTTCAAACTCAAGAGGGACAGCCGTATTCCACTTTACACTTTCAGGAACAGAGAGCTCAGCTTGCAGAGGAACAGCAGCAAATGCACAGAGAGAAGCCGAAACGAGCTGGCGTGGAGTACCTTCGGCTCTCCACGTCTTCATTTCAGTCCCCGCTTGAGGATTGGCTGCATTCCTACCCTTGGGTCTCCTGAGATAAGCCAGTATCCTCATTAAAACTCCCCCTTTTTGATTCAAACTAGTTCCCTGGAAGTGGTGCTATTTTTAACCAAATCCCCTTAATTTATGGAGTTTTGACCACTTCTGGATTAGGGCTATGCGACCCCAGAGTTTGTGACTTTTTCACATGGTATTAGGCCTTCCTCTCTCCCTCATCAGCTGGTTTGATTTACTTGTAGACTGCGGGGAATCTGGTATGGTTGGGAAGGGGATCTGAGGTATGGTTGACAAGAACTAGTGGAAGGGTATGTGTTTGGTTCATGCAGAGACTAGTAGGATATTTCAATTTTCTTGCATGTGGCATGCAGTAAGCGTTAATAAATATTTGAACAGATGAGCAGTCTAGATCTCATAAATCAGAATCTGATAAAAAATTAAAATTTAAAGTGATTTTTAATAGCTGTTGTGTCACACCGAGATATAAAAACTCAGTGTTGTACCTGTCACTGTGTTGGTTGTCGGTCTTATGTTTGCCAGGACTTCTACCTTCTGTATGCAGCCAGTTTCTTGTGGGCAGGACAATTCTAGCGCTGACACAGGAGGCCACTTAGAGAAGTCTTGGGGAGTTAAAAACAGCTTGGGACACAAATGAGCACTTTTTCTCAGAATCTTTGCATTGATTTTGCCACCTCCTGGCCAACTTTTGCCACTTCTCAAACCAACTCCTCTGTATGGTGTTAATTTGGACAAGTTGGAGCTACAGCTATAGCAGAATCTTCTTCCTTGTGTGATTTGTATTACAGTTGGGGGAAAAAAGCTGGCGTGAGATTTGGCAGATAGAAGCGAAACAGCAGCCACACTTTGGGAGAAGCACTCGAAGAGGTTGGCGTCTCCCAGTTTATCCTCACTTGCCACCGCACTGTGAGACAGACCTAGGTGGCGGCAGGTTCCACGTGTCCTTGCTCCCCCCACGCCACACTCAGCTCTTCTCTTAAGGGCGGGTCCTGCTGATCTACGGTGATTCCAGGCTGGGAGGTCCCACTCTGACAGCTGAAGTGCCTGGCTTCTCAGATGACTTTGCAAGCCCCGGCTTGCCTACCTGTCTAAGGCTAGAAACTTTCCTGTGATCCTTCAGCTTCTGCTTTCAGGCTCTTAATTCTCCAGCTTCTCCAACAACAGTGGCTGGTAACTATGTCTTGTTTGCTATCCCAGATGTCATCATAGCTTCTAGCATATAAGGAACCCACAATAAACATTTATTTAAAAAATCATCATTAGTTCATAGAAAGAAGGAAAGAAAGAGAAAGTAAGAAAGAAGGAAAGAGAAAAAAGTACTTCTTTCATTGAACTGGTCCAGATGGTGAAGAGAATCTTTAAATAGGGAGAGAATTTTCTGCAAAATTTTGGCTAAGAGGAAAAGGTGCTTTCCAATCTCTTTACTTATTTCTCAGAATAATTCCATAAGGCATATCCTACAAAAAAAAAAAAAAAAGGAGGCATGGTTGCAATAGAGAAATGAAAGTAGCTTGCTTAAGATCCTGGGGCAAGAGAGGAAGTAAACTAAAATTAGAACTTGTAGTTATGTTTTCCCTAACTACAACTTAAGTCCACTCTCAGCAACTCACTGTTTTATCTTCCTTCCATTATCAAACCCACTTTTGTTCACCATCGTCTCTTGTGCCCCTTCACCATATAGTCACAAATGCTTGTCCAAACACAACTAGTGGAAAAAAAAGAAAGAAAGAAAAGAAAGAAATTACTTGTTGAAAGTAGGACTCTCCAAAAGGGAATACACTCGAGTCAATTTTACAAGTATTACTGAGCATCCGTGTGCAAGAAAACTTGCACCACAGGCAAAGTGAGGATGGACGGAGGGCAAATGTGTTGTGGTGTTCCTGCTGGAGAAACTATGAAAATTCTTTGATGTGAAAACATTGTTGGTTATTACTTAATTCCTATTCTCAGTACACTGTCTTTTTCTCATTCCTCACTTGCATCTTGGGGTTGAGGTTTTCTCATGAACATACACCCAAAGTAGCTTAATGAGATCCCACAGAAATAGGTGCCCCAGGTCATGGCCCATCTAAGGGAACATTCTGTTGTTCCCTAGGCAGGTGGTTCTTAAAATTTACCAGTAAACTTTTACCTGGGGAACCCCTTTAAAATGCCGAGTCCCAAGCTCCCTTCCTTGTGTCTCCCGACTCTGCCTATACAGATTAAAATTCAGAATGCCCATGGAATTTGTGTTTTTCACAAGACTTCATGGGCTCATCTGATGCAATGGTCTTCAGGTCATTCTTTTAAAAATGTCCAAAAACATCTGAAAGAGAACCACCTGGGCACTTACTTTTATTTTTTATTATTTTTTAAAATTTATTTTTAATTAGAGTTGACATACAATATTGTATTAGTTTCAGGTACAACGCAGTGATTCAACATTTATATTCCTTGCAGAGTGATCACCACAATAAACCTAGTCACTGTCTAAGGGGATGTTCTTTGACAGGTGGACAAACCACCTGTCACTGTACATAGTTATTATGATGAGCAATTATTTTGAAAAAGCTGATTCTTTTTCTTTTTAAGATTTTATGTATTTATTTCTAGAGAGAGGGGAAGGCAGGGAGAAAAAGAGGGAGAGAAGCATCGATGTGTGAGAGATACATTGATCGGTTGCCTCTCACGCGTCCCCACTTGGGGACCCGGCCGCAGTCCAGGCACGTGCCCTGACGGGAATCAAACCAGCAACTTTTCAGTTCACAGGCTGGCACTCAATTCGCTGAGCCACGACAGCCAGAGTGATAAAGCTGATTCTTGATCCCTACCCCCAGGCTACCTGAATTAGAATTTTGGTGGCAGGGCCTGTGAATATACATTTTAAAATCACTCCCCACTTAATTTTTATGAGTCCACCGGTGCCCCTTGGAAAGCTATTTTTAGATCTCCTGCTGTACATTTAAGCCCAGTTTAGACACAAAGCCCTCTGGAGAGAAAAATAGAAAAGAGGGAAGGTCCTCCTCTTTAATTAACATGGGTTTTAGAATTATCCCTTTCTAACTCTTGGAATCTGTTCCTAGCTAACTGCTGACCTGAGCATTTCCTGGGGAGTGGCTGGGTTCCCAAGCTCGCGCAGCCCCAATACCCTCTGAGGTGGTCAGGACCGCCGATGGATCCACAGAGCCCTGGTCTGCAGACCAACCATTATCTACAGGTGCATCAAACAGTAATGGGGGTCTCAGAAGCCTAGGGAGTGCTGGAAACTGTCTTCCTAGATAATGGGGGCCATGGTCTTTCTGGGGCCAATCTCAGGTCACCTTCTTCTTCCCAGCCCAGTTCACTGCCCAATCTGCCACACCCAAACTGTCTAAGATGTCATACCAGATGTCAGGTTTGTTTAAAAAAAAAACCCCAAAACTGTCATTCAGATCATTTGAAAAGTGCAAGATGTGGTCATGTGGAACAAAGCGAGCACGCTGAGACCAATGTGGGTCTGAATCTTGGTTGCCCTTTGCTAGGCCTCAGTTTGGACCAGCTACTGAGCCCCATGGGTAAGGACAGTGCGAAAGGCTGGGAGGGGGCTGTAAGAGGTCAGGAGAGCCAGTGTGCAGAGCACCCGAGAGGGACAAGACAGGTACTTTCCTTTCTTCCTGACTCCACAATTCCTTTTCCTTCCTCTCTGCTCCACCGCTCACCCTCCCTCCTCCCAGCACCATGACTCCTTTGTAAATCTGAGAAGGCGACTTTGTGGAGGACTCCACCCTGTAGGTACTACTTCCTCTCACCGGCCTCCCACAGCCAGAGCTGTCTCTCTGTCATCTTTACTGCTATAGAACCTGCTTCTGGGACTGAAAGGGAACATTTGCTGAGCACTGGGCAAGTGCCAAGTGCCAAGGACTAAAGATACTACAGGAAAAGTGCTTAGGGCAGTGCCTGGCTTGTTTATAAATTATAGCTCTTGCTCACCATTGCCCTGTTATTTTTTTCTTACAACAGACCTGGAGAGTGGATCCTGACCGCTAATCTGCTTCTCTTTGCAGGTGAAAAAATCTGGGGCTCAGAGAAAATAAACCACTTGTTTCTGATCACATTGCTAGGAAGTGGTAGAACTGGAATGTTAACCCAGCCTCTAGAAGGCTCCAAGCCTCTTACATTTTATTAAACATTTAAATTTTATTGTTTAGGTTATTACGGTTGTCCCAATTTCCCCCCTATTACCCCCCTCCACCCAGCTCGCCCTGCTTAGGTGACTCCCACACCGTTGCCCATGTCCACGGGTCATGTACAGATGTTCTTTGGCTGCTCCCTTCAGTTTGTTCGGACCAGTCCCCACCTCCCACTTCTCGTCTTATAGTTGTCAGTCTGTTCCATGTTTCTGTGCCTGTGATGCTATTTTTTTTTCAGCTGGAATTAATAAGACCTCAGTCTGAGGTCTTGAATTCAAAATAAATACAGGAATACTTTTTTAAAATCTGCTAGTTCTAGAAGTATATGCACATCTCATTTTCTGTGTGTGTGAAATTGAAGTGACTTATTAATGACTTCAAAAAAGTTACCCAGTATTTATGGGGAAAGTGATAGATTAAACAAAGTTAAACAAGTTGATAGTTGCTGAAATTGGGCAAAGGATAATAGATTCAGATTCGGTATACAAATCTTTTCGCTTTGTGAGAAATTTTCTCTACTGAAAAGTTAAAAACCGAATTGATTCCACATCTCCGCAAGATCTTACTGATCACAGTAGCAGGTTCTCTAAAGTGCCTAAATCAGTGGTGAATATGTAGAGGGAAATCTAGAATAAGGCACCATTTTGCCCCTATTGATGCTACAAATGCTTCTCTTCCATTTCTGTAAAACATTTAGTGCCAAAACCATGCCCCACCACCCAGGATCCTCCCCTTCCAACTCGGCATAGGAGGGATACAGAACTGCCGGTCGGGGCCCAGGCTTTGAGAGGGTATTCCACTGGGCCCGCATGCGTTAATAAACCTTCCCTTCGCTACTCTACGCGTCGTGTGAGTCTTTTCCGGTCTCTTGTTTCTATTGCAACACTTGGTTCCCGACCAGGAAATGACCCATTCTTGCATGCGAATTGTCTCCGGTGGGGAAGGCCGATGGGCTGCCTTAGGAGGTCCAGCGATGAACAGTAAGGTGCCACCTGACTCCTTCCATTTTCCAGGGCCTGCTCTACCCCGGGGTCTCTTGGGATGGCACCCGAATACTCGACCTCAACCCGGACCGTGAGGAGAGCGAACGGAACCCAGGAGCCACGTGGCGTCAGAATTGGGTGAGTTACCCCTGGGTAGCACCCCGAGTCGGGCTCCTCCCTTGGGACAGAAAGGGAGACTGATCACCTCCCAGGACCACAGTGTCCACCAGGAAGGGCTTCCCAAGGCGGGGAGGTCAACTGCATAATTTCTGTGTGATTGAATGAGTCAACGCAGCTGGACACCCGTTCTGTGGCTCCACGGTGACTAACTACAGTCTGAGTGGGCCCTAACCTGTAGTTCTTCGGTGTCTTCATATGGCATAATGGCTCACTAACCCAGACTCCACACGGGCAGCCTTAGCTAAGACGGGCCCAAGTTTCCCAAGAGAGAAAGAGGCCAGGCGGGCATCTGAGCGGCCTCTGACCCGAGGCACCCCAACCCTTGTCTGTCTGCGCCGAAGGTGGGGAAACATGGGAGGTGGACAATCCACCCACACTGTCCTAGACTACATGACTAGAAACTTTAGTAAGTTCAAGGCCGACTGCGGCGTTGATCCCCCCATGAACCCAGACACCTTGGTCACCCTCCGTGAATTAGAATGGCCCACATGACGTAGGGTGGCCCCCAGAGGACACACTAGATTTAGGAACCATTAGTGCAGCCCATATCAAAGTGACAGGGAGACCAGGACACCCAGATCAGTACCCATACATAGACCGATGGTAGGAATCAGCCAAGCAGATGCCAGCGTGGCTCCGTGACTGTGCAAAGACTCTGCAGACAAGGAGAGCCACAGCAGGAAGCGGACCCCAAGGGCGGGCACACACTAGGTCCGCGCCAAGTCTCAGATGCGGGAAGTCACGTGTCCTGATCGCCCAGCCTGCCAGTACACGAAAACATCCCATTTACAAGAGAACCTCGGATGAAGAACTCCCGATGTTTGCACACCCACCTCCACATGCCCCGGAAACGCCGGGTCCAGAACCCGGCCAGGACACGCCTCCTCCCTCAGTCTCTCCGCGAACCACCCCAGAGGAGCACGACAGCCTTGACAGTCCGGTCGGCAGGAGACTGCGTTCCACCAGGCCTGCCCTCCAGATGCCGCTGCGGGAGGCACAGGGCCCGCCCCAAGTAGGACCTGATGGGACATTGCGGCCAGGGCGACCAATTGTCTGCTACCAACCTTTCTCCACCACGGACCTACTGAACTGGAAACATCACACTCCCTCATACACCGAGAAACCCCAGGCCCTAATCGACCTCATGGAGTCCATCATACTGACCCATCAGCCCACCTGGTATGACTGCCAACAACTCCTCCTCACCCTGTTTAATACAGAAGAGCTATGGAAAATCCTGCAGGAGACCCAGAAGCATTTACAAAACACGGCCCGGTAGGCACGCTAGACCCAAAAGCCTGGGCACAAGGGGCAACCCTAGAGACCCAACCAGAGTGGGACCAGAACACTGAAGAAGGCTGAGCAGCTCTCCAGAGATATGGACAAGCCCTACTACGTGACATGCGGGAAGGGGCTCGAAGGCCTACTAACATGTCCAAAACCGCCACAGTGTCCCAGAAACCAGACGAATATCCGGGGGACTTTCATGAGTGCCTTTGCGAGGCATACCGGATCTACACACTATTTGACCCCAGGAGCCGGACAACCAGTGTATGGTAAACACTGCCTTTGTCACCCAGGCTGCCCCGGACATATGAAAGAAACTACAAAAGCTAGAGGGACTTGCTGGAATGAACATTAGCCAGCTGACAGAAATAGCGAATAAGGTGTACAATAATGGGGAGGAGACTGCCGGGAGGGAGGCTAAGAAATGGATGAGGGAGAAGGCCGCCCTTCTAGCTGCCGCACTCAGACGATCGATCGCCTCCCCGACCTGGGGGAGGACCCGCACCTCCAAAAGTGGGAAGGAAGAGCCTCCGACCTCTTGACCAGGACCAGTGTGCCTACTGCAAGGAAAAAGGACACTGGAAAAGGGAGTGCCCAAACCAAAAGAAACGAGGTGGACCAAGACCCGACCAGTTCGTACCAGAGCCCCAGCCACTAGCAGTGATGAGCTTGGCAGGACTGGACTTTGACTAGGGGAGACTGGGCTCCCTCACGATAGGCCCCCAAGAGCCCATGGTCCACATTTAGATAGGGGGCCACTCAATTCTGCTCATGGTAGACACCGGGGCAGAACACTCAGTCGTCACCACACCAGTAGCGCCCCTCTCAGCAAGGACAACTTCAATAATAGCGCGACAGGACAGGCCAGTGCTCAGAAGTCCTTTTGCCAGGCCTGAACTGTCCAGGTAGGGGGCCACCTAGTCACCCATGAATTTCTCTACCTGCCTGAGTGCTCAGTACCCCTCCGTAAAAGAGACTTATTGGCAAAATTAGGGGCACATTACCTTCCAGCCAAATGATTTGGCTGATCTCCAGATGGAAAGGAGCCTCCCTCTCCTGGTTATGGTTCCACGCGAGGAGGAGTACCAGTTGTACTCAGCCCCTCTGAATGCAACGGGCTCGGGGGCTGAAGAATTTAGACACCAATTCCCAGAGGTAAGGGCGGGGGGCAATCCCCCAGGAGTGGCTGTCAACCATGTACCACTCATTATAGACCTAAAGCTGGGGGCAGCTCCGATCCAGTTATGGCAGTACCCTATCCCACGGGAAGCCCGGTATGGGATAGCTGAGATCATACATCGCCACATACAAGAAGGGATACTAGTGGCATGCCAGTCGCTGTCGAATACACTGCTACTGCCAGTGTGCAAACCAGGCTGTACCAGGAATCGGCCAGTCCAGGACTTGCGGGCTGTAAATGAGGCTACCATTGGCCTCTACCCTACCATACCCAATCCATACACTCTGCTCGGGTAGCTTCCACCTCAGGCCGCATGGTTCACCTGCCTAGATCTAAAAGACACCTTCTTTTGCCTTCACCTGGCCGGACAGAGTCAGCCTTTATTTGCCTTTGAATGAGAACAGCCCTGCACTGGGTAGAAGACCCAGTTGACATGGACAAGGCTTCCCCAAGGATTCAAGAACTCACCCACACTCTTTGGGGAGGTCTCCACCAAGGATCTAGCGGTGTTCCCAATGCAAACAGGGGAACTTGCTCTCCTCCAATATGTAGATAACCTCCTACTGGTGGCCCCGACCAAGGAATCCTGCTGGGAAGGTACCTGCAACCTTCTAAAACTTCTCAGAAGCGGGTACAAGGTATCCTGGAGGAAAGCTCAAATCTGCCGGCAACAAGTCAAATACCCCAGGTTTATCATCACCCAAGGGAAACGGACATTAGGAGCCAAAAGAAAGGAGGTCATCCTCTCCCTGCCTACTCCTACCATGCAAAGAAAGCTGAGAGAATTCCTTGGGGCCACCAGGTTCTGCCACATTTGGACCCCTGGCTACTCAGTCTTGGCAAAGCCACTGTACCAAACCCTAGTGGGCGCAGCCACAGAACCGCTCCACTGGGGACCAGAATGAGAGGATGTTTTCAAGATCATCAAAACCCAGCTGGGGCAAGCCCCGGCCCTGGGACTACCAAATGTAACTAAAGAATTTAACCTACTTGTCTACGAGAAGGATACGGTTGCCCTAGGTGTACTAACCCAAGCTGCGGGGCCCTGGCAACGACCGGTAGCATATTTATCAAAGCAATTAGACTCGGTAGCAGCAGGGTGGCCTCCATGCCTGTGCACCGTAGCAACCACTGTAGCCCTCCTGCGGGAGGCTCACAAGCTGACCCTGGACCAGAACATCAAAATCTATGTGCCTCACGCCGTCACCAGCTTCCTAGGTGGACATGGACACAAGTGGCTCTCCAATCCCAGACTCATGCAATATCAAGTCCTCTTGTGTGGAAATCCACGAGTGACTGTGGAAACAGTGCGGAAATTAAACCCTGCCACCCTTCTCCCCGCGGACGAGGGGCAACCTGAACGTGATTGCACAGAAGTCACGGAGGAGGTCTATGCAAGCCGGCCCGACCAATGAGACCAGCCACTGGCCTACCCGGGCCTAACTCTCTTCACAGATGGAAGTAGCTACGTAAAAGACAGGATCCGCCATGCGGGGTATGTGCTTGTAAGCCCCGACCGAATTCACGGAGCAGGGCCTTGCCACCAGGATGGTCAGCACAGCGAGCTGAACTTTGGGTGCTCATTCGAGCCCTAAAACTAGCAGAAGGGAAAATGGTCAATATATACACAGACTCTCGATATGCTTTCGCTACCTTACATGTCCATGGGGCAATCTACAAAGAAAGAGGACTCCTCGCCACAGGAGGTAAAGAAATAAAAAACAAAGAACTCTTACAACCATTAGAGGCAGCATGGGCACCTAAGGCAATAGCAGTAATACATTGCAGAGGACACCAGAAGGGAAACACAGAGACCATACAAGGAAACCAAAAGGCGGATGAAGCTGCCAGGCATGCAGCCAGGAGAGAAATAGAAGTAAAATCACTTCCCACCCAAGCATTTCCCTTGCCGAAGCAGGGCCTCCAGGAGCTCACGTACACCCCCGAAGAAGTCATATGGGCCAAGAAAGAGAAGTGCCAAGAAACCCCAAACGGCCTCTGGCAACTCCCAGATGGAAGGTTATATGTCCCACGGGGGCCAGCACATGAACTAGTACAGGAATGCCACTAACTCACGCACCTAGGGAAAACGGCCCTGGAAGCACTACTCACAAAGTACTGTTATATTGCCAGACTACCAAGTATATGTGCCTCAGTCTGTGCGAGGTGCCCTACATGTACTCGAAACAGCCCCCAACAAGGGCTGAAGGGCCCCCTGGGAGTTCAGCTGTCCAGTACGGCACCCTTTGAGGCTCTGCAAGTGGATTTTACAGAGGTCAAGCCAAGCCGAGGATACAGATACCTACCAGTATTCATCTGCACGTTTTCAGGCTGGGTAGAGGCGTACCCGACTCGCATGGAAAAGACCCGGGAAGTCACCAGGGTCCTACTCAAGGACATTATTCCCTGGTATGAACTCTCCCTCTCAATTGGGAGCGACAATGGACTGGCCTTTGTTGCCAAGGTGGTACAGGACCTCAGCCGTCTACTACAGATAAAGTAGAACCTTCACGCTGCTTACAGACCCCAGAGCTCAGGGAAAGTTGAGTGCATGAACTGCACTCTGAAAACCACGCTGGCCAAATTCTGTCAGGAGACCGGGCTCCCCTGGGTAGACTTGTTGCCCTTAACCTTATGGTGAGTCCGAAACACCCCTAACCAGACGAGTTACACTCCTTTTGAGCTCCTCTTCGGGAGACCCCTGCCATTATAACCACTACCCAGGGGGGACCGCAGAATAACTGAAGAGACACAGCAAGGGGATTTCCTGCAGAAGCTAGGGGAAACACTAGCCCAGATACATAGGACAGCCCTTAGCAGAGAACCCATTCTCCTAGGAACCCCAGAGCACCCCTTCTGACCAGGGGACCAGGTATGTGTAAAAGACTGAAGAAAAGAGCTGCTGCAGCCCACCTGGATGGGGCCTTACCCTGTTATTTTAACCACCCCAACTGCCCTCAAAGGTGCAGGTCTCACCCTGTGGGTTCACCACAGCTGAGTCGAGTGAGCAGCCCCAACTGGCGGACCTGAGGAGCGATGGACGGCTGAGCCCGACTCCAGGCCTCTGCTCCGGCTCAGGCTGCATCGGACCCGGGGCAAGGACAGCGTGTGATGGGGGATTGCTCCTGGTGGACCCTTGCATCTGTCGCCCTAGCAGCAACTGCATTAGGAGCTGGACTGATAGCTGCCACTCCCACAGACTGGACACTCGGTCAGAGACTGGCCCTCGGATTAGCATACATAGGCCTTGCGGTAACTTTTGGGTACTTGTGCTGTCCCTCGTTCTAGCCCAACATGCAGACGCAACTCCTAGTAGGCATAGTTATATCACTACGGGTCACAGCCCACACTCACCCCACCTGCTCCTGTGGCAAACCTGGAGAGAAAGTTAGGATAGGTGGATTTCCCTATGACTACTGGACCGCCCCTGCCACGGACTTTGAGTCATATACTCTAGCAGACGGGAGTTGCTACGAAGAAGTCTCCCTCTGCACCTGGCGGGGGCATACATACTGGACAGGCAAACTACAATACAAGGAGATCTGGTGACCCGGGGAAGTGTCCGGGTGTAACCATATAGGAAAGAGTGGAACCCAAGCATGCTGGACGTATTACCCCCAATTAGGTACTTCAGATGGGGGTGGAGTGTAGGACCAGGCCTGGGAAAGTCATCTAGAAGAAGTAAAGAAAATGTTAGTGAGTCCTAAAACCTGGATGGTATATAAAGGGCTTAACTTGACTAAGTTTGCTGAGGCAGTGCAAAGGTTCCGCCTGACCGAGCAGATTAAGCAGATAGTCCAAACAGTCTATTCTGTTTAGCAGAATATCACCAAACCTGCCCCCGACTACTGGGTGTGCTTACCCTTTGCAAGGCAGTCGCTCATCGGAGTACCAACCCCAGCTGATTGGGAGACAAGCAGGGATGCAGGAAATAATACTATCCTCCTTGGTCCTGTAGCCACAGGAGAAAGGCTTGTAGAAACAGGAACCGACCTGACCTGCATATCCCCACTAGGAGGCCACCCGGAGCCCCTAGCAGTCAGATCAGTTCCAGGGGAGATGTGCTATAGAAATGAAACTATACAAAATAATGAACCTGCTTGCAATCCCTCAGGCATTTTCTTCCTATGTGGCTCGGTGACTTACCGATGCCTACAGGCCAACTGGACTGGATTATGTATAAGAGTACTTTTGACCCCAGATGTTAACGTCTACACAAGTGATGCGGTATTTAGTTTCTTCCTTCCCCAAGGGCGAAGGAACCCAGCAGCCCTCACCGCAGCTGTCATAGGCATCAGAATTGCCACCAGGGTCGGAACTGGTGTCAGTGGGCTTGGAACCTCGGTAGGAGTTTACGACAAATTATCCCAGAGAATAAGCAATGACATGGAGCGAGTGGTAGACATGCTCATGACCCTACAAAACCAAATCAACTCCCTAGCCGAGGTTACCTTACAGAACCGAAGAGCACTAGATCTCTTAACGGCAGTAAAAAGGGGTCCCTGCCTGTCCCTGGGAGAAGCATGTTGTTATTTTGTTAATCAATCAGGCATTGTCATGGGAAAAGTAAAGGAACTCCGAGAGAGCGTCCAAAAGGCCCGGGAAGGCTGCAGCAGTCCCCGGCTGAGGGAGCTGGGGACGTGGGCTCGATGGTTGTTTCTCCTAGTTGGACCTAGTGATCGTGGTGGGCATAACTACGCACCCCTGTGATAAGGACCCTAGTTCAGTCAATAGAGGCCACGGTCACCCACGGAACCACCGCTTGCATATTGGCCCTGCAAGGATATTAGGCCTTAGGCACGCAGGGGTGAAGAATACTTAACGTCAGAGAAGCAGAATGATGATGGTGCTGTATAACACAGGCATCTAAGTGGGGGATGTAGAGGGAAATCTAGACTAAGGCGCCATTTTGCCCCTACTGATGCTGCAAATGCTTCTCTTCTGTTTCTGTAAAACATTTTGCACCAAAACCATGTCCCGCCTCCCAGCCTCCCCGGATCCTCCCCTTCTGACCTGGTGTAAGAGGGATGTGGAACTGCCGATAGGGGCCCAGGCTTTGAGAGAGTACTCCACTGGGCCCGCATGCATTAATAAACCTTCCCTTCACTACTCCACATGTCACGTGAGTCTTTTCCGGTCTCATTTCTGCTGCGACAGATAGACCATAATTTGTGAGGATCCTGTTATTTTTAAGAATGCTAAGTTTTTACTTTTTAAACTCTCAAAATAATGAGAATTTATGTTTATTTTATAATACAGGCAAGGTGCTCTTTTAACTACTTAATAAGTGCCCTCAACTAATGGCCACAACGGTCCTATTATGTAACTTAAATCGTTTTCACCTTGCAGTTGAAACACTAAGGCATCAGGGTAACTCCCCGCTGGAGGACTCCTGGATGTGATGGAAGGAGACTTTGAACTCAGGGAGTTTGTCTCGGGGTGGTGTCCACTTGAGGACACCACCTTTAAGCAAATGCTCATTTTAAGTATCATTTAAGTACAGTTATATCGCAAATACAGAAAACCATACTAATCATAGTTTAAGTGGCTTAAGCAATAAAGAGTGTCCATCCTCTCACCTAATGAGCAGATCGGAATGAAGCGATCAGGTCCAATGCAGCTGCTCGGCCCTGTCCCCTGCGGCCCAGGGGCTTTCTCTCCTTATGCTCAGCCATCCTCCTCTTCATACCTTTTGCCAACGTAAGAAATGTTAAACCTGTGGAGAATTTTTAGAAGAGTTTATCTGAGCCAAACTGATGACAATGCTGGGAATCAAGATCTCAAATGCTCTGGAGAAGGAGAGTTTTACAGTTTCTTTTATACATTTGGAATTAGGAGGGAACATAAGGAAGATTACATGAAGATGGGAGAAAGCAAGATGGGGACTGGATTACAGGACAGTTAACAAGACTATGTGCTCTTTTGAGGGTGTTTATGCTTCCAAGGGGTCTGAAAAATAGGCACTTCTGAGGAACGCTAACCTGGATGCACAGAAACAATGGGCAGGGTTTGCTTAGGGCAAAGATAAGCCTTTTACATGGGAAGTTATATGCTTGGGGCATGACTACCCAACATGACCTGCCGAGTTAGAAATTCATCAGATCACCCTGTGAAGCTGATTTAGGTTAGATGAATTACAATGCCCCTTCTTCAGCCACATTTTTCATCTTTAGGCTTGTCTTCTTATTGGCACAAGACAGTGGCCTCACACAACCTTAACACTTTTAAGACAGAAAGGTCAGGGACAGTGCTAGCAAAATTCTTAATTGTGTTTCCGTCCTCAGCAGGAAACAAAACATTTCCCAGAATCTCCCAGTATACATCCTCTGATGGCTCTCCAGCCTCCTTGGCTATAAGAAAAACTGGGAAATTGAGTATCTAGTACAGAAGGATAAAATTACTAGGGTTGACTTAAATAAGTGGGTCACGAGCCTGGGAACACATTAAATTACTAGGCAGTGTTGGATTATTACTTTTTAAAAATATATATATCTTTCCTTAATTTTTTTCAAGAATACAGGGGAACGATATATATCACCTCATATAGCAAAGTTCCCTAAATATATCTTTTAACATTTCTGTCCCCAAAGTCCCACTTCTTCTATCAGTTGCCCTAACTTTATCCTGTCTCTTCAAAGGAGTAAACACTTTGGAATCCTGCTCACTGTACCCCCTTTCTCCTCCTGACTCCTCCTCCTTTCTAGGCCTTTCCTTCTGTGTCTCTTTATCTCTTTCTTATTTGAGAAATCTAGCCTATCGTGTTACTTATCTATTGGAGTAACAAATTACTCCACATTTTGTGGCTTAAAATAAACATGCTACCTCCGTTTCCGCGCCTCCGGAATGTGAGAGCAGCTTTGTTTCGGTGGGTCCATAAACGTCCAGCTAAGTTGCTCTCAAGCTCCTGAGGCACAGGGACGCCAACAGAAGCCTGTCACAGGAGGCCGTAGTCAAGGTGCTGCTCGGGCTGCAGCCATTCGAAGGCCTGACTGGGGCTCGAAGACCCACTTCTAAAGCGGCTCACTCATTTGGGTGTGGACCTAAGGCCTTAGGTCCTCTGTCTGGGGGACTGCTCAACATGGCCGGCGACCACGCCCAAAGCGAGCGACCAAGAGAGAGGACAGGCAGGTCATCACAGTGCCTTTTATGACACGTCTCCGAGTCATACTGTCACTTCTACCTTATTCTATTTGTGAGAAGGGGGTCACTAAGTCTCAAGGAGACGGGCATTAAGCTCTTCTTCTTGAAGGTAGATATAGTGCAGGATTTGTGGACATGTTTTTTAAACCACCACATCTATATATCATTTAATTTCTTTATTACACCTTAGTTTTTATGAGAAGAGGGTCAAGGGGAAGGAGGTACAGAGGAATGGGAACAAAAGCAAGTTATGGGTTGGTAGGTGTATTAGCCTCCTAGAGCTGCCATAACAAAATATCACAGTCTGGGGGCTTAAACAACACGAATTTATTTTCTTGTAGTTCTAGAGGCTGGAAGTCCAAGATCACGGTGCCAGCAAGGTTGCTTTCTGGTGAGACCTCGCTCCTTGGTTTCCAGATGCCTCTGTCTTGCTGTGTCCACACATGGCCTTTCTTCTGTGCACACAGGCTCCTGGTGTCTCTTCTTCTAAGTACAGCAGTCCCATTGGATCGGGGCCTCACTCTTATGACCTTGTTTAACCTTAATTTTCTCCTTAAAGGCCCTTTTTCCAAATTTAGTCATATTTGGGGTTAGGGTTTCAACATATGGATTTGGGGGACATAGTTCAGTCCACGGCAGTAACTAGGTGTGGCATGTTGCTGCTTTTCAGATTACTTCTGTTAAGATCTTATTTTAAAATAAAATGGTTTTGTGGCTTTTTTGACCATTATAAATATATTGTACTATTTACTATAATCATTAAAGTCACAACATTTTTTCTTTTTTCTTTTTGTATTTTTATTGATTATGCTATTACAGTTATCTCATTTGTTTGCTCCCCTTTTTCCTCTCCGCCCTGCACCCTATCTCGTCATCCCCATGCAACATGTTTATAAACAATATTTTAGCCCTGGCTGGTGTGGCTCAGTGGATTGAGTGCTGGCCTGTGGACTGAAAGGTTGCTCGTTCAATTCCCAGTCAGGGCACAAGCCTGGGTTGCCAGCCAGGGCCCCGGTGGGGCTCGTGCAAGAGACAACCAGCCGATGTTTCACACATCGATGTTTCTCTGCCTTTCTTTCTCCTTCCCTCCCTTCTCTCTAAAAATAAATAAGTAAATAAATAAATGCAAGCT
Organism: Mormoops blainvillei; assembly: GCA_004026545.1. Taxonomy (NCBI): domain Eukaryota; kingdom Metazoa; phylum Chordata; class Mammalia; order Chiroptera; family Mormoopidae; genus Mormoops; species Mormoops blainvillei. The sequence goes on along the minus strand of PVJD01000945.1, from coordinate 10,984 downwards.
TTAAAAAATATATTTTAAAGCAATGGATCTTTCTTCACAGGAAAAAATGAAAGTAATTTTAAGCATCCCTTTATTGTGAAAAATAGCTCATGCAGAAAGGTGCATAAAACATAAATGTCCAATTTAACAAATCATGAGGACAGTCATCCCTTTAACTGCTCACCAGGTTAAGAAATAAAAACCTACCTGCAAGTCAGAAGTCCCCCATATGCACCACCAACGTAGGAAACGTTCAAACCTGTAGAGAGAATTTTTGGTGAGTACATTTGAACCAAACTGATGACAACTGCAGGGAAGCAGCATCTCAACGGACTGAGAAATGCTCCAGAGAATGGCAGTTTAGCACCTTATTTTATGCATTGGAATCAAAGGAGGAGCCATAAGGGGGTTCTGAGGGGTCCACTGGTGATAGATTAGGGAGGCAGGAGAAAGCAAAGTGGGGAAACCTCTGGCATTGGATAAAAGGTGCAATGATAGACACACGCTTCTTGTACACAAGCAGGTAAAGGATAGTTAACAGTCAACAATTAACACGGTAACAATAAAAATGAGGAGATTCGTGGTCCCAACTCTGGTGCAGTTGTGCCCAAGGGGTTTGGGAAAAAAGGGGCATTACCGTGACATTCCAAAGGTATGTTATCATAGATGGAAAAAGACAATAGACAAGCTCAGCTAAGGTAAAGACTGACCTTTGGTAGGGAAAAATACTGGCCTAGCACATGACTACTTGCTATGAACTCCTTATAGTTAATACGTTCTAGTTAATAAATTTTAATTTCGGACCATCCTTTGTGTTACTTCAGGTGTCTGAGTTTGAAAGGCTGCCTCTCAGGCCTCCCCTGAGCTTGTCGGGTTCATACGCGGCCCCTTTCCTTCCACAGTACTTTCCAAATTGTAACGTCCCCTCTTCCTGCAAAGGTAGCCACTGTCGTCTTGCATGATTTTCACGTCCTTTCCATTCTTTATTGTTTGCTACCTAAATATGCATTCTTATTGAGCGTTCAAGGTTCTAAAGATACAGTGGTGAAATACACAGAAATGACCTGCTCTTATGGAGTTCAGGAGTTTATATTCTGATACTGATGATCACATAATAAACAATAGACATAGTACATAAACTATGTGGATGTTAGAAAATGATAAATGCAAAAGCAAAAAAGGTGAGCTGAAATTTACTTGTCTTTACTAGCATGTAATGGTTTCAACATTGGAAGGGAAACAGAAGATGAATTGAAAGTATGGATGGGAGGAAGTAAATGAGAAAAGGGAGGAAAAGAATAAAGGGAAAAAGAGAAGAGGAAACAGCAGAGGAAGGAGAAATAGAATGTCAATGGGAGAGAAAATAGAACAGATGTTAAGGGGAAAAAAAGAAAGAGAAAATGAGAAGGAGACAGAGAAGGAAAAGTGGGAGTTTAAAGTTCTCTTTCACCTTGAGGGTTCCTGAAAACCCCCTGAGCTGGAGCCACCTTATTTACAATTTGTTAAAAGGAGTCCAGCAGGCCATCTAATAACGAATGTCATTTCATTTTATTATAATGTTATGAGATGCCATAGTAACTTAGTCCTTATTTATTATCAATTAGCATATAGTGAAATTGTTCTTTGGCTACAGTTCCAAGAACCTATTGACATTAAATGAGGAATTACAGTACTAACTTCTTTTTTCTTTAAATTTTTAAAAAAAGATTTTATGTATTTACTTTTAGAGAGAGGGGAAGGGAGGGAGAAAGAGAGGGAGAGAATCATCAATGTGTAGTTGCCTCTCATGCACCCCCAACTGGGACCTGGCCCACGGCCCAGGCATGTGCCCTGACTGGGAATTGAACCAGCAACACTTTGGTTTGCAGGCCAGCACTCAGTCCACTGAGCCACACCAGCCAGGGCCTGATGTCTTAATCAGAGAGGACAATTTCCTATTCTTCATATTGTTTCTGTTAGTTTAACATAAATTTATGTGAGCTAAAACTTAGCTTGCTTGAAAGTATTCCTTAATATTTGTACAAAATTTAAGCAGTTGTTTCAGAGGTGAGTATTTTAGAGTCCATAATAGGGCTATGCAATATGCCTGGAATTTATAAGAATTATCAACTATTAATAAAATAGTTTTCTTAAAAAGAAACAAAGCAAGGCAGGGTATGGGGATTGGCGGTACAAGGATGAGTGGTGGTAGTTTAATAAGTTTTTTTAGCGAAGTATACTTGGAAAAAAAAACTGTATTTGGCATGCAATATTACATTAGTTTCAAGTGTACAACATAATGATTTGACATTTATATACCTTATGATGTGATCACTATGAGAAGCCGAGTGACCATCTGTCACCGCACGAAGTTACTACGGTATTATAGATTATACTCGCTGTGCTGCAGTGGGTGATAATTTTGGCGACAGGGTTAGGGAGAGCCTCAGTGAGCAGAGGCTTCAAGGGGGTGACGGACTTATCATTGTCAGGAGGAAGGCTACTTATTCCAGGAAGAAGAAATGACAATAGTTTAAAGGCCTAAGGTGGTGCATTCATTTCATAGGGCTGCTTTGACAAAGTTCCAACAACTGGGTGTCTGAAAACAACAGAAATCTCTTCCCTCATACCTCATGGTGCCAGGAATCTAAAATCAAGGCATTGACAGGGTTCGATCTTTTTTTGGAGGCCTTGAGGAAGAATCTGTTCCTTGTTTCTTTTGGCTTTTGATCCTTCCTGGAAACCCTTGGTATTCCTTGGCTTCTGGATACATCATTCCAATCTTTGCCTCCAGTATCACAAGGTGTTCTCCTTTTGTGTTTCAGTGTCTTCTTTTTTTTTTAGAACTCAGTGATTGAATTTAGGGTCCACTTTTATCCAATAGGACCTCATCCTTAACTTGATTACATCTGAAAAGACTCTATTTCCAAGCAAGGTCACAATGGCAGTTAGGACCACACCATCCCTTTTTTTGATATACAATTCAACCTATGACAGGTAGGAAATTGCCTCGAAGGCTTGAGAAATGGCTAGGGAGCCAGGGAGGTTATAGCTACTTAGATACATTTGAGAAATTTTACTTGTAGATTGGGATGCCTACTAACGAGCTAAAGGGGGTGTTCTTTGATTTACGGTAGGTAACTTGAAAGTAGTAAGAGAAGCTGAGAAACAATTAAGAATTGGTAACTTCAGTTAATAATACGATACTGATTTTAGCCCTGGCTAGTGTAGCTCAGTGCATTGAGCACTCGCCTGTGAGCCGAAAGGAATTGGAAGGTCACTGGTTTGATTCCCCGTCAGGGCAAATGCCTGGGTTGTGGGCCAGGTCCCAGCTGGGGGCATGTGAGAGGCAACCAATTGATGTGCACAGTGTTGTTTCTCTCCCACTTTTTCTCACTCCCTTCCTCTCCCTCTAAAAGCAAAATAAATAAAATCTTAAAAAAAAAATTTTTTTTTTAAGTAATGCAATACCGCTTTAAAACGGATCATTCTGGCTGCTGTGTTGAGAAAAATTGTAATGCTGAAGATTGATAGGTCTGCGTTTACTACTTAACCTAGTAAAATCGACTAATGCCTAGCTAATCAGAGGCACAGCAAGGATTCAGACCAAGACAGTCTGGCATCAGGACCCATGCATTTAGCCTCCACCACGCTGCTACCTGTAGCGGGGCCTCTACTCCCAGTGTTAACTTTGATGCTACTCTCAGGAATCGCTGGCAGAATGATGCTCTCCCTCCTTCTTTGAATTATCTGCTTTAGATTCCAAAACAAAGCAGGGAGCCAAGAACAGGGGAGAGCCTGTATCCTGACCACTGAAGCCAGAGAAAGAGGAGTTTGGCCTTTTTGCAGTGCAAGGCAAGCCTTGTTTTCCCTCAAAACTCACATAGGCACATTCTCCAAAAAGGAAGATCAAATCTTGGGCAGCCAAAAAAATAAAAACTGTTCATTATGATTCTGTGAACGGTGTGGTACTTGAAAAAGGAATGGGAAATTTCAATCTAGAATTCCAATTTAAAAATATCGGGGACTTATTAAGATATTGTAGGAAAAAAGAAGAATTTTCCTGGGTTCTGGGTCTTCTCAGAGATGTTACAAATTAAGTGACCTTGAATCACACACAGTGACCACCCAACTCTTGGGTCTGCAGTTGCATTTTGTACCATTTTTCTGTGCTGCAAATCAGCACCATAAATGTTGTCTAAAACCCCATTCAGTTACTCTCTCACAGATCAGAAGCGTGGGCCCGGCATGACTGGGTTCTCTGCTCAGAGACTCACAAGGTTGAAATGAAGGTGTCAGCTGGGCTGTGCTGTTATCTGATAGACGCTTTTTATCAGAGCACACTGTCTCCTCGGAGTCCTGTTCCAAGCTTGTGGCGGCTGTTGGCAGAATTCAGTTCCTCATGGCTGTACGATCAAGGTCCTGCTGTCTTGCTGGCTGCCAGTGGTGGTTGCCCTCGGCTCCTCGACGCCAGCCTCAGGTTCTGCCACAGCAAAGTACCGCAGACTATGCGGTTTGAACGAACAACAGAAATTTACATCCTTGCCATTCTGGAGGCTAGACGTCTGAGATCAAGGTGTCAGCAGGGCTGGTTTCCTTCTGAGGGCTCTCTCCTTTGCCTACAGGTGGCCGTCATCTCCTCCTTGTGTCCTCACATGGTCTTCCCCCTGTGCATGTCTGTGTCCCTATCTCCTCTACCTATACAGACACTAGTTGCATTAGAACAGGGCCCACCCACATGACCTCATTTTACCTTAATTACCCTTTTTAAAGGCCTTATCTCCATCCTGAGGCCTGGAGGTTAGGACTTCAACATATGAAACTTGGAGGAACACAATGCAGCCCATAACTGGAACCATCTTAGAATTCCGCCTCCCACACACTTGCATGCCAATTGTTGGCTCTTGTGAAAGTTATCAGCAAGTCATTGTCACATTCTACTGTGGGGTTTCAAGTCTTTTTTGAAAGACTTACAAAACGTAAAGCATTCCCTGGAATATGAAGTATTATTCTGAACATTTCCAATTTCCTGAGATTTAGAATGAAATACCATATGTTTTAGATACCCACGGAAACTCTGTGAAGCTACTTAGTTATATTTTAGAAGCTTTGCTGAACTTTGTGATAGAAATGAATTTGTTTTAGCACTCTTTAATCTTTGTTATTCCCTTTCTCAATTATACAGTATATAATGGGATCAACCTTAAAAATTAAAAGCATGTTAGGCTGCAATGCCTGCTAATGAGCAGTGGGGGGTGTACTTTGATTTATTGTTGGTGCCTTGAAAATAGCAATGAGAGCTGAGAAATTAAGAACTCGTGCCTATATAACCAATGTCACCCCAACAAATTCAATACAAAAAGGAATTGGTGACTATAATAATGGAGTATTGTATGCTTGAAAATTGAGGAGAGTAGATCTTAAGCATTCTCACCACACACACATGGAGTTAACAGGCAGCTAAATGGGGTAATGGGTATTGTGGCAGGGGAGGGGGAATTCCCCCTTTCCCTTTTCCCTCTTCATTGTTCTGGCTGGTCTAATAACCAAATTGACTTAAGAGGGATTAACAGGAGAAAATAACCAGATTTATTATGCACGTACACACGGGCGCCCGATAAGACTCTGGGGCCCGAGGATAAATCAGCTGAAGCTAATATACAAGCGTGAGCTATGGAGAAAGCAGGGCTGTTGTGGTTCAAACTTCAAGGAACAGGAAGGCAATTTACATGAAGATGAAAATCAAATATTTGGTAAACAAACGTTTGCGGGGCCACCTTTAACAATAGGACACAGAGTCCGTGTAGTCCCTTATCTCATATAAAGCTATAGTTATCTGTGGCGATGGCTCCCTTCCCCGGGGCGTCCTCTATCTAAATTCCTTTAGGCAGTTGGGAGGAAGGTCAAAGGTTATTCCTGAGTCTTGTGTTTCTTAAAAATAACCAGAATGAGATAATCAATAAATTTGGGAAATTTTGCCCCCCTTCAATGTGTTATCTTGATTTTGATAACCATTTTATAATGTATATGCATATCAAAAAAGTTTTTAAAAAGAATTTGTCTTAGAGGATCAAGCAGACAAAAAAGAATTAAGGTGTGAAATTCAGACAGGTTTATCATTAAGTCAGTATTTGAGCAAACACAAGAAGTTCTACACTTGGAAATAATTCTTTGTTTTTCTATTCTGAATTTGAGTAGATTGATATTTATTGCCTATGGCATCTTTATACCTTCTAATTTTTGGCTTTGGTTTAAAAAAAGGAATCAATTCTTTCAAGACGGCTTTCGCAACTAACAGAAGAAGAGGTGATAATTTCTTTTTCCATATTTCTCCAAGCTGAGAATATATACTTTTCATAATTGACTTAAATCTTCAAGGGGAAAAACAGCTTTTCTTGCATATGGGGAGAGGGGGAAAAAGGGAGACAAATTTTAGACTGAAGAGGTCAAATCACAGACCCCTACATGCAGAAAGTGCTCAATAGATGTGTGTTAAACTGACTTGAATCTAGCTGATTTAAAGCTTCAGATGAAATATGAGTCACTGAAATGAATAAATTTAAAAGATTGTATGAATATGGTAAATCTGGCATATAAATATTCAGAACAAGTTTTAGGAGAAATAAAATTTATATCCCTTTGTACACTAACTTTAACGAATTGTTTACATAAATATACCAAAATGTAAAGTAATTGAAAGTCATTTACTAACATTAAAGACTCGGCACTGTAATATTTATGTGGAGGATTAAACAAATCCATGAATTCTATCATAAAAATATTTTTGAGAGTTATATATTAGGTTTCAGAAATGATACAAAGGCTTAGAAGCTTTTCATATTTATGGAAAGAGTCTACAGTTCAGGATTTGGGGTTCCTGGTTACCATTTCTGTCAGGGCGCGCTGCCCGCACCTGGTCTCTATCTCCCCAGGAAAACAGTTCAATTGATGTGACTTACGTTTTTGAAAAGTCAATAAAATATGATTCATTTTAACAAATATTTAATGAGTAACTCGAAACCTCATCTTAATTACCTAATCGTTCCTACTTTCCTAGTTACTCTGGAAATAACTGATTATAAATTAGCATGAAACTGAAATGTCGAACTGAAGCTGACAAATCCTTCGTTTCCATGGTACTTTAGAGGGCGACATTGGAACACCCCAGTGGCCTCCTATATTAAAATGTGTAAAGAAAGGCCTTTCTTACTATTTTTATAACTAATTCTTTATGTTTGCACAGAGGAGGACTCAGGCGCAGCTCTCCCGGCGTAAACCGCTCCACGACGGACGCAGGCTCCTGCTTCCCACCGGAGAGCCCGCCGCAGGGCCCCACTGCTCCGGATTTTGCCTTGCGGGAGAGCGCCCGGCTGTCAATCACACACCACCGTCGGAATCAGGGTAATGGATTCTGACCTGCTTTGCCTTCCCAAAGAACAGGAGTCGAATCAGCTGGACGCCTGGGAAACTGTAATTTCTGCGCGTAAGGCGAGCGGAGGGGCCCGGACGCCGGCCGAGGCCGTTATTTTCTGCTTCGGTCAGGCAATAATGTGAGGAAGGCACAGAAACCTCTTCTGCGGGCCTCAGCTAAAATGGGTGGATAGTGAGTGTTATCGTCAAAACGCAATGGAAATCTCACGGACAAGGGATGATGTATAGCCTAGCCAGGGGACCCAGAGAACTCAGAGGAGATACGTGTCAAAGTGAGAAACATCCAAACCTGCGGGGAATTTCGATAAGAGCTTATTTGAGCCGAACTGATGGCATAATGATGACATATGCCGGGGAGCAAGATCTCAAATGCTTGGAGAGTAAGTTTCACGGCTTCTTTTATGCATTTGAAATTAAGGAGGAGACCTAAGAAAGTTTGGAAAAAACAAGGCAGGGGTTAGATAACAGGGTAGTTAAGAAGATCCTGTGCTCCCTTGAGGGTTAATTCCCCTTGGAGGGGTATTACTTCTGGTATTTCAAAGGTGTGTTAACCTAGATGCACAAGATCAATGGACAGGGCTGGCTTTAAACCTTTCATTAAAGAAGTTGTATGCCTGGTGCATGGTCACCCACCCGGACCTACCCCATTAGGAATTTATGATCGGATCACCCTGTGAGGTCACCTTCCATAGAACCCCCTTTTTTGGGCCCACGTAGGTTAGGAGTAAAACTGACCTGGGTTAAACTTGGCTTGCAACTTACTAGAGCCATGCACTGCATAATGACCTTTTGGTCAACTTTGGACGGCGTATGTGTCCCATAAGGTTAAATGGAGCTGAAAATTACTATCACTTAGTGACATCATAGTGGTCATACTGTTGTACCGCAGCACGTTACACAAATACCATTGTGCTATAATTGCCTATAGTATTAGTGCTGTAACATGGGCACAGGTTTGTAGCCTCGGAGCTGTACTGGAACAGAATTTGCCACCCCAAAATATGTCTATTTGGCATAATGATTATTTTAGGCTGATTAATTTTAAGAAATAGCAGACATGGGAGAAGCTCTGAAAACCAAGTGGAAGTTTTTCTTTACAAATGATATGTACACTTGTAAGGAAAATCTCCATGTGCAAGGATGTCTCCCTTGAAATATCTGGGGGTGAGATATTTCATCCCCAGAAATATCTCCAGATCATCCCCAGAAGGGGATGGCCTTATCTCTAGAAACTCTTATTAACTGCAGAAGAGAACTACTTAAATATACATAACACTTTACCCTGGTTCACTGAACTTCTCCTGATAACCTGCCATAACTGACTCCTCCTACCCCCAGCATCTCTGTCTTCAGCTGAAGATAGTCTTTAAGGTGGTGGCTTCATCCATTTTGGCAAGTTACTCAGTTTTCCTGGGTATCTCCAATGAATACAGGATGTATACATATTATTTAACATTTGTTTGTTTTGCTCCTGTTACTCTGTCTCTTATTATAGGGATGTCTCAGGCAAGAGGAAAAATTACTTTCCTCCCCTACAGAGCAACAGGCTACATACCATATGACCTAGGTGTGTAGTAGGCTACACCATCTAGGTGTGTGTTAAGAGTACTCTACGACGTTGTTTGCACAGTGATGAAATCGCCTAAGGGCGAATTTCTCAGAATGTATCCCTGATGTCCCTTAAGTGGTGCATGACTGTGGTTGTGTCATTGTAAGCAAGTCATTTTGTGGCCCTATAAACTTTTTTCCGTAACGATACTAGGGAAACTATTATCTTCTTCCCTCCTAAGCTGTGAAGATCAGATGTCATGTAAGGTGGCCGAGCATGATGGCTGGCAATGAGTAGGTGTCCAACGATATGCCTCAAACATGGCTCGGTGCTCGAAGGCTGGCTCACGGGAGACACATGGGACCAACCCCAGAAACAGAATCAAAAGAGATGGTTTAGGGAGTAGGCAATGATTTATATGGTGCATATGCTGACACTTTGGTCTGAACCAGGAGAGTCAACTAGGAAACCATGGGAAATGCAGGACGTGACTCTAGGAAAGGCGGCAAGGCTGGCTAGAGAATCAGAGTTGGGGGCCATTCAAAGAGCAGTGAGTCACAGCGGTGAGAGCAGAGCCACTGAGAATGCTGCAGTAGCATGAATAGAGAGAGACAGGTGTGCACGACTGAGCATACACAAATGTAAAGAGGGGAAGAAAGAGGGAAACAGGTGGAGGCGTAACCTACCTAGGTTGTACAGAGGCTTAAGCACTTGGAAGAAGCCTATATAATTACGTAAATACTTACTATGCTTGCTTGCTTGCCTGAGCTCTCACAATGCTGGCTTGAGATGTTTTTTTTTTTTCAGAACCAGAAGGTAAAGATTAGGAAACTACCTGAAACTGCCTGAGACCCATTAAAGCTGCCTGAAGACCCCTCCGGTGACCTCAGCAGGAACTTTTCTCATTATACCCTCATTATAATACTGAAATCTTCACCTAAGGCACAGCTCGTCTGCCATTTTTCTGCACATGTGATGTGCACAGGCCACGTTCACCTACTGTGCATGTTTACTGTGCGTGCTATGATGTAAGCGCCTAGCCCTACAAAGCCCTACAGTCCATTCAGTTAGGTGAGGCACTGCGTTGGGAACATCCCCAATACGCTCCTTGATTGCTGGCTAGTAATAAACTTCCTGCTCACAAAACCAACTTGGCATGTTCTTGTGGCAGACACCTACCAAGTGGCTGATCCCCAGTTCAGTTCAGTAGCAAAAGAATGGCTATAGAAGTGAGAGACTTAGGAAGGTGCTAGTGCAAAAGGGTTGAAATTATTTAGGGCTTTGGTGCTAAGTTTTTTGGAGATTTTAAAGTTTTTGCAGGTGAATTGTTTTATCATTATCTTCGAGTTGGTATCATTGCTAGAGAAGTTTTAGATGAAGCCATGAAAAAAATACAGGCTGCATCTGTGATTTAGTGATTAATTTAAAATAAATAAAACATCGCTCTTTGAAATTAGAATGAATATTGGGTACATAGGTGGTGAGAAATTAAAATATTTGAAATGGCCAGTTGCAAAAAATATTTACAAACATATACCCTAAAACCTTGCCCTCATTACATTCCTGAGAGAATGTCTAGTGTTGTAGAGAGCAAAAATATCAGAACTGGATAGGCTTGGGTCAAATCCTATGACCCTGATATTCATGCTTGAGATGCCTCAGTTTTTCCTTCTCTAATATCCCTAAAATCACATCACTAAATTAATAATAGCATCTATTGTTGTGATAGTTACATGGGACAATGTGTATGAAGTACCTTGAACAGGGGCCAAAGCATGGTAAATGTTATCACACTAGTACTGTTTTTATGTTAGGATTGTTAGTGTGCGTGTTTTGCATTTCTCCTTTTACCTTAGTTTCAACACCAGGAGGCAGCAGTGCTCTCTTAACCAATTTAAATGAAACCGGCTAACTTGGAGGAGTAGATGAGATCCGTGAAGGCTTACCCGGAAGGAAGATGTGTGTAAGTCACCAGAAAGGCAGGGGAACAGAGAGCTTGGGTAAAATAGAGAAGGAGGAACGGGAGAAGGAGGGAGAGAGGGAAAG